>JALBCR010002743.1:0-307500 GCA_030710515.1 Abscondita cerata
TGTTATGCTTCGTTCAGTTACGTATTGCTAAATAAATTCCTGTAGGTATTTTCCCGGTTAATAAACACTTTAAATTGTTCAAGGCACCATTACTGTAATCCTTTCAAATTTCTTCCAGGCGAGTACCCAGCCATATAATTATTAACCACAAGGGCTTTAATGAACTTATGAAATGGGACACATCAGGAGAAACATTTCTAATACCGTGGCTCCTAATGCATCCAAAGAAATTTTCTAAAGCATCTTGATTAATTTTCGCGGTATGACATATTTGAATTTACTATCAAATAATTAATATATTGCAGAAATATGTCATACCCTTCAAAAGTTATTGATGGTATCTGTACGAACATCTCTCTCGTTGCATTCATAAACTTGACAGTTTTTAGGCCTTCAATGCTCTCTGACTAGTATTGTTGGTGACCTGTGTCTTCTTATACACCACCCTTTAAAAGTTTACTTCTTTCACTTTTTGGCTTGTGTCCATTTAGATTATCGAACAGGGTGTCCATAAACAATAAAATTCTCTGTCAGAATCGGTTCGCTATTAAAACAGGTGTTCTATAAAGTTTTTGGTACAGATTTTTGATCTTTTTCTGTTTGTTAGAAGCTTCAGCGTCTAATCCTAGATTCCCAAAGTGGTCCAGGTGGACCCCAGGGGTCCACAGGAGCCCGATAGGGGTCTACGCTTGCGTGGAAAAAAATGGGGTCCACAACTCGTTAACGGGGGTCTATAAAATGTATTAGGTGACCCGACTTGACTTCTCCTATGAATAAGGAGACAATAATATATATAGGCAGACAATATTATAAGAAGCTTGACTTCTCCTATGAATATAGGAAGACAATATTATAAGAAGCTCAGCAATTGTTTTTGTAAGAACTTGCATATTCCATATTCAGAAAGAGCGTGTCAAGACTCGCCGATGCCGCGCCGCCCGCCCGCCTAGTTAAAGTCGTGTCTGAACTTGCATGAACTTGTTGGATTTTTCTTTAATATAAATACGAATGCGAATGATAAACATTACTCAGTTGTTTCGGAATTTCAAAAAGAAAGTGTACCTATATAAGTGTTCACCAGTGACGGAAGTAGTTTTCAGACTTTTGAAAATTAAAGTGAATTGATATTATTGTTTGCCAGTGTTGGAAAAGTAAGTACCTACCTATCTATTTGTTAGCAACTTGTATCTTAAAAGCCACTTCTATTATGTTTGTTAAATCATTTTAAGATTACTTAACAAACATTTTTTCATATTTACAGGTAAGTAATTGATACGAAACATGGCTGAATCTAAGAAGAAGTGTCGACAGTACAGTGTTGAATATTTGAAATTTGGTTTTCTTCCATCAAATACAGACAAGCGATTGCCCATGTGTCTTTTATGCAACAAAGTCTTGAGCAATGACTCTATGAAACCATCGAAGCTGGAAGATCATCTAAGAAGGTGTCATCCTGACAAAATAGGTAAGGATTTGAAATATTTCCAAACATTGAAGGAAAAGTATGAAAAGAGACCCACCGTGCATAGTATGTTCGCTTCAACGTCTGAAAGCAACGACGATGGCTTGCGGGCATCTTACAATATCTCATTACTTATAGCAAAATCTGGGAAACCGCATACCATTGGAGAGGAGTTAATTTTGCCTGCTGTTGAAGAGGTCTTAAAAACTGTCCTGCACAAATCTTCATTTGACATACTTAAAAGAATTCCTTTGAGTAACAACACTGTACAAAGACGTATTGATGAAATGAGCTCTGATGTTGAAAGTTTCTTGTGTAATTATCTGCAAACAACTCATTTTCTATTCAACTGGACGAGTCAACTTTACCTGGCAATGAAGCATTATTATTGGCATATGTTCGATTTATCAAAGGCGAACAAATGTTTGAAGAGTTACTATTCGCGAAAACTTTGAAGACTGACACTAAAGGTGAATCAATTTTTAATGTTCTGAATGATTTTTACGGAAAAATCAATTGCATTCACAAACATTATTTCGGTGGCAACAGATGGAGCTCCTGCCATGGTCGGGCGATATCGTGGGTTTATAAGTCATCTTAAAAGGATTATACCAGAGGTAATTGCAATTCACTGTGTCATCCACCGACAACATCTAGTAGCGAAAAATTGAGTGATAGATTGCACCAAGCGCTTCAATTTGTGATTAATGCAGTTAACAAAATAAGAAGCAATTCATTAAATACGCGCTTATTTGCACAGTTGTGCGAAGAAAATGATGAGGACTTCCAACGATTGCTGCTACATACCGAAGTACGCTGGTTGTCGAAAGGTGCATGTCTATCAAGATTCTATTTGCTTTTCGACTCTGTTTTAGAGTTTCTGAACACTAAAGATCCTGTTTTAAAAGAAAACCTCATGAATTTCAAAGCAGACATTGCGTATTTGACAGATTTGTTCAAAAATTCAATGACCTCAACCTACAGTTACAAGGGGACAACCTCAATTTGATAAAAACATAGAGTGAAATTTCAGCTTTTCTTGGTAAACTGAAACTTATGAAGCAAAATATTGGTCGACGTGAATTTTCCCAGTTTCCAAATTTATATAATAATAATAATAATAATAACGTTTATTGGCTGTAGAGAAAAAAAAAGATTTAAAAATATATATATATATATATATATATATATATATATATATATATATATATAAACAGAAATAAAGTAACTAACCAGCCAAAAGGTCTCGAGAGCAGACCAGCTGCACAGGGCAACCGTCTGGTTGGCTACCAAGGGAACCATACTCGACACCTATAATATAAGTTACGTAAACCCAAAAAATAAAAAAAAAAAATTAACATTAACTACATAACAAAAAAAGAAAAATAATATTACTATACTACACCTAACCGCAACAAAGAATTCTGTACCTATACAAAACGAGTAAGAAAGGAAAAAAAACACCAACATGTATAATTAAAACTAATCACTAACGCGTGTCAAATGTAAATAGTCTATAACAACAAAGGAAATAAATAAAAGAAAATAAATAACTCTCATATTTTCAAATCTCCTCTGAATATCAGTATCTTGATTTTTTTTTGAATGTAGAAGGGGAACATTTTTTAAGTGACTCCGGTATAATGTTGTTATATGATATGCAAACATCATATGAAAACGACTTCTTAAACAGTTCAAGGTTAAAAGAGGGTAAACTTAAATCATTCTTGCGTCTAATATTAATATTATGCACATCAGTCCTAAATCTAATTTTATCGCAGGTAGAATGCCTCGACGAAGATATTCAGACGTATGTTCAACATTTGATTGCCCTGTATGATGATTTTAAAATCAGATTTG
Organism: Abscondita cerata; assembly: GCA_030710515.1. Classification (NCBI taxonomy): domain Eukaryota; kingdom Metazoa; phylum Arthropoda; class Insecta; order Coleoptera; family Lampyridae; genus Abscondita; species Abscondita cerata. The sequence goes on from JALBCR010002743.1 coordinate 3,323, forward strand.
AAGCATTCTGTCGATGGATATACCACCATGGATAATAAATCCATATGATGAAACTGAAGTGGAAAATGTGGTACTGCAAGAAGAGCTACTCGAGCTTAGCACTAATGAGGAGCTCAAAGTAGCATTCAAAAGAGGGTATCAATCATTTTGGCTGCAGGCACAAATACCTGAAAAATATCCAGGACTGTGGGGAATTGTGCAAAAATTTCTCATAGCGTTTCCTTCGTCATATCTTGTCGAACGCAGTTTTAGTGCCGTAACAAACTTGTTGACAAAAACGGAGCAGATTAAATATTACAGAGCGAGGAGATTTACGGTTATACTTAACTAAACTCAAGCCAAATATTGATAATTTGCTGTCAATTCACCAAGTACATCCCTCCCATTAAAATTATAACTTTTATCTCAGATTACAATGGTAATCTGAGATAAGTTAACATAAAACTAATAATGATTATTATTTTAAAACCAGTCGCAATATAATCAAAGTTTTGATTACATTGGGCTTTTTTTTATAATCATTATTAGTTTTGATGTTAAATTTTGATTCTACTAAGACTGTTATAACAACATAATTAAAAGTGTAGTAATTTTTGTGTTTGAATAAATAGCTACAAAACAAGAAAATATTTATTTTTACTTTTACCACTCCGAAGTGGGAGATTATTGGTTTCTTGTAGCGTGAGTCAATCTTAGAATACAAAAAGTAAAGTAGGAATCCAACTGTTGGATGAAGACGCTTTTTAGACTGGCTTTGAAACTTAGCTTGAATGACAATACTCACAGCATAATCAAAGCAATATAAATTCTCACCTTTTTTCGAAAACTTTCAACTCATAGTTGATTGAAAAATAGCCACAACACAGATTTACATAGACATATACTTTTTCGGGTTTTGGAAGTAAGTTAGTAAATGTAATAGCTGCAGGGGTCCACCAGATCCAGCAAAATGTTTAAAGTGGTCTATGAGAAAAAAAAGTATGGGAACCTCTGGTCTAATCTATCTTTAATCTTTGACATACCTGATCTGTAAAATTTTAGTAGAGAATGAGAAACCATTTCTGACACATACATACTTTAGAAATTCGCAACATCAACACACGAACATTATGACTGAATACCTGGGTAGCATACCACACTTTCATTTTATTTAATTTTTCTTTTATAACATGTCGATCGGTTAATTTGGGACATGTTCTCGTGTCTACAGTTGTATCAAGAAAATAAAATTGTTCGATATATGTCTCCAATTAGTAATTTTATTTGTGCCATTTATTGTCAAATAAGATCTATTTCTAAAGATTATTTCAAATATCTTTAAAATAAAGGACAACTTTTCATAAAGCCAAAATGCTAGTAAGTATTCGAGATTATTTTTTTAAAATGATTGTTTACTATATCATTCAAAGAACATTATTGCAGTTTGATTTTGTACTCCTTGGTCACAAAACAGTAGCTACAACTTTTAGTCCAATTTCTTGGCATGATACAATCATTTTTACAATCCATTTTTCAAATCAACAGTTATAAGTGGTCCACTACTGAAACAAAAAAACATAATGCCTTGTTTCCATGGTGTGTGTAGTCTTTTAATCATAAAGACGGTTGCATGGTCAGCTAACGCAATTTGGGTTAGCCCCCCCCCCGCCAACAGTTGAAGCCATATCAGTTTTTGTTGTATAACAGATAGTGTCAATATACAACTCGTCAAAGAATCAAACGTGTTTGTCTTGCATATTGAGCTTTTCAACAGTTTGTTTAAGTGAATCCATTTAATTTTATTAATTACCTGGTTGAAAAGGCAATTCATTTTAACAAATTTTGTGATTGTTCTAGTACCAAACGAAAGAAAAATTTTTTAATAGAGATTTGTATCCTACCATTTGCTTTATAAAGCGACAAAGCAAAATATATTTTTCGTTAAGTGTAAACAGTCGTGCTTTTGGTGATAATTTTTGATTTTTATTTGTTGCATGTACTGAAAAATTGTATGTTGTGTTATTTAGTTTGTCGCTTAGACCTTGAAAACCGAAAGAATATCACATCTCTTCTTACGTTCTGGTATACATGAAACTTCATCCTCTACCTTCCTTTTCCGTGAAGCTACAATTACATTTTAGAAAGAAATAATATATTTTATCTTCAATACACAATATATAATACCACTTCCATCACCAAGAAATTGGGCAACTTCTAATTATTTTGATCACTAAAAGAGACATTCCACTGCAAAAGGGGATAAATGTGTAACCATCCTTGTATATACATTTCTTCTTATATTTGCAGCATTCTGTGCTATCAATCCGTAACTGGAAAGTTGCAATTTCACGTGGGAGTGAATTCCTTCTTACTACATCGCATCTCCCCCAAGCCCCCCCCCACCTTTCCGAGGATAAAGTCACTGATTATTCTCTCGTTGATTTGATCCCAATTTTTTTGAAATTGAACAAATTCACGGTGTGCGTGTTGAAAATATTCCACTTTTATAAAGCATGTATGATGGGCAAAACAGCCACATCTGAGATATTGGGGCAAATAAGGACGGCAAGGCTAAAAATCCTCTTGAGCGGATAACAAACAGGCAAGAGGGCACAAGTAACTAATTTTCCTTATTCTAATTCCGCCGTTACACATGGGAAAGTAACGCTATATTGACCCAGGTTTGTTCATCCAAAGTAGGAAGTGTTTGTGAGGCTGAGCAATTCATGTGTTTCAAGAGCTGTTATGACTAGCGAGGATTTTCAACTCTTTGTTAAGCTAAATCCACCGTAGGATTAACATCAAATTAAAAATCTAAAGGTTTCTGGTTCGATGAGATTATTCACCGGAATGACCGAGACGCACCAACGAAATACACTTAAAACTGTGCTCAAGCACCTTCAACTATTTTGCTCCGACCTAGGTCTCGTGCTTTTTTAACTAGCACAATAGAACATTATAGTAGCACAATACAGAATGTGATAATTTTAATTATTTATTCAACAATTACTTTTTGTTACTCATGAACAAATTATTTACTCCTCTCAAGATCAAACTTTTTAAACTTCAACTTTAACTGACTGTCTACGGCACACGCCAACTTGCTCGTACTTTTAGAAATATTTATAAGTATATACAGCTTCCACAAGAGCTATATTTGTTCAAAACAAGGTCATTTCCATGTGGATTCCATTATACTTTCTGTAGCTTTTTCTGTTAAAGGCCCAGCCCAGAAGAAATATTTTCTTTCAAAATTTTGAAGCCCATTTTACTAAGAACTTAAAATCTTTGAGGACTCTGTTTGCTTTCCCTGCTATAGTGTCGTCATCTAAATACCACAGACATTGAATTATGATTCAAGCAATCAACTATTGGCTAGATTACCATTGTTGTGCACCTACTAAAGTAAAGTTCATAGTACATATAGTCTCTAAAAACAAAGACGATTGTCTTAAATAGTATTACCAGAGAAAGGGATACAAAGTTGGAGACTGGAGCTTTGATCTGAGTTAGTATTTCGTTTCTTTCTACGGAATTACAAACGTTTTTGAAATCAACTTTCAGTAGCACTTTGTTAGAACAAGTGATTTTTCTTTAGGGAACTTCTTGCGGCGTGTACAACAGCCTCACCGCCACCTTTGGAACCGAAACCAACTTGTTTTGGTCGAAGATATTCTCCGAAAATATCCTGGAGAGATGGAGGTACACGCCAGTTTTGCAGCGTCTTCTAAATGTATTTCCAACTGACATGGGCCTTATCCTCCAACTTTTTGCCTAAAACACTCATTATGCTTTTCGTAAAGAATGGCTAATAGGTCCTCCAAAATCTTTCCACTAGATTGATAGAGAGATCTCAAAGCCCATAAAAGTTGCTTTAAGCATTCTCCCTTGCTGGTTGTTTTATGTGGTTGCTAGGTGAGGAGAAAATAAAAATATTAGACATTATAATGACTTTGACAATGCTAATTGTTTCAGTTTTTAAGTTTTACTTTGTAAATATATTGATTTTACTTCCAAGCGACATCGATTTCCGAAATAGTTCTGAAAATTTTCAGAAGTGGATAGAACGTGTGTGAAGTTCATTGTACCTGGCACAAAAGAGGATTACGTGCTATATGTAAGTTTATTTTAACAAAATCTTCAAAACCAGGTTTGTGACATGCACTTTTTGTAATTATTGTTATACAACTTATGTTATACCTATAAATAATATACCTAATTTGTATCAGAAATAATACCTGAACAGAATACTACAATTGAAGAACAGATGAAATCAAATCCGTTGCCTACGATTTCAGTAGATGTTCATGTTTTGGAAGGTGATGAAAACATTAACGAACAACAACAGAAAGCAGATGCAATTCTGGTGATTTTACAAGAGGTTTTAGAAATATACCAATTTTTTACCAATAGGTTTATTAGCAAAGATGTTATAATGTTATAAATAGTAATGCTTGTTACATCACTTTCATTAGGAGATAAGATTGTATAGAAACAAAATAATTAGAAGTTGCCCAATTTCTTGGTGATGGAAATGGTTTTAATATTATTGTATTGGAGAGATGTGATATTCTTCGGTTCGCTAATGTCACCAGAGAAACATATTTATCTTCAGAAAGTTGAGCATTGTACAAGGAGCTCTTGAATTGGAAAAAGGTACTCAAATTGCTAATTCGGCTTCAAAACTATAAATCTGCAATTGCGAAGAATGGAGATTTTCAAGGTCTAAGTGACAAAGTAAATAACACAACATACAATTTTATGCAACAAATAAAAATCAAAAGTTATCACCAAAAGCACGACTGTTTACACTTAACTTCACTTATTTACGTGACCTGTGCTTAAACTGATTCTTTTGGAATGAGTGCCGGTTTCCCGAATAATCCTCTTTACGCACAAGTTGCGTATGCTTTTTGCACGATATTTTCTAAATTGGCACTTTCAAATTCATCATCATCAGTTAAGCTATTTAATTGTAAAACTTTTATTTGAAGGTTTGAATTGTTTTTCGGCATTTACAAAAATACAAGGTACGTAAATTGCATTCTAAATAACAAACAAGGTAAGTACATCAACAATGTGTGCGTACAACGCTAGTATTTCTACCTACATAAAAGTCACAAATAATATACAAGCTGTCGTTCGTCATTTCTAATTTTCAATTATCAATTATTACAGTTCTGAAGGAGTTTTTGCTATACTAGGGATGTAAAGTGATTTCTCGTAACTGAAATTGTGTGCTTATGCAAATATTTTCTAGAAAATGCTCTACTAACCCAGTGTTTTTGCTACATTTTTAAAACACTTGTACGTAATTCTGTTGTTTCGGTAGGTGTAGACGTACTTATCTAGTAGTTTTACGTCCACTGAGTGCAAAAATAATTTACAGCGCATTAAACTTGATATCGCAAGATTTACAGTTTGTAATAACATAACATAATCAGAAGGTTCAAAACATGCCGCCAAAACACCGAACCGTGGTATGCAACGCCACCGTGGTTGATCCAAAACTACAAACTTGTTCTCTGTTTTCCCACGTAAGTTACATTTATATCCTAATTGTTATGTTATGTGAACTAAGTGTTAGCAAAAATAAAAATCTCGAATCGCCTGCTATAAGTTTGCAAGAGGTTGTACAATAGCAAACAAACCCTGAGAATCACTCTACAGCTGTTTCGTCTTTTTCGGACTCCTCAGGAGTGAGAGAACTCAGTGTAAGTTCACTATTGTACAAATGCGTGCTGAAGAGTCCCAAAAGGACGAAACAGCTGTCGAGTGATTCTTGGTGTTTATCTGGTATTGTACAACCTCTTGCAAACTTATAGCAGGCGATTCGAGATTTTTATTTTGCTAACATTATAATTATCGAAGGATCAATTTACGTAACTGCTTTTACATATTTGTCGACATAGTTGCTTAATGCATTTACGTACGTGATTGTTAACACGAGTCGACACTAGGTGTCGCAAAAACTTATTGTTTAAATCATAAAGTTTTAATACAGTTTAACCATTTTTATTAAATAATTAAAGACTATAATCACAAAGTTACGTACTAAACATTACGAAACAAATTGAACTTTGGATTTTTAAATTTAAAGTCTTGCGCCTTGAATAGTAAATGATACGTTAAAGTGGAGGCTTTCTTCTATCAGACCTTTTTGACTGTTTTATACTTTAGCTTTTTTTTTCAATTTTAATGAGGGTGAAAGTTTGTGTTGGATTACGCATACACATTATTGAACTTTGGATTTATATTTTTTTGAAAAATTAAGGTCTAGACGCCTCTAATGTTAAATTGAACTTTGTATATATATTTGTTTGAATAATTAAGGGCTTGGAATCGACTTGCTTGACGTTAAATTAGTAGTTTGAAATTGTGGTCAGGTTAGACGATGTGGTCAATAATGCGTTTGACGTTATAGTCAAAATTTCGAATTGGACGTTGTGACCGGTTGACATATTTTGTATTGTAATTGCACATTGTAAAAAGCTAAAGTATAAAAACGGAGATAGAGCAAAGTCTCTTCTTTAACATGATATTTAAGATTGGCAGCGGCAATCCTTAATTTAAGAAAAATAAATAAATCCAAAGTTCAATTTGTTTCGTAAAACTTCAATACGTAACTTGTGATTAGTCTTCAATTACTAAATAAGTATAAAAAGATCAAACTGTATTAAAAATTTATGATTTAGTTTTTAAATACATATTTTAGTGTGTAAGTAATATTCAGTGAGTCACTTTGCCGCGTAGTGTACATTCCAATACCAATGTAATTTCAGCCTGCTTATAATTTCACGCCATCTGTGGGGAGTAGAATTACACCACGCTTTTTGACAGTTTTTAAAATTCGGAAATGTGCGCATATTAGGTTATAAAAATTGTTAAAAAATGAAGAAGACAAACAAGGCGCTTAAAAGAAAAATGAGGCAAGAGAAAAATGTAAAAATGGCCGCATTGCTTGAAATATCCAAACTCAACGATGAAGATCGTATGAAACGAAACGGTAACACACCAATCGAAGAACCACTTACTATGAAACAACGTTTAGAAGAACAAACCAAAATCTCGGACCTGGAGGTAAACCCAAACTTCAAGGCAATGAATACTATAAACTGAAGAAACTTTTCGTAGACCGCTGCTAAAGTGAGGGCGATACCTAAATTTCTGTTTAAGAGAAATGGGCGGCTTACCCAGTTTATCCGTTGATAATGAAGAAAGGATACCGTTGTTTCTTGCGGACATTCAACATTTATTACTGTATTCACAATTGGGACATCGTTCTTCGTACGCACCATCACGTTGGTGCTGGGGTTGGATAAACTTAATCGTCTCGAGCATACTAACATCTTAATTGTTGAGAACTTTTCCTTGCATCATTTTCAATCGGGACAAAATTCTTTTGAGTACTAATAACAAATTTCCCGCTTTAAATTGGAGATATTATCTTCAGAAGCATATAGATGTGATTTGGTACAAGATTTAGTAAGTGTTCCCTTTAACTGGTCAACAAAACCAAAAGTTTTACGACTGAATATGGATCTTTAGAGAATGCTAAAGCAAAATAGTACTCAGATTTTGATAGAATTAAAGGTGCCTTCCTATAACAGAACTCAATGTAACCAATTCATCAAATTTACCTAAAACTGACAAGTTCTCGAGAACACAGTTGTTATTGTCTGGATGGCAGATGATTGAAGAAAATTTTCCTGCCTATTGGGAAGGACTTTTTGAGGAAAAGTACCCAGGTATGTCTTAACTAAAGATTCTACAAAAGATGTAACTGCATTTAGTCCAATGTTTGGGGCTCGATTGTGAAATGTGTATGACATCAGTTGAATCAGAGGTGACTCGTATCGGTTGTAGATGAAACTGGTAGTATAGTATACTTAAGAGTTAGTAAAACCTGATGCTCCCCATTACAAATTACCTGACACGATTTCAGGTGGCATTACTCCAAAAATGATGAAGAATGTTACAAAAAGACTAGAAGAAGTACAGGAAGATTTAAGGAATATTCTACCTGCAGATGCAATCTTAGTTGGTCAATCTTTGAGTAATGACATGCACGCACTTAAAATGATGCATCCATGTAATTGACACCAGTGTTATTTACAATCTTACCGGGGACCGGAGGCGAAAAGACTAAATTACAAACATTAGCGGTGAGAATTTTTTAAATCAAAGAATTCAAGAGAATAAAAGCGGCCATTGCTCTGCAGAAGATAGTATTGACCGCATTAAACTTGGTTCAGTTAAAGCTACAAAATGATATTGCATTTGGAGACGCCGTTTCACAAATATTTCTACCAAGTAGGTTGCTACATTGCATTAGGAATCCCAATTTTGCTACCAGTTTTTAAACAAATCACTCGGATGGAAAAAACTGCTCATGTAATTAGTACCGAAAAATTCTAAAGAAATACCGATCACTACACCTTTAAAGAAGATGAATCAGAGTCAACAAAAATTAAGTGCAGTTTAGCAGATAGCAACAAATCTATTATTGAAGAGTTTAAGAAAACATGCAACAATTATTCATTTAATCTGGCCCATGTCAATGTTAATGAAGAAGAATTAAAAACAGATATGGAAGGGATGTGTAAGAAGGTGCAGAAATGGGTGAAAAAAGTACATGCTAATACTAAAGAGTTAGAGTTATGTGTTGTAATATTTGCCGGGCACAAAGACTATGGAAATGGGTGTTGTTTCATCTCTTTAAAGAGGCCTAAATACAGAATTGAATTCAATGACGATTCCAGTTAATTATATTCGTTTTAATTATTAAGTTCTTAGTTAATAAAAATAAAGAAATTACAATTGTGTTGTACCTAGGAGACTCTTCATATTGTTTGGAGTAAAATATTTTCTACTTTTAAGAATCCGTAAAAGAAAAAAAATTACACTTCTGTCTTCGTTAAAAATCCCTTTTGTTAGGACTTCTGGGTAGTAGCTTGTACTTGTTCTGTAATGTGTGTTGAACATGTTCTTCGAATTACGGCGTTACTAATGTTTTGAATTGACCCTGAGCAATAGGGACGCATTCTAGCAGTATGCCCACTCAAACAGTGTACATATGCACTAACAGTACATTGACCTCTAGCAGTATGCATGCATTCTATAATGCGTTCACCGAACACACGGAATTAAGCCACTCCCTATAAATTAGCACTAAATTTAAATAAAATTAATTTATTGGTTGAAATTTTAAAGTCAGTATTACTACCAACTGACATGATTTCCGCGTTGCTTAAAATTTTGGTTTTCACATTAGTTTGGTTCTTTTTCGTATCAGTAGTTTGCTTTCGTTTTTATTCAATTTATAAAACAGTATTTTTCAATACTTTATACCGTATAAATTAATTATTTTTGAATTTTCGTGTTTATTTAAATTTACATAGTGTAAAGTAGTATCTTCGTTTATTGGTTCAAATTATCACAAACTAATGAAGGAGTGGCTTAACTCCATTTGTTCGCTGAATGTCTTCCATAGAGGTGAACAACAAAAATTGCAAAGAATGATTATAGGTGACTTTTTAGTTTGGATCGTTGTTTTCTGATTATTTTGTCGACTTTGGGCGTAAAAATACTCTAGACTTGTGGCACGAGGTGCTTTTGTAATTATGGTGAAAGTGGAGGTAACCATTTCCAATATATTGGAGCCTTGCAAGAAGGCGAGGTTGTTTATAAAGCGGGGCATAGCATATTGTGTGGTTTGGAGGCCCAAAATATGGAAAAATTAAGAGTTTGTGCCTTCAAACGTCGAGTCTTACATCACAGTCCACGAAATAACAAATTGTCTTAAGGAAAATGTGCGGATTGGAAATGCTTTAATTATGTAAAGCTGGTTTGTCAGGCGGTTGCAAACAATGTCATAGGCACATTGATTTTATAAATAGGTGAGTTAAAATTTGGAATTAGTATGTTGTCTACTACAGTTGACAGAAGCAAACATGCGACCTCACCCGGGGCGCAATGTCGCTCATCTGCCTGGTTAAGTTCAGGGAGAAACAAAGAACAACAAACAAACTTTTGTCGGCAAGTATACCGCTACGGCAATTTGTATTGTGATTGGTGGATTGCATTCCCACTATCAATTTTTCTGTGCGCTGTATGCAAAGTTCTATTGGCATGTGATGCTTGGTTTACACAACAGTCTCAAGCATACTTACCTATTTTAGCGCCTTAGTAGTTCTAGTCTTTGTCTTGACAAAAGTTTGTCACTTTCAATCTTACAACTATTGAAGTAAAGACTATGACTTAAGACAAAAGACCATAACAAGGTTCTGTAAACCAAGCATGATAATAAAATGATGAAGTGATATTATGGGGTAATACAGAGTTTAAGTTTTGGAAAAATGTTGGCAAATAAAAGGTTCGTTCCAACTCTGCTGAGAACCGTTCTGGACTTTGTTGCCACCAATTTATGGACAGTTTGCATTTTATCTGAGAGTATTGGGTTAGTTTGCTGATCCGTGCTCTGCTAATGCTATGCTGAAATCAAAGTAAACAAAAGTGAAAAATGCGGATACCAAACCTACCTTAGACTGGGTTATTTTTCTGTATCTTGATTTATATCATACACCTGAGCGACTAGGCGACTATAATACTTCTAAAATGTAAAAAACGATAGAATCCAAACACAAAACAAGCGCTAAACATCACTGAATTCTTCCACAAGCACCCACTTCCATAATTTGCATCACAGTTTCATATGAAAACATCGTAAGTCGCTTTGTTGTTCAACTCTATACTGGTACCTTAGTTCAATACTAGATGTCGCAATTTTTGCGAATAGCAGGATACATCCGTGCACCATAGCAGCAAGCATGACTCTAATAGTACATTGACCTCTGGCAGCATCATAGGAAAATAACTGAAGGTTATAGAATGGATTCTGTATAGTAAAATGTTGTTTTCAAAATTTTACATTTTTAAGTAAACAACATTTTTGAATTTTATTTCTATAAATAGGGTGGTCTAAAATGAACTGACAATTTTATGTACAGGGTGATCCAAAGGTAACTGGCAATTTATAAACAGGCTGGGCCAAAAGTAGTTGTGATTTTTTAAACAGGGTGGTCCAAAGGTGCAGACAATTTTATATACAGGGTAATTTACAAAGTAATTACCATTTTATAATCAGGGTAGTGTCAAAGTAACTATCAATTTTATAAACAGGTTGGTCCAAACGTAATTGCCATTTTTATAAACAGGATGTTCCAAAATAACTGACACTTTTATAAACAGGGTGATCCAAAAGTAACTGTCAATTTTATAAACAGGCTGGTCCAAAAGTAGTTGCCATTTTTATAAACAGGGTTATTCAAAAGTAACTGACAATTTTATACACACCCTGATCCAAAAGAAATTACAATTTATATAAACAGGGTGGTCCAAAACTAACTATCAATTTTATAAACAGGCTGGTCCAAAAGTAATTACCATTTTTATATACAGGGTGGTACAAAAGTAACTGTCAATTTTATAAACAGGGTGGTTCAAAAGTTACTGTCAATTTTATAAATAGGCTGGTCCAAAGTAATTGCATTTTTATAAACAGGGTGGTCCAAAAGAACTAACAATTTTACAATTTATTTTAATGTTTATTTTGTATAGGTCTCGCCAGGGGTAAAGGCGAACCCTCCCATAATTTTTCGATGCGCACTAACCTTCTTAGGGTTTCTCGGTTGTACCTGCAGTGGCGTTTCATGAGTGCTTTAAGATGCCGGACGGTTGCGCAAAATTAATTTGTCTATCATATGGCTACGTTTCGGAAAACGTTTTAATTTATTTAAATAAATAGTGTTTCCATCAGCATCCGTTAAATAATAATAATAAATAACTACGGCACTGGAATAGTCTTTTAACTAAATCGTGTTCAATCGCTACCTCTCGGCATACGCAGGTTCTTCGCCTTTACTTTTGGCGAGACCTGATCTAATAAGATACTTTTACTGGACAGAGAAAATATGTTGCCAATATAAAAAATAAATAAAAAACCCCGTATCTTCGGGGTTATAAAGAATCAGGAGGCTTGTACAAAATAGTTTTTTTTTCATGACTGAGTTGGTTTTTTTTACAGTTTTAATAATGTTCTCATTCCACTTAATGAAATTGACCATACAAAACCCTATATCGTTTGAAAGCTTAGTGCAACCGCTAACAAATGACAGTAAAATATACAAAGTGTTTCATTTAAATTTTTTAGATATTCTTTAATTAGAGTTTAGCTTCACCCTGTACTACAAAAGATACGAGATACCAATCTAACCTATTTTCTAAAACTTAAGAACCCTCACAATATTAGTCAAATGAAAAAATCTTCACAAATTACTAGATTTAGTGAATGGCGGGATGACATATTAGGGATAATTCTTGTAAACTATTGACCATATCTAACAAAATATCCTATATAACCTAGTCAAACCATATATTTTTGAAAAGATCTTGAACGTGGGAATTCAAATTTGTAATTACAATACAGGGTGTTCCATGTACAAAAATGTAAGTTAATATAGCAACACATTTCTGGAACACACTTAGTCAATAATGTTTTTGGAATATGTGTTCGTGTATGGTACAACTTTTCACCAAATTTTGCCAAAATTTTATCTTCGATCATAACTGCGCAATCCTCCGAGACTAGAACTATGGGAGACCCTGTATACTGCATTAAACACCTTAACAGAAGGATTGGTTTCTAAAACCTTTTGCCGGATAGAACAAAATAAATTTTCTTCATTCTCTTAATTCCCAATTTACGTTAAAATGAAGATAATCGTTGAAAACTTTTCAAAGTTACAATAAAGTTCTTCGCTGTTGTTGAAACTGCTCTTTTCTTTTTAGTATATAATAACAACTTATGGAAATACCAAAATACTAAGCATTATTATACTTTATTTATTTATATGACTAGTTTTGACTCAGTATTCTAATGTAGCAAATGTAACCCAAGCACTTGCAAAAGCAAGATTTAAATAGACCGCCACTAACCACCCGAAGCGAACTTGGCCGATCGAAAACTAACTAAAGACATCTACGTTGAATTCATAGACAATCAACACTAGCGGTTGAATTCAGGATAAAATCCCTAACAACCGCTAGAGTGCAGTGATAAATGTAGTAATGTCAGCAATGAAATAAAACAAAAGCATGGTGATAACGTAAAGTATATTTAAACGTTAATTCATTTTAAATTAAACGGTCAATTTTAACAAAATTGTGTAAATATTTAAAGCCTAAAGTACCCCTCCGCATAGGCTGCCTGAGGAAAGAAGAGTAAGAAAAAACCTCAGGTTCCGCCTTAACAATTAAACAAACACAACATAACTAAAGTATGTATCGTAAAATTAACATTCATTGTAGGCAATTATTATTATAAAGACAATTATAATATATGTATCAAGTTGGGGAACCGTTCATCAGTTCATATTTAAACCCGAACAACCACCATTATTAGAATGTAGATGCAAAAATATTTCCGATTCAGAATACAGCAATACAGCTTATTCATACATGCAAATTCAATTAAAATTGAAGAAAATTAGTTAACAGTGTATAACACCGTGGGTAACAAGCGAGTTTCACTAGTCGCGAAAGCTCCTACCTGCTTATTCAGTTGGATTTTCGAGATCGCGTCAATTTTGAGATGGTCAATATTAAGTTTTTACAATTATCACATATGCACAATAAAATAAAGATATTAAAATAAATAGAAATAAATGTGACCATGAGCCATCCCCCTGACCATCGTATCTCACGAAACAGAAAATATTATTCGTACAGAAAGCTCTTTCACACACTGGTATTGCTTCATTATGAATCATACTTTTAGAAGTAGACTGCTTTTAAAATGACTCTTAAATTCAAAGATCAAAAACAAGCATCTTATATTCTTTTTAATTGTATAGGAATCAAACAAAGAGAAGCACCAACAAAGTAACGGTTCTCGAATCAAAGACACGTGGTTAAACTATTTACAGCTTGAAATGGAACGCAGTATGCATAACATAAAACAGATTGGAATACGCCATAACGAATATTATACCAATATTAATTATACAAAGAATGCAATCCGAATGTTAGGTTGACCTAGTTGCAATTCGCTTTAAAATGCAAAATGGAACCAAAAGCACGAGGCCGCGATAATTAGTTGTTTTTAAATATAAGTTGCAATCAAAAGCGCGTCGTATCTTTAAATTGTTGAAATTCCGTAATCAAGAAAGAAATGCGAATGCTACGTTAGATGGCCCCTACCCCAATTGTACAACGAAAGACGAGGTTACTATACGCAATAATTACAAACAAAATAAACGCAATTATTAAATTTGGTAAAAACAAAATTTATGAAACATTACACATTTAGTACCCAAACTTTTAAAGTAAATTACAGGTACAAATTTTATACAGACCAAAAATATCGACAAAAAATGCAGCCCCTTAACGGGACGCTTTGTAACGGTGTTCTTCGACCGGCGCAGGTCGACATATTTTAAACCGATCATAAGAAAATTGCGGGTAATATTCGAATTTAAATATGGATCTTTCAGTATTTAGGTTTGATACGGTATTTTTAAAATTTTCAAATATAATAGCATTGTATTGTAGAAGACGGTAATGGATCTAATTTATGTTAAAGCACCTGCAAAAACAGGGTTTACCGCAGATGTTCTTGATAGTTTTGAGGTATTGTAAATAGTTAATTGTTTATTAACACTTTTGTAAACGATATTAGTCATATATATTCATGTTGAAAGTAAATGTTTTCGTTTCATTCCCACAAAATTATCTTTTTGGTTATAATTATTTTGACATTTTAAAGAGCCAACTTTGGTATTATGATTAGTTTGACAGATTTTTTTAGATATTTGAATTTAGCGCTTCAATTTGGACCCAAAATGGCCGATTTTCGCGGTACTCTAGCATATATATTAGGGACTGTTCATTAACAGCGCTACCTCTGGTTATGAGAAACACTACAATTATGCTATGACATGCTCCATATATGTTTTCGGACCGTGAGCAGTATGCATGGATAATACGCATTCAATTTTTTTCAATTTTATACTTACTTTGTTCTTTTTATGGAAAATGTCAAAAGATTTTGACAGGAATACTTGAAACTTGATTCCCTTATTCTACACATTAATATTAGTCTAGTCAGCAATTTTCATTCAATTCTAAGGCAATTTTTTTGTCAATTTTATAACCAAGACATAGTCATTGTTCTCTTTTTACGAAAAATGTCAAAAACATTTTTGTTTGTTTTTAACGAAATACGATCTAAATGAATGCGTAGATGACTGTATATGACTTATTGTTCCTTCGAATTTGTCGAAATTAATGCACCGACTACATTTTCCCATGAGAAGCTTTTTTCCAGAGGTGCGCCCTGATTCCTAACTTTAAAGTTTGAGAGAAACAAACTTGATGTCTTTATTCTACACATTTATTAGTGTAATCTTCGCAATTTTCATTCAAATCAAAGACAAAAATATTGTTTGTCAATTTTGTACCCGAGACATGGTATTTGTTCTTTTATTAAAAACATCAAAAAATGTGTGTTTGTTTTTAACGGAATACGTTGTAACTGATGATTCCAAACTTTGTGCTTTTTGAAAAATGTCAAAACATTATTCAACAATCTATACACATAAAATCGTGACCCGGTCGTCTTCTCCTCCGAAACCACTGAACCGATTTCGGAAATCGATACGTCAAATTGTTCAGGAGGTCCAGGCGCTGGTCTTAGGCAGGGTCACAAGTTGACCTTACCTTTGACCTGGAGTAGTAACCTCAAGTCTTTAATTTCAGGTTTGTCTAGATTAGGCCCATTTTCAAATGGGTTTGGTTACAAGTTTGCAATAAAATCAAAATTTCAAGTTTGGAATCAGCGCATACATTTAAAGTTCTGGGGAAAAAGTTTCTAATCAGGAAGTGTAATTAGTTAATTTTGAAATTCAAAAGACTAATAAGTCATACAACCATCTAAGTATTGATTTACATAAATGAAATAGTAAAGAAGAAAATCACAGTTTTCATGCGAGTGTGTTAGCTGCGCCAGGGTGGTAGCCCGAGCGCTGATATTCACGAGCAATGAAACATGATTTATCCTCAAGTAATACACTATACTATTTCCACGACCAGTGTATAGTATCTATCAGTTTTAGCAAAATTTAATTTAAGATTTAACTGTCAGTTTGGCAATTAAAAAATATAGCTGTTTTTATGACTACCAAACATTTTTTATTCTCAATAATTATCAAGTTTACTTTTTATTTGAAGTGTAGACGTCGTTTTGACAGATTTTCAGGTTAGATAAATAAATGTCAGTTTCAAATCAAAACGAGCAACCAATCAGCTTTGCAATTATGTTCAGTCAAGGGTATATATACCATTACTAGTAACGAAATAATTTTCTACAGATGTTTAGATATGGCAAATTTTCTTTAGTGTTTTATGATTACGAAATGTAAAGTTCTCATAGTGGTCGTAGAAAAACAATTTTTCAGAAAAAGAACAAAGAATTTAATGAAAACTGAAACATTTGTATGAAAAATATTATTTGACTTTATTGTAATATTATTTACTATTCAGATTTGCTTTTGTTGTTGAAAATACGTTGAAGATAAACAACTCTTTTAATTTGAATGCTCTTCTCTATAAAGTGAACCTACTTCTTTCATTTTGCGTTGTAAAATTACTTTTGTAATTATGTTTAATTTATTTCGCATTTTATTAATTAACATTAACAAAATAAATTATTCTAAAAGAAAATTAGATCGAATAATTTGGTCTACAATTGAGGTATTTATAGTTACCCTTAGGACACCAACCTAAAAAACCGTACTATTCGGTAACATAATTCGACACGGTATACGGTTTAAATTATATATTTTTGTACTGATACTGGTGGAAGAAGCCAGCCACATTCGTTTACAGTTGATTTAGTACGTGCTCTTCTAGGTTAGGAATGGTAATAAAATAATAGTATTTAAGGAAACAAAGAACAGCAAT
Organism: Abscondita cerata; assembly: GCA_030710515.1. Classification (NCBI taxonomy): domain Eukaryota; kingdom Metazoa; phylum Arthropoda; class Insecta; order Coleoptera; family Lampyridae; genus Abscondita; species Abscondita cerata. Next base: position 20,321 of record JALBCR010002743.1, read on the forward strand.
TAGATATATAGCTACATTAAACATTGCACGATTAGAATCACTGTATTATATACAATTTTGATTATCATAAAAATAGTGTCTGTATCTTCGTTTAGATTAATATTCACAACATATTAATTAAGTTAATATATTTAAGCAAGGATTTTGTATGCTCACAACAAAATACACATTAACAGAATAATCAATTACAATTAATTAAGTGACGTACATATTTAGTGGAATGAAATAAATATACTTTATTTATTTATAAATCTATGTTGGTTAACAGTATAAAAATATACTACTTTAAAATAATATTCAACAAAATAAAATTCTATTTAATTAACTGAATACTAATTAACGAGTCATTGTTAATTTTCATCGTCTGAACTGAGTAACATAGTTTTTCGGTATAATTTTGTGAAATTGTTGATACACGACCTACATTTTGTGATCTCGATCCATTTTCTACACTATTATAAGATTGAGTAACAGTTCCTCCGCTGGGGCTCATCGGGTCATCCGGATCGTAAGATGAAATCCTCATACCTCGTCCGTTCTTTCCACCTACATTTAAATGGGATCATCAAAATATGTTTTGACACATGCAAAGTAGCCATGCAGGCGTTTTTAAGAAGAGTGAACAACTACATACAACCAAGCCGTTTATTAAGAAAAATTAAGTACATTTAAATAATACAAAAAATTAAGCGTTATTAAATATCTAAAGTGCATTTATATACAGTTATAAAAGTGTTTAAGGTACAATAGTTTTAAGTATTTGTGAATCAATTACAAATAATTTGATCAACTTCGTTCACTCTTAAAATTAAATTAAAGTACATATTTGTAGGACAAAAATATAACTATTTGTTAAGGTACCTAACGAAATGACAAAATAAATAAACATTCTTTTTTGATTGCGTATCATTCATGCGTGTAAGTGGCGAGAAAATTACCACCACCTACGGGTGCATGCAAAGCATGCAAAGAGCACTATAGCTGTTTCACAACTTCTCGTACGGAAGAGTTGAAGTTACATCTGCAAAAGCTTCCAGTTACATGCAGCACAAAAATCAACGTCGAATATTACCGCCCAAATAGCACAGTGCTTTTTATCAACTAAAACAAATCATAACGTTTCGCTAACTGACACGTGACTTTATGAAATAAGAGTAATTAATTTTAACGACCATTTTTTTGTATTTCTAGTTACTTTACAGACTAATTTTACTGTAACTGAAATCGGATTTTTGGCGCTCGAGCAGGACTGACATCTAAAAATTTTATTAGTGACTCCGTTCGACGAATTATGGTAATACACAAAGCTGATAAGACCAAACGAATCTTTATTTTCGTTTTTTATTTTATACTCCGTGGCAGTCCCGACGGATTATCCCGACCCGGAAAATATTTTTTTTGTTCACCAATTACCTACGGGCGACGTAACGTGTTTCACGTTAACTTGGTTTCACACGTTGATTTTTATTCATTATTAAACTTTTTGATCTAAGATCATCATCAACTTTTCTGGACATAGATTGTCTCGGTTTTTGATTACATGCTTATTTGTGAAACATACTATAAAAAGACGTTCGAGTACGACAAATTCCGAAAATACCCGAGTAAGTGAAGGATGATTTTCTACTAACTCAACTCTAGGTCGTCAAAACAAACTACCGACCTCGCGACTAGAAAGAAACCTTTGATATCCGTGAACGGTTGTGGCGGTTTGGTTCAGTCTGCAAACACGCCGCACCAACTATCTACTAAGACTAAAGACCCGACTGCTACAACCTTGTTCGCCACAATTGAACTCTTCAGACAACCGCCGACGATATCGGCCTTATTCCAAACCTCGATTTTATTTTAACGTTATTTTCTGACAATGGTAATTAATAAATTAATCTTCGAGAAAATAGTCTGACATTGAATAACACAAAATAGCGCGTGACCGTGATATAAAAATTAGATCGCCCTTCCGTCTTCATCAAACTCAAATACATGCACCGATGTGTGTGCGTCTAAAATCCCCAAAGAACCCATTCGATAAACTTGTCTACCACCGCCCTCCTACCTTGAGAGGTATTAGTCAGCCCACATCCAGATAAGTTGTCGATACCGGGGAGACTTCACCATGCCTAGTGTCAAAATCCGCTGGTTGTTTTCATCGCTACATGCGTTGTCTTGACATTTCTAATGCTAACAACCCCATTCAGGGAAGATCCTCGGCGACGATAAACCGCCGTATTTCATTTAAGTTCTTAAGATTACACTCAAGTTCTCTCAGTTTTCGTAAGTTAGATGTATTTTGTAAGAGGTGCTCGTTGTTTTTGTAAATTAATTCGTCTTTAAAGGCGCTACAAAATCTTAAACTTACTTAAGTTGAAAATCAACTAGAACATTAAGAAATATTTAATTTATGTACGTTGTAGTGAAGCGTTTCGCATCTCGAATACCAACTTTCGGCCATCCGGACGTGGATAGCATACTACTCTATAGATACACTACTGACCGCTTATTATGTCAATTAATTGCCTATTGTTTATGTTTGTCCGCAAACGCATTAGCACATTTAATAATGACACCAATCGTACTTTCCAATATGGTTTCGTTGCTCTCAATTATCACCATCACTCCACCCACTACCTGAATTCCATTTTACAGTAGTTCCTTATCTATTCACCATAAAAGTAAAAAATATCGACTAATTCATAATTTACTCTGTAAAGGTACGAGACAACGAAACGTTGTGATTTTCATTTAATTACACGTGTATTAACCCAAAAGTAGTTTTTCTAATATACTTAAGTGCGCGTACCATAAAATCTTACCTGAACTATACTGCGTATACTGTTGATACTGAGGATGGAAATTGTGAATGGCGTCTGTCATGATATCTTTAGGATTCATAGTTTCCTAGAAAACAAGAATATACATATAGATTACGTTATCTAAAACAAATTATCTACCTTTAAGCTACTCGAAATACTTTGCATCGTAACCGAACGACCATGTGAATCGGTGACGCATCCTTGAGTATACGCGGTGCGGAACGCGTAACGCAATGCAACGGCGGCACAAAACATCTCGATGCATATTAAGAAATTTTGATAGCCCGCTGAAACGGTACCGGTCGATGTTCTAGTACCGTTGCTGTCTATAATGGGAATATTACTTCCGCCTTTTCTAGAATAGCCAAAGCCACACCTAAAATGGTACGCGAAAAAGTTTTCGTGCTTGCGTTCGTTAACGTAAAACTTACCTTGCCAGAAGGATAAGAAAATCACAGACTTTACAGTACAGAATTTAAATACTGGTTCGAAGGGCGTAAGTAGATCGCGCGTTGCGAAATAAAACAGGAACAATCCGTAAAGGGCGAGTGATATGGAAATGTTGTAGATTATCGTTATGTAAAGGTAGCCGCGATCTGGACTGAAAATAAAATGACGATTATTGACACATACGTACATATAAAGTAAAAGATAGTAAAATATTGGGACAACAGATGCCGCTCGTGGTAGCAAGTCCGAAAAATAATCTGTAATTTGTTGACAGAATGTAAGCATGGTTGGATTTTAAGTCGACAACCGGGCATATAGTACAATAATGAACTGACGCTTGAGTTCTCTCACTCCTGAAGGATCCAAAATGACAAACAGCTGTCGAGTGTTTGTTTGTTATTATACAATAACAGGCGCCAATGCTTAGTTGGCGATAACAATTGAAGAATCGATTATGCAACTACTTACATTCTGTCGACAAAGTTAAGATCACATAAATGATGTAATTCGTTAGCGGTAATAATGAATATTCATTAGGAATTGTGAACACAAATTACCTATTGTTCCTTAGTGGAATTACCGTGAAACTTGACAAATTGTTTAACATAATAATGTACTAGTACCCTTGTCGCTGTTTTAAAAGGTTGTATTTTGTTGTTACAATAAACTATTGTTGAAATAAAATAATTCTGAGAAAGTTCAGATAACATCATAAGTTTATCAATTCTTGTCTTCTTCCTGTATAAGCAGAGATATTTTGAAGTTAATTATAATTTCAAAAATGTTTGGATATTACAATTTGTCATGTTTATACAAATTGTACGCATAAATTTACCGTGAATATATTACAACAGTGATATTACGGTAAACAACTAGCGAACGGATATAAGTAGAACCCGTATTTCAGATAATCGTAAAATATTTTAGGGTGTTCTTCCAGAGCTGAAAAGGGGAACAAAGTAATAAAACGAAAGAAACTGAAATAAAAAAAAATTTAATAGAATATAATGCTGATTAATTTAGAACAAGATGCAACATACGCGAAATTTAATAAAATACAGGGTGTAACACGAAGAGTTTTGATTACATGTTATGGAAGACAGAATTTTATTAGAGTTCTTAAATTAGACCAGTAGTGAATTAAAAAATACATCAGAAAACATCTTAAAATACAGTATTCCATTTAAAATAAGCAACTTATACCTCCATGATTTTAGTTAGGCATGTTGGTTTCTGAGTTTAGAACATCCTGTAAGGGTTATCGATTAAGTTAACGTCAAGGATTAATTTGCAATAGACCTGGTTGTCTACTAGTTACAGTTTCAACTCAGTAACTACTAATAATAGATATATCATTATTTCTTGAGAACTAGGAATTTAGATAAAATTTTTAAAAAATGCTATACTTAAAGTATGGTACAAAAATTCCATCTAAAATTTACCTCAAATGAAATAAAATCTAGTTTCCGTTTAAAATAAGCAAGATGAACTCCACCTCCGGTATAACCGGAAGTGTCTAATTCATGTTATTATATTTGAACTTAACGCTGTCGGAAACCACTACTGGTGCAATTTCAAAACTCTAATAAAATTCTGTCTTCCATAAACTTCTAATCAAAACTCTTCGTATTACCCTTGTACAAGAAAGAAATAAAAAGCGAAACTCTCAATGACAATGCAGAGAAGAACGAAAGATGAGATATGTAGAAGGTGAAGAAAATAAATAAAAACAGGCGTTTGGTGAAGAACTCCACATCGTTCTGATACTAACAAACGTGTAAAAAAGTAACGAAAGTGTGCGGCGATAAAACATTTGGTTCGAAAAATAAAATAAATTGCGTTTTAGAAAAAATGGTTCAAACAAATGTTATAGAAAATAAACTTTTTTCATAACTTTTTTTTTGCATAATTAACATTGGTGGAGATATTGTTAAAACAATTAGATAACCAGAAATTTCAGAAATTACTTATTGGGTCAAAAAAAAAAAAAGTTGTGTATAATTAAATTACAAACACTTATTTAAAGCAAAATATGTTTCCAAACATTTAAAAAGTTCAAAAATCTGTGTAGGTTTAAAGTCCCTTTTAGCTAGATAGACTATGTCCAAAATCTAATCAGATCTGCGAAATTATAAATAAAACCCATGTGCAAAGTCGGACGGGTGGTTTCTTGATATCTTGTTTACGTAGGGACGGGCAGCTGGCCGGCCATGGGCGAGTTTTTCTTTGCTTCATTATAACGTACTAACTCTAATTTGTCGGGGTGAAAAATAAAGAAGTGTTAAAATTTTCGGTTTGGAAAAAGTCGCATAACTCCACATCATAATAAGATAAAAAATAATCAAGAAGAACTAAAAAGATAAAGGAAAAATCACAGGCATAATTCTTAAGAGATACAAAAAACGTAAAATTAGTGAGCAACACCCAGTTCAAAATTCCAAATTAGAATTTCAATTCAAATCCCCCCCGACATGCATTTCTACAAAATTTTGAAACCCCTTGGAAAGGTAACCAAGCAAAAGGAATACTTATTTCCAATAAACATGCAAAGAATAAATAAAGATGTAAAGTTGAGGTAGCTACAATTACAATTTCAATTCCTGTCGCTCTTTCATGCATGCGTTATCCATTTTAAAAGTATCGCACCGTCACTAAAATAATTTGAAATAATTAATTGTTATTATAAGAATGATTTTTGTGTATTTAACTGTTATTAATTTCATATATTATAATTGTTAGCCCAAGCGAAAATGGCGGGCGACCCGTTGTACAAAATCCATCTCTCCCCTCCGTGTGTTGTGTTTGGGGTGACGCATTTTCGCGCCTTGAATACACGACTCAAACCGTTGCCCGGGTTAACGTAGTGCATTTTCGTATGTCGACTCGGTCACTCCACTACCTACGGCATCCCCTTAACCGACCGCCGTTCTGTTTATATTACCGAAACACTCACCCCTACCAACCGTCAAATCCGCTGACTGCTTTTGGGTTGCATTGTTTGTGCTTTCTCTGTGAAAGTAATAACAAATTGTTTCGTGTTAAATAAAGAAGTTTTGAGTTTCATTGTATTTTCTTTATTTCTCGAACTGCTTCCTTTAGACGATCAGAATACTGGAATTGTTAAATTCCACTGTAGCTACCCGACGAACAAACGTCATCAAATCTGGCGCCGAGATCCGCCCGCTTTTATTATTTACAGAAACTAACCTAATTGTGAAGCAAGCGTCACAACTATTCGCTTATAAAGATAATCAAGAAAAGATGTGAGCGATCAATTCTTATTACTAATGACAATGAAAAGATCAACAGATGAGATGTAAGAGAGAAAGTAAATGAAAAGTAAAATAATTGAAAACCATAGAAAGAGCCCAACAATCGTAAATTTAATTGCAATAAATTCCACATTAGAAATTGAATTCTACCCCGCCTTGCAATATCTAAATTTTTTAAACCTTCTATAAAGTAATCAAAGAAGAGATATGAGCAATGGCAATGTAAGAAATAAAGGAAAAATATGAAGGGTATACCGCCCCCTCCCTCTTCATGCATGTCTCAGATTTTTGTAACCCGCTGTAAAGATAATCAAAGAAAATATGAGCGATCACCACTTGTACCAATGACAATGCAAAAAACAAAGAAAAAGATGGAGTATGCTGCAACAAGCAACAAAATGACAAGTGATCAATCGTACCTCAGAAAATATTTATTTTTAAAAATATGGTGTCAACATTTTTTGGGTTTTAACTCACTTAAGACATCTTCCTAATCAAAATGAGTAAAATTTAAAAAAAATCTGAGTCACACTGAGATTGCTTTTTTTTTAAATTTTGCCTTAAATCAGAATCTAACGTAATAATATGAAAATTATTGTTGACCATAAACTTTGGGAAGAAGGGGAGGAATTCGGGAAGTTTAATATACATAACTGTTAAACAAAGTATAACTATTGATTACAATGGTATAACACTTAAACAGGTTAGCCGTCTTTAAGGTCAAGTCGCGCACTTGATTGGGATTCAATTTTTTTTTTGTAATTATTACTTCACTAAAATCGAGATCAGTCGATTTACCTACAGACGGACGAACGGCCGATATTCAGACACACATTTTTATTGCTTCATTATAACGTACTAACTCTAAAGCGTAGAAAAAGTGAAAGGAGTTGTATATTTTTCAGTTTCGAAACCGTCGCATAACTCCCTACTTTGATGAAAATTAAACAAGCGTTTTGCGCAGAACTCCACATCGTTCTGATACTAACAAACGTGTAAGAGAGTATCGAAAGTGTTCGACTATAAAATATTTTCTTCGAAAAATATAATCAACGTCTAACAACGTCAAAACGAGGCACGTTCATTTTAAGACGAGTTGAAAATAAAAATTGAGTTTTAGAAAAAATAGTTAGAACAAAAGTTATAACAAAACTACAAATTTCTTTTGAATAATTAATATTCGATTAGATATTGTTAAAAAACAATTAGTGTCTCTTTTGGCTAGATAAATTATGCCCAAAATCTAATCAGATCTGCGGAATTATAAATAAAGCCCATGTACAAAGTTTCATCAAAATCGGACGGGTGGTTTTCTTGATATCTTATTTACATACGGACAGCCTTTTGACAGAAAATTTTGTTTGCTTCATTATAACGTACTAATTCTAATTTGTCGGAAAACCAAAAAAAAGGAGTGTTAAAATGTTCGATTTGGAAACCATCTCAACTATAAGATATGGAGTAAAAATTCCTGGGATTAATTCCAGGCGGTTGCGGCTTACGTTTTAGTTAGTTGTCATTTATCAAGTGATGAGAAGAGTTAATAATAATTATTAAGTTAATGAGTAAAAAGAGATGATCTCGAACTTTTTTATTGTTAGAAAAGAATGGCGACAATTATTACAAATAATGAACTTGGATACGGAACGCGCGCAGACATAAATTCAATCTTTACACAAAGATATGATGAGCGTTCTACCATTGTTTTACCTTGATAAATCCATATCTAGTTGAGGATGAATCCAAATTTAGAGAATACTTTATATAAATTTCGCATAAAACGCTCTTGCGGGTGCGACTCGCCTGGTTCTGGAGCAGTACTATCGCAATATACCTTAAAACCATTGGTCAGATTTTTATGAAAATTGGTATATAATTGTTGTTTATAATACCACATTTTGGCATAATCCGTCGAGCCAAAGCGCATTTAACCTACAGAGGGACGTCGATCTGAAACATGAATTATGTTTTCACGGTGGTAAAATCGAATTCCCTATTTGCGCATATAGCATACGTTATTTATATTCTATTTCGTTATCAACATTATTCTCTCGAAAATCATTTGAACCGCGTGTGTTTCCTTCGGAAGCTTTCTTATAGAAATTCAAAGTTCGTTATACGAATGAAAAACCTAAAACTTGATATTGAAAATCACCGTTTAGACCGTAAGCAGCTTAGTGTTTTAACAAATACAATGTTTGAAACAAAGAACTGGATGCATCGAATTAAGAAAACACGCGCCATTTTCTGTTTCTAGAAAAGTAAAGATAATGAAATTTATTACAAGAACAATTTATCTACAGGGTGTTCATAACTAAACTTATAGCAACAACGGTATAAAATAAAAACACGTCGCTATGTTACTCCATACGTTCGCCAAGTCAAGTGTAGTAAAACATAAAACTAAGTGGAAAAACAACCGTTGGTCTTGAAAGCAAATTGTAGACTTTTCAAAAGTAAAATGTTATTCGAACTGACATTATCCCTAATTTTTGCTTCTGTGGTTGTAATAGTAAGCAGTTGCAAAATATTTCACATCACGATTTAAACTTTAACCTTCGAGAGCCGCTTTAAATTATTTATACCGACCCGAGGTTCTTCGTATTGATTGCCACATTTTTTGGTAACAGAAAAGTTTACCTACTTATTTAGCTACAGCGCATCCGGCACCCATTTCTGGATTTTCGTAATGAGATTTTTGTGTTATTTCAATTAATAACCAATTTTAACTAGTGCACTATTTACGAACATCCTATATGTGGACTAGAAAGTCTGATAAATTAGTTTGAGTACTAATATTAACAACTAGTAGTAATAAATCTTAAAATAGACACAATAAATAAAACGCATAAAACGGTCAGTTGGTATTCGAAGTAAACGAATATAATGATCAGGGAGGCTCAAAATTTCTTGATTCGATAAAGAATTACCGAGATACAATAAAAACGCAATTTTTGTTTTCACGAAATCTCCATAAATATTAATTATACAAAAATTATAATAAGATAGTTTTCGTAAATTACAATATCTACAACTCTTATTTATACACAAACGTGTTCGGAAGTTGGAAGCAAAATGTAGAAGTGAAATTAATAGACGGTTCTCGAAAATGAAAGAAATTTCCCAAAATGTATGGAAAATTTTTTAAAACGATACGCCAGACCGATACTTATAAAACTTTGTATATTGGTCTTATTTATGTTAGTGCTGATTAGATTTTGGGCACAATCTATTAAGGCAAAATAGCCGTTAACCAAAATAGATTTTCGAAATTTTGAATATTTTCAAAAATACGCGACACTAATGGTTTTAACATTACATATCTACCAATGTTAAATATACAAAAATGTTAGGTAAGAAAATTGTTGGAAATTTTATTGTCTATACCTAACTTTTGTTTAAATTATTTTTCCAAAACGCAATTTTCATTTTCTTAGGAACGTGTGCGCGCGAGGAACCTCGTTTTGTCCTGACGTAGGATCGGTACTAGGTAAATTTATAATTGATTTTAAATGATTCGCGTTGCACTTTTTCTTCTTTCTTAAACGTCGATTTATTTCCTACAAAGAATTTTTTTCACTTTTTCTATCAAAATTATTAAGTTGCGAAGCTGTTAGCCGTTTATTTTAGTTTTCGAGCAAAATATTTTATATCGCCGCACACTTTCGATACACCTTTAACGTTACAACGATGTGAAGTTCTGCATGAAACGCTTGTTATCGTCCTAGTTTCTTTTTTTTCCCATGATAACTACCCCCACCACGATTCTGGCGCTTATTTCGATTATATCAGTAATATTTATACATAAACTTGGACGAGAAATCAAATCTCAAATAAAAAAATTTACTCACCTCCAATCGCCGTCGCGATAATGATCAAAAAGCTTGTAGAAAATAATGATAAAAGCCATTAGCGGTTTCACAAAACAGAACTGCAACGTCGCCTGTTTGCAAAATCTTAAGAATCCAATTGTGTACGTTTTTCCAGATAGACAGCAGGTACCGTAAATGCAACTTGACCGTATCGGTTTTCCACGAATTTCGGACATGATGTTTCCTTCGCCGCCCAAATATTCGTAACAAAGCGACAAAAGTTGTATATTACAAAGGCTAGAAAAAATCGGTTTAATATAAGTTGATCGTTCGGTTCGATTCGCAATTTACCTTCGTAGCAATCCCGAACGGTAAAAAGTAAACGTAATAACTCTCAGAATTGAAAACAAGAGACTTATCCACGAATATGTTGCGTATATAGGAACAATAAATAATATTCTAACTATCCAGCGCTGTTCTGCAGGATTCGTATACCATCTCAGATGATGGTATATCTGAAAAGAAATAGATTGTAATGTGATGCGGGTCTTGAATATTTTTTTAACTAATTAAAATTTCAAGGATAAATATGACAGACGTTACAACAGTAGAATTGAAGCTAAATTAACTGTATGTAATTGTTCTTTAACATAAGAAGTTAATCTATTGACGTGAAAGTATTTTTACATGCCCACAGAGTCCTGAGTTGACTAAATAATAATAATAATAATAATAATAATAATAATAATAATCAGATGTATTTGTCCTTTTAAAATAACAAACTGATTTGGTTCCTTTCCAAACTCTTTAAACTTAAAACTAAATAAACATTAACATTTCCCTACCCATTCCCACTCATTTTTTTGTTTATATAACTTATTCTACCTTTAACACTCTTCTCTTTCTTTCTTTCTATCACTTTCCTCCTTCATTCTGACCCTTCCCCATTCTCCCTCAGTAATGTCCCTCTTCATCAATTTTTACGTCACTACACCCCTCTAACAAATGTTCTATGCTTACACATTGTTCCCTACACAATCGGCATATTATCTATTAATCTATCCTCCAATATTTATTTGCATCGTCTTCTCTGATTCTCTTTCCAACATTCGTATAGCATTCTCTTTTCTGTTTTCCATCTTTTCCTTCAGTTGCAATGCTCTTCTTCCTGTTTCTTTCGTTATCTTTCCTTATCTAATACTAACTCCAGTATTTTTCATGTATCCTCTCACCCCGTACATTATCAGGGTTTTTACAAATCTTGCAAACAGCCACTTTCTCTTAGCAATATCTTTCCCAAATATACTTTCTCCAAATCTCCGTGCTTGTACTAATATTGTTTTCCTTCGCGTTTCCCTGTACATTTCCTCTACCGCTCCTATTATGGCTTTATTTACTCCGTTTTATGTCATTATTTCCTATAACATTTTCCTTTCTACTCTATCGAAGCTGCTCTAATATCTCAAAAATATTTTCCCCTTTCTATTTCCTTGTTAATTGTATGTTTTCCGGAATCTCATTTGCCATTCTGGAATTCTTTCTCAATCTTACTCATAATACCTTGGTGTAAATTTTATATCCCGCGTTTAAATACACTTATTCCTCTATAGTTCTTTACATCTCTATTATCTCCCCTTATATATAGGGCATATTATGACTTCTTTCCATGTTTCCGGAAATCCTTCCCAATTCCAAATTTTTGCGAAAGCTTTTCTGATCATTTCCCTCATCTTCTCTCCTGTATTTTCTATTGTTCACTTTAGTCCCATCCGTGGCTTCTAATTTGCCTTTTTCGTCTTTTCTATAGCTTCTTCTACCTCTTTTGTAGTTATCTCTCCTACTCCTTTGATTTCTCGTCTTATCCGCCCATCATGCTCTTACAGTGCTCCTCCCATTTACTTCCGTCTAATCCAGCCTCGACCCATTTATTTCTTCTTTTTATTTAGAAATTTCCGTGTTTGCCCTTCATTCCTTACTTCTTCTTCTTTAAAGTTTGACCTTGCTTGTTTATATACTTCACTATTTCCTCTTCCTTTCTTCCATTTCCTTCTCCCCTTTCTCTTTTTTGCATTCTTACACTCCATTCCGATCTTGCTCTTACTTCCTTATTTCTTTTATTGAACCTTCTTTTTCTACTATCTTCCTTATTTCATTTTCGCTATCTCTTCTGATGTTCCTCGTTCCTCCTCCAATCTTTCTGTACTTCCTTCAGTCCACACTATCCTTTCTCCCCACTCTTTTTTCTTTCTCTACTTCGTCATCCTCTCAATCTCTTATCATGCTCACCTTCATTGGCTGATGATCTGATTTTTCCTCATCTCTTATCTTCAAATTTTCTACGTCTTTCTTACTCCTTACAATAACCAATCGTCCTCTTTCACTTAGAAATGTTTATTTCCCTTTTCCGCCTACATTAATATTTCCGTTTATTAGTGTCCATCACCTTTCCTCACATAATTCCAACAGTTTTCTTTATTGCGCGTTTAGGTTTTATCCATTTCTTCTCCGTTTATTGTTATCCCTCCTTCTTCCTCTGTTCTTGTCCTTTTTCCTCTCTTTCTCAATCATTTCAAAATGTCGCCTTAAAATTAACCGAACGTGTTGGGCTTAGTATTATTTTAAATAAAAGTTTTAAATGTTATTTGTTGTTTAATTTTCCAAACTACTTCAAAACTCTAGATTTCCTATATTCACTACAGTTGCTCGAGTGAAATCGTCAAAGATTAAACTCCGTTATCAAATATGTGTAAAAAGTATTAGCTTAGCTTATGAGGAACAAGTACTCCTATAAAAAGACGTGAGTCTCCACCAACCTTACACTCCACATAAGCCACTACTATTACTGCTACTGGAGGAAATTAATGACTCATATACATCCGTTGCATTCTGAAAAGATGGCCAATTTCCTTTAGTAAACACCGTAAGATTTTAGAGTCGTTTGCTCATATAAATGTATTGTTAGTACAATAAGTTAGAATGTGTTCTAGAATTCCGTATCCTGAACGTTCTATTATCTTCTAGAATTTATTCGGGAAGTATAAAAGCGAGTCATGCATTTATTCCGTTCAGTTCGAAGTTAACATTTAATGCGAGTGAATATAAACTGTAACCTGTAATGTCATTGATATATTTTTATACGAATTAAATCCTGGCTGTTTATTAATCTCGCGGTTATAAATGCGGAACGAAAACAACGATAAGATTCGTAACAATATCGAGATTTTTCATGAATTGAAATGTTTCTCTTATTTTATTTATTTCTGTAAGGTTAACGTATGTCCAAAGCGCTTTTGTGTTGCTCATTCATAAGTTTAACTTTAGTTAGCAAGTTAATGAGGAGTTTCCGTTAATGAGTAGCACTATATTATATAAACGATCAAATCGCGTGAAATCTTGTAACCGTTTCGAATTTAAATGCAATTTATCTCGATGAGAAGGTCACAACCTTCTGAAATTACGTAATAAAAGGGATTTATTCTGTTTACTCAATGAAATGTCATGTATCATTATATCCGGACAATTTAAGCATTTAACTTCACCAAAAATGTAAGTAAAGACCACGAAAGCGTCAAAAAATTTCGCGATGAATTATTGAATTATATTATCGTAGTAATGCCAGTGTAATTTATCTAACATCCTAAAACAAACTTCGATGGTTGATAATGCATGTTTATCACAACATTTATAGATTACATGCAAAACTTCGTAACGATATAAAGTAGGTATTTGGATTAAACCTGATGACCCAATTCAATTTGCAAATGAAGAGATGGAGACACGGTTGTTTAATATAAAAAACAATGAATGAACGTTAGCATAAAAATAAACCAAATAATTGTTCAATTGATACAAGTCGTGTAACATTTCTGACGAGATGAATATGCATTATTCTAGTCGGAAATGCAAAATAACTAAGAAATTGCTTATAGAGGATAAAGTGTACGTCACTTCTTGGAAGAAAATAAAAGAGACACTGTTGCTAGTAAATTTTAAGAAATTTAAAATAATGTAGCAGCGATTGTTGTAAGTTCGTATTAATTAATTTTATCAAAGTACCATTAACATAATTCAATATTTAAATCAATATTGAATCTTGTTACTTTTACAATTTCTAAGACATTTAATATTCAACATGTATTTAAAATCATGTTTCCAGTTACTTAATAATCAACATACAAAACACTGTTACAATATTGGTGTGACAATATTATGCAATATTAAATTTCAATATTAATTCAATCACATAATGGTTATATTGAGTTATACTAAAAAAGTTATATTGGCTAAAATCGTGTTTCTAGTTACTTAATTAATTAATCAACATATGAAATATTTTACCATATTGGTGTGACAATATCATGCAATATTAAATTCCAATATTAATTCAATCACATAATGGTTATATTGAGTTATACTGAAAATATTATATTGGTCATAAATCGTGTTTCCAGTTACATTTAAAACAGTGTTACAATATTGGTGTGATAATATTATGCACTATTAAATTCCAGTATTAATTCCATTACAATACAATTATTTTGGGTTATACGGAAATGATATATTGATCAAAGATTGTATTTCCTAAATCAACATATACAAAACAATGTTACGATATTGTAGTCACAAATTATACAATTTAAAATTTCCTAATAATAATAATATAATATAATATATAGCGTTCCAGATTTTTAGACTCATAGCATTTTGTATCTAAGAGCATAAAACATAGTTTTAATGTAGTTTGTGACCATGGTTAATGTACAATTTTGTATCTTAGAACCAATAAACTATTTTAAATTTGAATACATTTATAATATATTGCTTTCACAACAGTAATCATTGGATAATGTTTACTTCAAAATATTGAATGATCAATAATGTATTAATATTGATTAATATTTAAAATCAAGATGCAATGTTACAATATTTGTCCATGAATAATCAACATTGTTACGATATTTTAATCGCAATATTATTAGATTTAAAATTTGAATATTTCCTAATAACAATTAAGTGATGTTAGCGTATATGGTATTTGTAATATAAATTAATTGGTAAAAATATATTGCTTTTACAACATTACTTACTGTTGAATAATGTTGACTTTAAAATATTGTATGATCAATAATATATCAATATTTATTAATATTGAAAACCAAGATGCAATGTTAAAATATTTATCCAATATTGGTGTGCTACTAGGGTTAAGTTTTTCTGTTAAATAAAAGTTTAAAACAACGTGTGCTTAAATATCAAATAAACCCAAAAGCAAGATCTGATTAATGAAGAACGGCGAGAACTTTATAAATATTGATTCACGCGGTTTACTCTCGAGGTACTATCGAGTACTCCAATATAAGCATCTATTGAATTGTAACGAATCTTATTGTTGTTTTTCTATGGCAATCCAGAAACGCGAGTTAATAATTAGTCAGGATCAAATCGCACTTATTTATTTAACACATACAGTTCTTGTAATTCATGCAAATACATACAAGATTACTCGTTAAAATTTATATCAACTTAACTGACTAGTAAATGCACGATAACGCTGTATATTGGTAAAATAATACTTCTAGAAGACAATTGAACGTTCGGGACATGAAATTCTAGAACATCAAGATTATTCTAATTATTCTAAGAAATTCAGTGGCGTAACAGTATTTAACAATAATTTAAAATGGAATGTAAATAAAACGACGAGAACTTTTTAAACATCGGCTTATGTGCCTTGAAAGTTAAGGATAAACTTCTATGCATCTATACGGGGTGTCCCAGAACTAATGGGACATATTTTAATATAAGATTCCTTAGACGAAAACAATAAGATTTTTTATATTAACCATACTCGAAAACTGGATATTTACTAAGATACAGGGTAGCAAAGTGAAAAATTAATTATAGTTTTTTCTTATTTAATTGAAAAGTACTTGAGATATTTTGACAAAATTTTGCATAGTGGGATTTTTGGTGTTGCAAATTGAAATTTGACCATAATTTTACTGTACTCGTAAGATGGCGCCACAAATGCGTCCAAAATTTTATTTAAACACATATTTTTTAGTGTTTCATTTTAGGACTATTTTTTTTATTACGATTTTACAATTATTTGTGCATAAAAAGTCATACTTGTTTGAAGTCTGTAAATGTAGCCATTTGCGAGATATTTGGGATTAAAAAGTGCATTTGAAATCCATTTAACAATATTGTCAGTTTTTCTCAAATTTATCCAGGCGGCTTTGACAAAAACAATTTACCAAAGTATGACTTTTATGCAGAGATAATTGTAGAATCATAAATTTAAGAAAACTAGCCCTAAAATTAAACACAAAAAAATATGTGTGTTTAAATAAAATTTTGGAAGCACTTGTGGCGCCATCTTACGAGTACAGTAAAACTATTTTACATATTAGTTGGTGCGGATCTAGTTATAAGGTTGATATAATTCTGGAGGTGCTATCGAGAACTCCATAGAAATTTGTACAAGGAAAAATGGTATCACGATTTTAAATACTATGTAGGCAACAAATATCGGTTTGTGCGCCGTAAGTGTGAAAAATTTTTCATCCATCGGAACATCGAAAGTTTGAAATCCTATGTACAAAAACAGCTCATTAATATTATTAAATATCGGTTTGTGTGCCTTCTAGACCGTTAGAATTCTAGAGATGCTATCTAGAACTCCATAGAAATCCATAGTATACTGGGATCCCAAATTTTAATTTATGAATATTTTACATATTGGTTGGTGAGTATCTAGTTATAAGGTTGATATAATTCTGGAGTGCTATCGAGAACTCAATAGAAACCTGCACAACATCGTGAAAAATTTTTCATGCAAGGCATCAAGATTTTAAAATCCTATGTACGAAACAAAGATCGGTTTGTGCGCCATAAGCGTAAATGTTAAAACAATTAAGATACCATCGAGAACTCGATAGACTTTTACATCTTCGTGAAAAATTTTCGTGCGAGACATCAAAACTTTAAAATCCTATGTACGAAAACAACAAAAACTTGTTAAATGTCGGTTTGTACCCTTCTAGACCATTAGAACGCTTGAGATGATATCTAAAACTCTATAAAAATCTATAGTATAGTGAAAAATTTTTCATTCCGTGGGATCCTAAATTTTAAATTTGATTTAGGAATATTTTACATCTTGGTTGGTGTGAATCTTAGTATAACGTTGATGTAATTAAGGAGCGTTATCGAGAACTCCATAGAAACATGCAAAATATCGTGAAAAATTTTTCATGCATGGTATCAAAATTTTAAAATCCTATGTACGAAACAAATATCTAAAACTCCATAGAAATCTATACTAATTTTTCATTCAGTGGGATCCCAAATTTTATAATTTGATATACAAATATTTTATATATGGTTGGTGCGCATCTAGTTATATTGTTCATGTAATTGTGGAGGTGCTATCGAGAACTCCATAGATACCTACACATCATGGTGAAAAATTTTTCAGGCACGGCATCACGATTTTAAAATCCTTTGTACGCAACAAATATCGGTTTGTGCGCCTAAGCGTCAATAGTAAAAGTTAGATCTCTTAAGGTACCATCTAAAACTCGGTACCAATATCCTGAAAATTTTTTCATGTAAGTACGAAAAACACAGAAAAACTTAGGAGTTTTTGGATACCGTAAAAACAACGCTAAAACCACGTGTCTCCCTTCTGCGCATGCGCCATTTGTCACATAATGGTATACGTGATGCGCAGAAGGAGACACGATGTTTTAAGTGTCTATCGTATTTTTGTTTTTATGATACCCAAAAATAAGAACTTTTAAATATTGGTTTGTGCTTTGCGGACATGAAACATAGGTAATTGTTAAACCCATTTCTATGTAGTTCCTACTTTTCTTCCAAAGTTTGTTTTAATTTTCCCTTTCCTTCTCCAAGTTGAGAATGGTGAGATTTCATCGTGAATGATAGAATTGAACATTGTGTGCAAACCTTAATATCCTTCCTAAACATGTTCTTGATGTCGAATTAATTTACTTCCAAACTAGGTTGAATTTCCATTTTCCTTGAGGGAACAAATTCCTATTACTTCCAAGGTCAGACATTTGGCAAAATCGAATAGTATTCTCCAGCTTTAGTTTTGAACATGAGCCGAATTTATGTCGCCTTTACTCAAGCAAGGTGCTTTGATGATGTGATTATATTCATTTTTCGAAGACTAGTTAGTCTGCACTCAAAAACTACCATCTATCAGTTTGCGGTTAATACTTTTAAGAAAAACCACTTGTCGAAATCCCAAAGAAATTAACAGTGTAATTCCTAATTTCCCGGTTAATCAAATACACAAATTTGTATTAGCATAAATTAAGTGGTGAAAGTAAACAATCAAATTGCAAATTGAGTCAAACGAGATAATTAAAAATAACTCAATAAATTACAATTACAACCAATTAAACATTATACGCACTATTTTCACCTTCAATGTTTTATGTGATAACAAAAGTTTTAATAACAAACCTGCTGGCAAGTTAGAAATAGGGCGGCCCATACAAAAGTTCCTGCAATCGCTTTTGCTAACGTCGTCTGAAGAAATATTGGTTCAGAAGGTGCCGTAGCTTGTACCGAGCACCACCATCGCTTGTCGCAACATTACCGATCATGTTGGCCGCAGTTAAAGCCAACGTTTGTCGTGTCATACTGAAACAAGAAGATTAACTCTTAATAAATTTAAAACGCATTATTACTCATAACTAATGATCCTTATCATCTAGTTTTTAGACGATAAGAACGTATGATAGAAAACCGAAGGTTGCACAAATTTAAAAGGCCACTTGCTCAAGGATGTCAGCATATGTCACTCACCTATATATTTCCAGGTATCCAATGCGCAACGATTAATCGAGTTTCAAAAATGTCACAAAACTTTTATGTTAAACGTCTCCAATTGTCACCCTCATTCTAAACACACATCGTCTTGCTATCACCCTTAATATGAAGGGTTAAATTGAAACTTATGAGGAGATAAAAATACTTCACCATCTACCATATTTCAATACATGACGTCACACTGCGCGTGCGTACTTAAACTGTCGATAACTGTCACCCAAAACAAAAACATTCTACGCGGATATTATACATACTGTGCGTTTATTATATAGGCAACCCACAAGGCAAAATCAAATTATGCAAATATTTAACCACATAATGCTCCCCCACCTGTTACGCTGCTTAAAACCACGTCAACGCCATCTATTGCACAAAATATGCGACCTACTAAATTTAATGACTTTAATAAAGAAAAATTAAATTTGTTACGAATTTAGAGAATAAAATTAATAGGTTTAATTATGAAGCGGTTATTTATTTGTATAAAAACTTCAAAACAAATACACTTTAAACCGTTTCTTTAATGGACTAAGTTTCGTCACGTTACTACAAGGCTCTAGTGGCGCAATTGGTTAGCGCACGGTACTTATAAGGCAGTAGTCGTGAGCAATGCCGGGGTTGTGAGTTCGAGCCTCACCTAGAGCATTTTTGTTAGCGGAAAGTGTTTGATGTTATATGAATTTTTAATGATTTCGCACAAACAAGTAACCATAACTTTTTTATTACATATATATATATATATATATATATATATATATATATATATATATATAGGGTGTTATTTAATAAGAGTCCAATATTTTGCAGCAGGATTCCTCAGATATTTTAGAACCTTAATTCAAGACCTTAATTTTTGAGATGCAGACTTATTTTTATTTTGTTTTCTTAAATAATTTTGAAAAGCATTGCAGGGCCAAACTTTCTAGTCTACTTGATACTTTTCTTTTCAAAGAGTGCACGAATTAATGACAAGAACATTGGCTTTTTTAAACCAAAATATCTCGAGTACGTAAAATGGTGGGTAATCGATTTTGCTACTAGAAAATAAGATACAAACATGCACACAAAATTGTGAGCGCCCCCTACAACTAAGAGCCAAACCACAGTATAATCTACGAATGCAGTAGTTGCACTTGGGTGAAAATTTTGTAGTAAAATTAATTCGCGCAAGTTACAGAGCATTTGTCAAATTCGTTATTGTAATGTAGTGAAGGTTAATGCCAGAGGCGTAACTTTTCAAAAGCTAAAAAATGTATGTTTTAAATACCTGAAACCTAAATTTACAGTTATTCTCATGTAATCACTATTGTGATTTAACATAAATTAAAAACAAATCATCGCTTATATCGCATTACTTATTCTGATTTAATACGCTCGATCCCGATCGATCCAAATTCTAAGAAAATTTTGCTTTAGTTGACGCCACTGGTTACTGCTGTAACTTTGCTCTAATCTATATTTATGTTTCTCTAATCCTTGTTTCTTACTGAGGAATTGTTATCTCACAACAATCTGTTTAAAAATAGTGAAAACATAGGAACACATCGCCTCGAACATGTTTGTTCGTTTCTACGTATAGAGTGTGTGTTTTATTAGAGATATTTATTTACATTTAATTGTTAATTTATTTTGTGTTTGTTTAATATCGATGTGTTTTACACTTATTCAAGTGGCGGACCATTTTTCTGTTTTAAAGGCCTGAAGACTTTGACATTTTTTCTTAATAAAACTAGGTATTAAAAACGATCCACTTTTTTAACCAGTTCTGAAAAGCAAAATTTTCATCACTATTTAGAAAAAGTAAAACTTACTTGCCGAAGTAGCCCCCAACGTAAGATTTGATTTTAAAGATGATAATTTGCGTTCATCTTTCATTTCTATTCGAATGTTGTAAAAGTCACTCAAAATTCGCCCACTGTTTCAATAAATTAAAGTTTTTACAAATTATTCCACCCACCCACAGAAATTGGAAAATTAAAAAGTTGACATATTTATTTTCAGCTTGACATATTCTTCTAGATGAAAATAGGTGTCAAAACGATCTACTTTTTAACTAAGTTTCGAAAAGTAAAACTTTTCATCATTGAAACAAAACCTCTTCGGGATTGGACCGTGTCGAAAAGGTAACCGTAGTTGTCAACGTTTCGCCACCTATCATAAAAGAAAGTTCAAGGTATATAACTGAAAGTCAGGTAATCAACTTGTCGACCAAACCAGCGTTGCGAAACAATTATTATACTTGTTTAAACCCCAAAAGTTTGTTATTACAAATATATACGGAGATATAGGGTTTCTACAGGGTGGGCAAGTTCAATGGGACGGAGCTTATTGGGAAAACGAAAAATGATATGAAAAAGTTATTTGGTAGGAGTACGTAGGTTAGTAGCAGGTTTTCGCAGTAAGCTCCGTCCCTTTAGTGTGGCCCACCCTGTATAAACGATTGTCTCATCAGTTGGCAATGAAATGAACAAAATTAACGATAAACTACGAACAACACACAATTACAACCAAGTAAATTAATTACAACTGACAGATGATGGATGACCTTAGCATAAATTAATTCACTATCAAATTTGCATTTTTTTAATTTTTCAACGCTCACCTGATGAGACAAACATTTATGGAAGCCCTGTATTTCTAATTACTCGGACTTTTTAGTCTGGCTTGGTCGACAAGTTGATTACCTGACTTTTAATCGTGAACTTTTTTTTGTTTGTTTGTGTCTATTTATTTCCCAAAGACAGAACTTTGACAAATTCTTCTTAATCAAAGTTAGTGTCAAAACAAAAAGTAAAACTGTTCATCCCTTAGATCGTATTGCAAATAGTGCGCTTGAATTAAAGATAATACGATTCATTCCGTTTGTACAGTTGTTTTCAAACCAAAATGTTTGTAACACGTGTGATATTAAGGATCTCGCTTTGCTTCAAAAATCATGTTTCGTCACTGGTGACATAAACAGTAATTTAAAAACGGTTGTAAAGAGATATTAACTTCCTGGAGCTCAATAATGTATGATTTGTGTCAGCAGAGTTTATCTTTCATTTCTATTACAATCAGAAATGTTCATTCTTCTAAAAGTAAGTCAGAAATTCAGCCACGGTTTGAATCAAAAAAATATTAAAAATGTTTACTAATTATAGGTATCCCCCCTCCTTAGATCGTTTTATGAATCACCCGTTTGAATTCGAAATACGTTTGATTTGTTCCCAATTTTGGCGTCCAACGTGAGACTTGACTTTAAAGATAATCTGCTATTATCTTTCATTTCTATTGCAATCCCTATTAAACAATTACATCAGAAATAGAATCTTCTAAAGTCGTCCAGAAATTCGCGCACGGTTTGAAAAAAAAATATTAAATTATTATTCGTATTTTTACCACCCGCAAAATTTAAAATTAACATATTCTTCTTAATCATAGCAGGTGTTAAAACGATCCACTTTTCTTAACCAGTTCCAAAAAGTAAAACTTTTCATCACTACTTACAAAAATAAAATTTTTCGTTAATTAGATAATTTTGAAAATCACTAGTTTGAATTCGAGACATATTTTTTTTCCGTTTATACGCTTTTTTAAAACAAAATTAGAAAAAGTCTTGTATGTAACATCGTATAACGAAACAATTTTTGTAACTATTACTACAAAAAAATTTTTCCTCATTGGTACCTAATAGTAAGTGTTAATTAAATAAGAGTTGTACAAAATTATCTAAAAATCGTCCAACGAAAGTGGAATTTTTTTGGTAAAGCTACCAATTTTGATAACCGTATGTCTTATTCTTTTCCTTTTTGTTCTTGTGTGATTACAAACGTAAAACTTGTAAAACGCGGTTTTTATTTTAAAAATGTTGAGGACATAAAAATTGGAAACTAATAAATGTGACTGATGGAGCTGTTATTTTTTAATATAACAAATAAGTGATAATGAACCAATATATGCTACGATAAGGAAACTTTTTGCAATATCAGAGCTACGAAATTTGGTAGATTACAATCAATCAAGTTCAACACTAGTTCAAGTTTAACATTATTCGTATTAGTTTGCCCGAGCGCCGGCGATAAGATTTATTCGCTGCTACAGGCGAAATAGACTTCGCCGCCCTGTCCTATATAACGTTTCGTAAAATTATTTTATAATTCTTTAACATACAATTATTTTTAAATTCATTAAAAACAAAAATCATTTCAGAAAGTTTTTTTCTTAAAACTACCTTACACAACAAACACTGACCAGACCATTACAATTATTTTAGATACATACAATATTTTGATAAATTAAGTAACAAACAACATAAAAAATAATATGTTTTACGATGAAACATAAGTACCTACTCTCGTTAAGTAGCTAAGTTCTAAGCGTAAATATGACTTTTTTTCTAGTTTTCATACTTGCAAATCTCGATATATTTCTTCTTTATCTATGGATCTTGCCTATCATTTTCAATAGATAAAATTGATAACCCTGACAATCGTTGTTAGGTCATTGTGGACCGAAGATATGTTTTAATTAATTTGAGGCGAGAAAAACTTCGTTCTCCGCTAGCTACACTAACAGGTATTGTAAGCAGAATTTTCAAGCAATACTATATATTTGGATATATTAGGTATTAGTTTATTATTTAGATATACAGAGGGGGTCACAGAACCTCACGATGTAAACAGTTCCTTTGACAGTAAATATCTTGGAAACAAAATGTCCTAGAGTTACAATTCTTTCGCAGGTTGTGTATTGCATTGTTTTCTGAACGGTGGCAATGGTTATAAGTCACACATGTGAGTGTGACGGTTCACAGTTCCATTCAGTTTGAACTGAGCCTCGTCAGACCAGATAATTTGGCCTGTCAAACCATGTCTTCAAACCACTCGCAGTATTCAACCCTTCGATCCGGGTCGTCTTCGTTCATAGCATGCAACAATCGTGGAATGTACACCTTCCATTTTGCAGACTTCAGTATTCGCCGCACGCTTGATCGGCTTACCATACTTTCTCGTGCATCACTGATTCACTGATTTCTGCGGTGATCGTGCGAAGAGTTGCAACACCGCAGCACTGCGAGCTGGAGTTCTTACTGTCCGTGGTCGCCCCGTTCTTCCTTTAATCACATCTTTAACAGTCCCATCATTTTCAAATTTATCCCGAATACTGGAGCAATTGTTCGACGTGTTGGTGGATCGGTACCAAACTCAGCCCGCCAACGTCGTTGTACCTCTTGAATGTTCTCAAACTTCCAATACCATTTCAGTATTTACGGCCTTGTGTTGCTCAAAAGTCAGTCTTACAGTCATGTTGTTGTTTATACAATTCAGTTTGTTATTTTATTTGCACATGCGCATCACACTCTCATCATGTGACTCATGCAACCATTGCCATCTGTTGAGAAAACAATGCACTACACAACCGCGAAAAGAATTGTAACTCTAGGACATTTTGTTTACAAGATATTTACTGTCAAAGACTGTGTACATCGTTTTGGACCATTGTTACCTCTGTATTTTTAAAACGTCGTTAGCAGAGTTCGGATGGTTTTAAAACTTTTGAAATAAACATTTCTTCTAAAAGTTGAATTCCGTCAACATCTTTGTTATCATTGTGAGTAAGTGCATTTTCATGATTCAAACAATGTTTTAATATATCGTCTTTTTTTCCAAATCGATAATTCTGAAAGATTATGTAAAAATCCAAAGGTGTTATTATATGTGGATAATTGTTGAAAACGCTCTTCCCTTCTGTTGATTGTATGGGCAATATCTAATGGGTTAAAATAAACATCAACTTTAAACATTTTGAGATAAATCTTCCATAGGGTCAGTCATATGCTTCATAATCAAAAGTTCTCTTCCGCCTTCTTATTCAAACTTCATTGAATTTAGGTTCTAAGTCTATTGAATGGGCTAATTCACGTCGTAATAAGCATTTTTGGTATTCTTCATCGTTTCTAGGTTTTCTTAGGTTGTTAACCACTTGTCCAATTGTTTCAGATGCTGTACAAATCGAACATTTTGAGCTTTGTAGCAGAAGATTTATCTGTTAATGTCCGATAACACGGTATACCAAATTACCGCGGTGCAAATAAACTGATAATTTTTAACTTCTGCAATTAATTGGTTGCTTCTGCTTGATTTGTTTCCCTGAGAACGTCCCCGATAAGGGGGGATAAGGCTCGACGATGGTAAGGCCTAGAAGTTTGGAAAAAATCCTTATATAAAGTTCGTCAATCGACCGCAAGAGGGCGCAAATGCTATGAAGGAACATAAACTTCATGCTATCTCGGAAAGTTGGACGATAAGCCCTAACTTTGAAGGTATAGTTTTATTGCTTGTGTTATACGGCATCATTTTGTCTCATGACATTTTTCCGTATCTGTCATAATAAGGGAGGGGAGGTCAAATCATTTTTCAGTGTTTGAATTGCAATATCTTCGAACCATTGAAGCTATTGAAATATTGTTGATATCGTTTGAAAGAGAATTTTATGGTTTTTAAGAAACTATTTTTGTTGAATCATCTAGTTTGAAACATACAAACTAGAGAGCGTTATCAACAACAATTACATATTTTTGTGATTTTTGGGAAAAGTTAAACAGAACGGTAGTGTTTTATTCACAAATTCTTAGCCGTTATAAAGTCAGCTATATTTTACTGAAAACCGCATGGCGATATCTTCATCCGTTCTCGATTTTTAGGGGAAAATCTAGAATATTGAACCACCTCAATCGGATAAAGTTACCTTAGCGAGAAATACAAGCCGTTACTATGGTTACGTTACTTTAAATATATTTGACATTCGTGAAAAGTTAAGTCTAATAGTTTCTGTCACTTAGATTACCTCTTAAATCAATTTTTTGAAACAATATGACATTTACTAACGCGGAAGCGTATATGTTACAAATATATTTTCAATGTTTCGAAAATGCTGCAATTGCGACCCGACAATATGTAATACAATTTCCACGAAGAAGACATTTTTCTCGAGAAGTGTTTTTAAGATTATCTGCAGCGATTACTTATTTTTGTGACTTTCAAGAAAAATTGAAATGAGAACGGTGATGTTTTTAAAGGCTTCTTCGCCATGAGGCTAGCTACATTTTAGTCAAAATGACATCGCGATGTCTTCATTTGTTTTAGATTTATAGAAAAAAATGTAACAAACGTAAATTATTTGAAAGCCAACGGGCCAACGGAACATTAGTGATAACAATAAAATAAAAGAAACGAAACATCAATGATAACAATAAAATGGAGATAACGAAACATCAGTAATAACAACAATATAAAAGGAAGGAGCATCAGTAATAATAATGAATGAAGGAAGCACAAATCACTTGTGCCTGGTTGCAGAGGGAGGTTTTTTCTAATATTTTATTCGTATGTCAGCTAATAATTAGCGACGCAGAAATCTCGATAGCAATTGAAAGCGTTTCTTCTCATTAATTATGAGTATTATTTCCACTATTTTTCTCAAATTTTCGGAGAAAATCGGTTTGATTGAGGAAACCTTACCTTTAATAACCTTCCCAAGTTGTCTCTATCAACTCGATTTTCGAAAATTTGACGAAAATTGTGGGAATAATACTCGTAATAATATAAGATCATTATTTGTTGTCATTTATGAGTCGAGTTTTTATGTATCAAAACCTTTCAATAACTATTAAAACTGAGATTTTCGATTCGCTATTCAGTTGGCATACGAATATTTAATTAATTCATATATTCCATTAATTCAACGAGTATTTGATTAGACAAAGTTTGGCCACAAACAGCTCACAAGTGTTCAAAACGCCTTCCATCATTCTCGATGCATGTATTCAACCTAGTTTCAGTAGAAAACCGCTGCTTCAATTTCGGCTCCGGACAAGCTTCTAATGGCATTTCGTATTCTGTTCATCATATTTTCTCTAGTTGGTATATCTTGAAAAGCCAGGTCTTTCAGTCTACCCCATAAGTAAAAATTTAAGCAAGTTAGATCTGGCGAGCGCGCCGGCCAGGGAAACAGACTCCCTTTCCAATAATACGATTTGGTATCGCTAATCTAAATGCTGCCGTACGTTTCGATTATAATGCGCCGGACATCCATCAAGCTGAAACCACGTATTTCTTCTTGTTTCCAATGAGATGTCTTCTAAAATGGTGGAAAAGAATCGTTCAGAAATTCCAAAACAGTTCTCCGTTAGTCAAAAAAATGTAGACCTATAATTTTTCCTTCTACGATTCCGCACCATACATTCAAACTCCAGCGATTTTGGTATTGCACTTGCCGCATCCAATGTGGATTTTGCTCGGACCAGTAGTGCATGTTATGTAAATTTACACCTCCTGCACTACTGAACGTTGCTTCATCTGTCCAAAATATTAATGACAGAAAATTTGGAATTTCCCGAATCATATTTACCATCCAATGACAATGGTTCAGTCTGCTATCATAATCAGAATCTTGTAATGCTTGGTGTAAAACAATGTGGTAGGGATACATACTATTCTTTTGAAGAATTTTGTGGACAACTGTTTTGGAATTTGCAGGTCGTTGGAAACATTTATGATGCTTAAAGTGGGATCGTAATGCACATAGGCTAAATCGTTAGTAATGTTTTTCTCCGTACGTCTTTTACGACTTCTTACATCTGCTTGAATGGGCTGCACATTGCCAGTCTCCCGTAACCGCCTAGCTAATCTTAAAAACACTTCTCGAGAAAAATGTCTTCTTCGTGGAAATTGTATTACATATTGTCGGGCCGCAATTGCAGCATTTTTGAAACATTGAAAATATATTTGTAACATATACGCTTCCGCGTTAGTAAATGTCACATTGTTTCAAAAAATTGATTTAAGAGGTAATCTAAGTGACAGAAACTATCAGACTTAACTTATCACGAATGTCAAATATATTTAAAGTAACGTTACTATAGTAACGGTTTGTATTTCTCGCTAATGTAACTTTATCCGATTGAGGTAGTTCAATTTTCTAGATTTTCCACTATAAATCGAGAACAGATAGAGATATCGCCATGCGGTTTTCACTAAAATATAGCTGACTTTATAACGGCTAAGAATCTGTAAATAAAAGACTACCGTTCTGTTTAATTTTTTCCAAAAATTACAAAAATTTGTAATTGTTGTTGATAACGCTCTCTAGTTTGTATGTTTCAAACTAGATGATTCAACAAAAATATTTTCTTAAAAGACCATAAAATTCTCTTTCAAACGATATTAAAAATATTTCAATAGCTTCAATGGTTCAGAAGATATTGCAATTCAAACAATGAAAATGATTTGACCTCTCTCCCTTATTATGACAGATACGGAAAAATGTCATGAGACAAAATGATGCCGTATAACACAAGCAATAAAACTATACCTTCAAAATTGGGGCTTATCGTCCAACTTTCCGAGATAGCATAAAGTTTCCTTCATAGCATTTGCGCCCCCTTGCGGTCCATTGACGAACTTCAAAATAATTTCCAGCCTTTCTCTTGGCCACTTTATATATAAGGATTTATTTGCCAAGCCTCTAGGCCTTACCATTGTCGAGATACGGCCGCTCCGTATCCTTATCGGGACACCAGTACATTGACGAACAAACGAGTAATAATTATCATTACTCGTTTGTTCGTCAAGGGAAAAATACTGTGTGTCATCTAATTATTTATTTATATACTTTACATTTTTAATTATTAACTTCTATATGGTAATTTTAATTATATGTTGTTGTGTGTTTTAATCAGTAGTGACTCCACTCTATGAATTCAAGCCGCTCTGAAGAAGCTCACGCATTGTGAGCGAAACGTTAGCGTATTGGATATTTGAAGAGTGTTTTTTTAACTTCACCTCCACGAAAGGAATTAACATCGCCGTCAATCCAATTAAGATTCAATAAATTTCAAAAACACTCCATTGTTTTTTTCCAAAAGTGTATCAGATGTTCCTCTAAAATGGCAAATTTAGTTCTGTTAAAGTGAGAATAACCTGCGATAACCGTTCAAAAATACGTCTCGCCAGTGAGATCATTCTTGTTGGAAAATACGTTCACAATCGGCATCAATTGTGTTAGTTAGACGTTTTCTCTTAAGAAGTTCTGACCAATCAGAAAAAGACTTTATATGGGAAAAATTTTTTCATGGTGACTAATAGCATAACTAACATTTTTCCAGTCATTATAACCGGTTATAAATTTAGTATTTACCGAATTAAATAATTTGCAGCAAAAACAATATATTTTATCTTCTGATTTCCGTATCAGCCACGTATTCTCTTAATACCGGTTGATAAAATTAAATAAAAATGTTTGGACGAGAATTTTCTAGACTTCTCATCCGTTGGAAATAAAAGGTGTCTAAAATGTCCGCAGGACCTTTTTTAATAATAACGTCTTTAATTTTGTCTGTTAAAACAGTCGGCCAATTTGCAGGATCATTATAAATTAGCGTATTCAGTATATTGTATTTACTCTCCACCGGTTTCTCCTTGGATTTATCTTGCTCTGCTGAAGATGATAATATTTTAGATTCTTCGTTGCTTACTTCAGAAGAATAAAATTGATCATCACAATCCAAATCCTCTGTAGAGTTTTCAGGATCTATTGGGATTGATGTTGATGTCGAAGACGAACTTTCAGGTTTTTCTAAAAATTTTTGTAACGCTCCTTTTAGTCGCTGCTTCTGTTCCTCTTTCTGTATCCTTTTTCTTTTATAAAATGCTCCAGATTGTCTTTTTGTTTTTCTGTCTGCCATTCTAAGATCTAAAAGACAAACGTTTTTTTTTAATTAAGATTTAACATATCATACTATGTTCTCTATTTGTGCAATCAACAAAACCAAAAATTGAATTTCAAACAGTTCCAAATGATTTTTATACCTTATCAGTAGTTCTTCTTCCAAAATTATCAATTTTGAGTTGATTGTATCTAGATTTCTATTTATTTACTTTGCAACACTTTAGTGTTGTTTTGATTCATGCTGTAACGCGGGTGGCAAATAGACAAAAAATACGATTTTATAATGAAGTCAACGACAAATAAATTGCGTAGACTAAACATTCTCAGTTTTTATTGAGTATTTAAATTGCAATTTATATGAAGGTTCACTTTATTTATTAATAATACGGTTAATTAATACCCAAATAAAATAAATAGAAATATTAATTTGCTTTTACCTTTCCTTCCTCAATAATAGTTAATTTAATTGTGCCCTCTAATAAATTGAAATTTCTCTACGTCCAAATGCAACATTAAGATTCTAGCACTGCCACTTGCAATTATTTGTTGATGATTCGTGTACAGTAAGACTAGCTTTGGTAAATAATTCTAAGAAAATTTACAAAAAAACAAATCAGCAATAGTTGTAGTCATTAGCGAACTAAAATTTATTGTCTGTGGATTTACAAACAGTTACGTTAGAGGTAACTTTTTATTTCAGTTTTCTGGGAATGCAGTAAATATTTTGGGGTTCTTAAAGAAAACACCTGTGTTTTAAGTTATGTCAACATTTCTCGCTCAATTCTGAACCGACTTGTTTCAAATTTTCAGGGTGTAAATTAAATCACTTTTAGAGTCGATTGTAGGTTTTCATTTTTTCAAAAACACTGTCCTAGGGTATTTTTTTAATTGAAAAATGTATTCCCATGAAACGATTACGATATTTTTGCTGAATTTAGCACTAGTTTTTATACTCATATGTTTATATTTGAAAGAAACAATTTTACATAAAGAATCCTGAAAACTGTTAGTTTCAATGACATGTTATCGTGAAACAGCAATTGACCATATTCCCAAGATTTTTGGACTTCAGTTTTGTAATTGTCTGTGTGGCTACCCTGTCATATTTTAAATTTCCCCAATAAAACTTTTTCGTTATTGGTCGATGGTTGTGATAATAAAAAACAAATAAAATGACCACAACATAACCCCTTTCATTGTTATTAAAATTTGTTTAAATTTTTAGATTTTATTAATTTTGTCTGTTATTCTTATGGTAGTTGTTTTTATATACTTACAGGGATTAGTAAATGTGAATGTAAATGCAAGAAGTTGAGGAATTTTAAGGTATATTGTCTATCGATGTTTTATATTTTTTGTAAGCAATTTAATAGTATAATTTACAGAACCATTCCAAAAGGTCCGTGGACAAAAACTTTATACAATTTCCCAAGGAGTTTTGTGAACGCATGCTGCTAGATTATAAAAATAATTCTGGCGAGGGTGTTAATAAACCACATATACTGGGATACCGTATGTACAAAGCCCAAAAGTCAAAAACATTTTATTACATTATGGCACCAATGGCGTAGTCATTACTAAATGTGATGTTAGTGCAGCGATGAAAAAAATTGTTATAAAGTATTTGTTTTGATAAACAATGGTACTATCGAAAAGGCTCACTGTACTTGTGTAGCAGGTAGATCTGGCCATTGCAAACACGTATTTGCCATTCTATGGAAATTACTAGATCTTGTACGAGAAGAACAAATGTTTATTGATGATGAAGAGGTCGCAACAACATCTCAACCACGAACTTGGGGTACAGGCTCCTTCAAACGAATTATTAATAAACCATTAGATGAAATAAATTTTATAAAACCCGATCCTAGTAAACAAAGAAAGAGGATTATTAAAAATATTGAAAAGAGAAGAGAGATTATGGTGCAACATTTAAAAATGCCAATTAATTCTACCATTCTTAGACAGCATGCTAAAGAATTTGAAGATGTTGGTTTAGTAATGCTTTCAAAAGTTATAGAATCCAACAAATGTGAACCGTTAAAAATACGTAAAACTGGCAGTGAAAGCACCTCAAATGAACAAGACGTTATTCCCACGAAAGCAAATGGGAAAACAATTCCAAACCATTGTAACAACAAATAATATACAAAGTGTTGATTCATTATTATTGCAATTACAGTTAACTGTAGAAGAAGCTAGAGCGTTAGAAAAGGGTACAAGAGGACAGGCTGAAAATAAGTTGTGGCATACTGAACGTAGTAAAAGACTTACCGCATCGAAATTTGGAGAAATTATTCGAAGAAAAAAAGCAGTCGATAAAAATTTTTTGGAACGAATATGGCAACGACAAAATTTTAGAACAGCATTTATGCAGATTGGCATTGACAATGAAAAGCAAGCGGTATCAAAATACTTATCACTGTATCCTGATTATAAAGCATTCAGTTGCGGTCTCTGTGTGAATCCTGGTATTCCTTTTTTGGCAGCTTCACCAGATAGACTAATTTATAATTCTGCTTCAAAGGAATATCATTTATTAGAAATTAAAAGTCTAGTTAAAGGTGGTGTGTTAGGCAATTTAAGTATAATTGACTGTATAAATCAGGGATTTGCTCCATTTTACAAATTGATGAAAATATTGTGTTAAAAAGAACACATCTACATTATTTTCAGATACAAGGACAGCTAGCCATTACAGGACTGAAATATTGTGATTTGTTAATCGATAGCGGAAGTGATATGCATATAGAAAAATTACTTTTGACAGTGAATTGTGGTCCGAGCATATGTTACCATCATTGGTAAATTTTTATTTTAAACAGTTTCCAACAATACAACGCGAGAATGTAATATAGTATATTGTAATAATATGTACACAAGTGCTGTCACCTCCTAGCACTCGTTCTAGTAAATATCACTAATGTACATGTACTCTTTATCTATTCAACAAAGGTACATTAGTGATATTTACTAAATGACAGCAAATAGTCCAAATTTTGTTTAACTGATCTATTGAGTTATTTGGAAACGTTCCTGTCAGAATACGATAGATTTTTATGTCTCGTATTGTTCTCTCGACATGTATTCGTACAGCTGAAAATAAATCTTATATTCTTTGTATATCTAATTTTAGAACACTTACTCGCTATATCTCTTGTAAGTTGTTCATCTTCCAATGAAAACTGTGGCAGTCTATTCACAAATGGTGGTATGTTTAAGTCTACATTGATAGTCCTCAATTCATCTGTTAGTAAAAATCCTCTATCGGCCATAACAGAATCCCCTGGTTCCAATTTATTTAAGAGCCCACTGCTAATAATAATTTGTTTTTCTGATATTCTTCCAGGAAATAAATCGGTTACATGTGACAGAAATCCATTTGGGGTAATACCGACAATCCCTCGTGCTGTATTATGGGACTTATAATGTGAATAAGTTGCACTTTGGACATTATAGTCTGAAGGTTTTGTATAAATATTTCGGTACCATCCAAAATCACTCTAGTACTAGGATATCGCCTTTTAAAACAATCGGGCATAAATTCTTGTACTATTTTTCGTGTTGGCCAAATAGGCAATTGTTTGAAATAAGCAAACATAATATTTATCCAAAATGAACAAATTTTAGAAACTGTGCTTTGCCTTATATTATGCCTAATAGCCAAGTCATTTTCTAGTACACCTAGTCTTAATCTTGTTAAAACTAGAAAGATCTGTTCATTATGCGATACTTGGCTGGGTCTTCTACACTTTCTATTTTGAATTAAATACATTTCAGCTAAAGACTTCATTATAGTTACAAATGCATTATACTTATTTCTATCAGCAAATTGAGTGCAAAAATTTAGCATGTATTGGTCATTTATTATTTCGTAAAGTCGATCCTTATTGGCGATTTCGTAGTATTCATATGCTGTAATTTCAACTTCAACACTTCATTTTCTTTTTCTAAAGAACAGATATATTGCTGCATACCTTTAAATGCATCTGCATTACCTTCCCGATAAGCATATGTGTGGTCATACGATGTTACATCGTTTGTATTAATACTAGGAATTTCATTGTTTAATGGTATAATCTCTAATTCATAACTAACTTCTTCAGTATGATCAATGTTATGTATAGCTTTTTCTTCCTCTTTTGTTAGTTCTGCAAATGTGTACCTAAATTAATTTTAAATTTGATAACATTTTATAACTACCTTGATCCACTTGAATATGTGGCACTAAATATATTGGATATTTATCTGCCTTAGTCTTTTACCAGTACGATTAAAATGTACTCCACAAATTCTTTTGAAGCATATCTACTAAAATCTTTTCTCAAAGGATCAATACAGCGTAGCCACTGTGTTGCTAGTTTATTGTTCTTCGGAAATCGATGAAATGACACTTCTTTATTCATAAACGTGTTATTCCTACAACCTTTCACTGAACATACTGTTCCATGAATCCTTCTGTAATGATTTGAATCAAAACATGCTATGAAATGCACTTAAGTATACTACCTTTGTCGATGCTTATCCATATCAGTTTCCAAATGAAAAATATACTTTCATATACTGTTCTAATTTAAATATTTATGTAGACAACAATAATTACAAAAACAATAAAAGACGAATTATAATAAATTAAAACCAAGGAACAATAAAAGAGGTTATGTTGTGGTCATTTTATTTGTTTTTTATTGTCACAACCATCGACCAATAAGGAATAAGTTTTATTGCGGTAAATTTAAAATATGACAGGGTAGCCACACAGACAATTACAAAACTGAAGTCCAAAAATCTTGGGAATATGGTCAATTGGTGGGTTGAGCCGACATAAACGAGGATCGGAATTTTTTATGCTAAACTCAGCTAGTCCACTCCACGTGGACTTGATTGACAGGCAGCTGTCCCTGCCTAGTAGTCATAACATTCATCATAGAACTATTAGCCAATAAATTAAAGAATTTACTGGGTAAAGCAATTCATCGATATTGTTCTTTGTCCGACTCTGAAAACGTGTCTTTACTTTAATATCTGCAGTCGTCGGTGACCACCCGTTTAAATTTCAGTTAGAGAAAAGTGTGAAATCCCCCTTAAGCTTTAGCTGCTTAAGCAGGTACTTTTTGAAATGATTTATTGATCCCGATCAGGGCTGCCTCTGAATTTGGTCGCTACAGGCGATCGCCTGCCTTGCCTGTACGACCCGTTTGCGTTGCACCACGAGATTGAATTGCAAGTTTTTTTAAAGAAAAAATAAGAAATGCTTTCAAAATTATACTACAATGTGGTACTTCAAAAATTAAACTTTTCGTAACATTGTAACTACGAATTTTAGCAGACTTACCTTCTCGTAGGCTTTTGAAAAATTAACCTAACAACACTAAACTTAGAGATATTTTATCATTTCTCTCCAAAATTTATGGTGCTACGAAAATTAGGAAATTGGTAAATTTCATGGATTTCAAAATTTTTCACATCTTAATAATTTTTAGTATCTGTTTTCAAAATTATGCTAAAGCATAATGCTTTGAAACTACAATATTCGAGCTACGAAAATATTGCTGATCAAATATTGTGCTACGAAATTGAATATAACATACATTACAAAAGAGTGGTTCTTGAAATTTCTTAATATTCATAGCGAAGATATTGTCTATCGAACTTTCTGCTACAAAATTTAAATTTACGAAATTTATCAATTTCAAAATGTTTGTATCTGTTTCCGTAGACAAGAGATTGCGCTACAAAATTGATTTCTATTTCGTCTGTCCACCAATATTTCTTTACAACTCACGCAAGATTTATTCTTAAAACTCCTACCTAACAACCCAAACACTATTTTAACCTATACCTTCCCTACTACCTAACCTAACTTTTCTTCAAGAGAGAATCCCACCATCTATCAACCTTTTGCTACGGAAACACCATTAGGGTTGCATCGTAACCGAACCTAACTAAATCCGATCTAACCTAACTCGGTCTAACTGAGGAAATAAGGTAGTATCTACGAAATGAAAAGGTGGTCGCCTTGTTTGATGATACACATACATCCTTTATTAATTCCTAAGAGATAATTTAATAAAGTTTGGTACTTCGTACACCACCGCTCTGTCCTTATACACATCCTTCCACAGCTGGACTAGGCAATTCTTCTCAACAAAATATTGATTAAACTCGCACGAAAATTGAAGTTCTTGAAGTTGTACGGAACTCCACGTGTTTTCCGGGCATACAGCGTAATACTTAAATATATTTTCACAGCCAATTACGTTTAACCGCTGGAACGAGGAGCGGGTTTGAAACAGGCGTCTCAACGATACCGACGTGAGGTTAACGTTTAACTCGTCCAACGATTTAAAATGTTCCAACGTACATAAAATACTACAAAAAAAAACAATCAAGTTAGAAAATCACACGTGTCACTTACTTCAACAAATCATAAACTTCGCCGTCCCTCGCTTGAGTTCTCGACAAATTCAACGACTTCAACGGGGGTTTGGTTTCGTTCGGAACACGAAGCCAATGCCCCACCTCCATTACTAATCCTTCGCAAGTTTCCGTATTGCACGATATATTTAAATGTTCGACAATTTCCGGATTTAACCACGACAAGAAACTAAGGATTTCTTTATTGCCCAACTTATTGTAACTGAGGTCGAAATTTACAACAGAATCGAGAATCAAATTATCGCACGCATTAAAATCGGGCGTAAAACCGACGTCCACCAGCTTCAACGTTTTTAATTTTAAACAACGCGTAATTACAGTCAAGTGATTTAAACTTTTATTTCCGAGCTGATTGTGGCTCACGTCTAATTCGATTAGTTTAGATAAAATCGCTCGCGAAGATTGCGCCATCATTTCGGAAAATACTGAAGGCTAACGTGCGTTAACTGATTTAAACTTAAATTTAATTCCACTCAAATTATCCAACATCGGCAAAGAGGCGCATAATAATTGAAAACAATGGTCGCGGATAAAATTTCCGGAAAGGTTTAACGAATTTAAGTTAATTTGTCTATTGATCACTTTACAAAGGGGGGCAATGCTCTTACTTCTTAAATTTAAGTCGCGCAAATCCAGTGTTGCGAATGTTTCTTCTAGAACTTTCATCAATTCCTTCGGCGGCACTGGAAAACATTACGTTAATATTTTTCTGCTGTGTGAAAGGATTGTTTAAGTTAATCAAAGTTGGTATGGTGCATTTAAAACAGAAATATTACCCAAACAGTACCAAGATGAGGGGCGTGGCGTAGATGGCGTTGGGAAAAAGTAGGTGGAGCAAAAAGCTCAACAGCCAATTGCTATTCGGTTTCTTAACGTTAGGAGTATAAGTTGAAGAAGGTCTACAGACATTGAATCATACCAAAGTTGATTTATGTTCAGTCCACACTCCACTACTTACTTATATTTTCCAAAGCGCAGACTTCCGCGTACCGTTCCGCTAACGGCAATATATTGCATTTCGTAATCCGCGCTTCCACTTCTTCGGCGTGCGTAATCCCGGCAGAAAACAACACGCTGATCAAATCTTCGTCGGCCAGAACCGCGCCGTTCTTCGTTTCCAACTCCAAGTCCGGCTTCATACATTCCTTCCTAAAATAATACACAAAAAGTACTTTAAACCAACAAAACCTTAAGATCGAACGTACTTGCTATAGCGTTTTGCGGCTTCTTCCGCCAACCATTTAATCGTTCTCGTGTGAATTTCAGACGCAGGCACCGGCACCTTATACAATCTGCCGGTAATTCTTACGTCCACCGACAGCATCGGTTCCGTATTAAAAACGCTGTTAATATCTACGCTGCTACTATTAGAATTACGTCTACCAATGAACTCTGTTGTACTGGAACACCTTCCTTTAATGGGACTAGAAATGTCTGAAGGACTAAACGAGCGATGGCGTGTAAAACCGCTATCCATTAGAGAAGACTGGCGTTTCTTTTTCGCTTTCACTCCCCTTTCACTAATCGTGGCATCGTCCACATCACTACTTCCAAGCAACTCAATAATATCTGATGGAATTTCATTTCCGTCTGTCGTAGTAGCTGAAGATCTTACGCTCGAAGAACTACTACGCCGTCCAAACGAAGAACGTATCGTCGTAGAATTCACAAATTCGCCCACACCACCGGTTCTACGTTTCTTAGTAGAAGTTCTTAAGTCATCCTCTAACCAATCATCCAAATCGTCAGTTACGTATGCGGAAACCCTTTCGTTGGATTTTCGTTTCTTCTCGTCCTCGTGTCTAGGGACGTGCCTTAAATTTTCCATGACTCTTTTATACTCACTCTGTGCCGACGTTTCCGCGTTCCTTGAATCATCATCCGAATTAATATTTCTCCGTAAATTTCCCACCTGCGTATTTCTTCGAGGTTTAGGTATCGTTCTATTCGTGACCGAATCGTCCATTACAATTGCCGACGTACCGCCGTTTACTGGCGCATTTAAAACCGCGCCCAATTTTTCGGCATCTTGAGAGAGTCTTTCCACTAAAGTGTCGTACAAGATTAATTGGTCGTCGGTCAAGTGGTTGGAATTGCGCCACGCTTTCAAGACGTGCAACGGTAACTCGCCGTTATCGTTTTTTATTATAGGCGATGCCCCGTGATCCAAAAGAAGCTGAACAACTTCAAGATGACCGTTCAGGGCTGCATCGTGCAACGGGGTGATTCCTAAAAAATAGGCATGTTTGGTAACTCATACAAAAGTCTGTGCTTAGAGAATTCAACAATTTACTTGTTGTCGAGCTATGAGCCTCTGTAACATATTCGGCTGGTAAGAAATCGACATTTTCCGTTAATTAAAAATAATCTATATTACGAATCTAGCAGGATTTATACACAACTAAATTATGTTACAAAATTTTTTTTTTTGTTTCGTTTGGTGTATATGTCAGATTAGATCGATTTTCTTATCTGCAGCGTTGCAAGATACAGTCAGTTCGTTGGCTTCACCTTGAGACAACATTTCGGCTGCAGCATTATATTTTCCTTAATGTAGTTCGAAGTTTGGATCGTCTAGAAGTTCTAGTGGCGGTATGTGCAGTAGTATCATAAGAAAGGCCGTTTTTCAAGTAGTCGATGTTCGATTCTCGCTGAATTTGGTTGCGTGCATAATGCATGTTTGTTAATAGAAATTAACTAAATTACGAGTTTGAAGTTAGCAGGGGGTGTGATTCCCCGTTTCGCAAGTGTGCGGATCACATAATTCATACGGAAATATGTAATCTTCAAAGTTTACTGAGAATTTAAGCCAGTTTTTGCGATAATGCAGTTTTAAAATTCTCGTACCACAAATATAATTGCCAAGTTAGTGCATTTAACAAAAAGAATTATTTTAATAAGACTTTTCGACTTTGTTATAACAAAATTAAAAAGGGCTTTGAAACTCATGATGTAAATTATAAACGGCCGCGAAGTGTTTACTTTTTGTGTGTAGATTTAATTCATTAATACAAGACGCGGAAGGGCAGATTTACAACTGTTGTTTCGCGTTCGAGCGCAGTTATCATTTAATTAGATAGTTGATTTATTAATAAAATTAACGATCACGTGATCAATTAGATTTCTTTTTACCAGTGTCAAACCACGTATATAATTTTCTGATAAGCTTCTTTTTGTTTTTATGATGTTTTAAATGCAATAAGTCTTGTTCATTTTCTTTGTAACGAACCAATAGTGACAGTACTTTTATTAAAATAAGCCAATTGGAAAATACCCCCCTCCCCTTTCAGTGAACAAGTGCTGGAAGATATTTAACGTCGTGACCTGGTTTGACGCCCTCTCGATTTTGACGAATTTATCGATTGTTATTGACAATTTTGCAACCATTTAGTTCGACCTTATCATTTCACGAAAACAAATCATCTCGCAAACCACCCCTTCCCACTCAGCTACGGAGCAACCCTTATTTATGTTACGTTTTTATTCAAATTGGTGTTAACTTCTTTTTGAAGGTAACAGTGGAATTATTTGTTTTACTCGTTGGTGAAACAATTTATTTAGTAATTTAATACAATGAAATGTACAAAGCACGCGAATGTACTCATAAAACACTAAAAACAACGCGGACGACATCAACAGCTGCCATTAATAAACAATCTAACAATTACTAT
Source organism: Abscondita cerata (assembly GCA_030710515.1). Taxonomy (NCBI): domain Eukaryota; kingdom Metazoa; phylum Arthropoda; class Insecta; order Coleoptera; family Lampyridae; genus Abscondita; species Abscondita cerata. The sequence continues at coordinate 60,352 of JALBCR010002743.1, forward strand.
CTCACGATGAATTTGGTTTCGGTCTTAATTTGAATACGGATACACGGAATGATCCACGTTTAGCCAGGGAAGATTAGCAATTCCAAACTCAAAACCGCACAAGGCGAGCTGAAACGGCTTTTTATAGCACGTTTCCTAAGATCCGCTACAAACTAGCGTATACTCAGATGGAAAAAAAAATTAAGTGGATAGACACACAGTGAAGGTAAACTAGCACATGCTTAGGTTTATTAGGCAGTAAATTTTAATGTAGCCAATAAAACGGCACGCTTTTAATCCATAGCATCAAGCATTTAAATCGGGCCGAGGTCGATGGGCACAACCGACAACTCAAAACTATCTTAGAGACTAGCTACCTTGTTGAATGTAGTAACTAGAGTCTCCATTAAAGTAATCATACCGCGAGTTTCTGCTGCCGTCCAAAGATAATTAGTTTAGCGCAGGTGTCAACGTGAGAAATGGATAAAATGATATAGTTAAGTGAATAGTATTTAAAGCTGCCCTAAAATATCAATATATTTGTAATACTCTTGCTGGTGGGGAATTTGTAACGTTTAATTGTAATTTGACGCATGATAAGCGCCATATTGCGTTTAGTAATCGAAGTAAAAATTTACGGTAGTGCTGGACTCGTAGTTTAACATGTCTTATGACCGTAAGATGTCGCTTAATGCTCAAATTACAATTTGTGAAATTTAAACGTTATAAACTAACGTACCTAACAAAATGAAAGTGTTTCAACATACCTTCGCATAGTGTCCCTCCTCGATCGTTTACGAACGCCCCGTTCACAACCAATATCCTAACAATTTCCACGTGACCACAAATGCAAGCCTCGTGAATCGGTAGCCAACCGCAGTTATCTCTATCGTTCACTGTATGTCCCTGATCCAGCAGCCGCTTCACGAGTTCAAAATTTCCTTTAATGCAAGCCGTATGTAATTGCGTCTCGCCCTTATTATTCTTTTTAACAGCAAACCGTTTAGTACGTTTACGTGTAGCCCTGTTTTCCGAATCACTATCACAATCGGATACATCAGTTATATCGCTGATAGAAACATCGTCTCCGATGTTCGGAGTAGCTTGATCTTCGGACATCTCCGACTCGGATACGTAATCAAAGACCTTCAGCCTCTTTTCTAACGCAAAAGCTTCCTCGAACATTCTGAACTTCTTAAGTGTGGGGATGTATTTCATTAACACTTTATTCTCCAAACGAGTATCTCCAGTCGCTTTGCAAATACTCAAAGCTTTATTATACGTTTTTACAATTTCGTCGGCGTCGTAACTGGCGCACTCCATGCAATCGGCAATCCTTAGTAAAGTAGTAACTCCATCCCTAGGGTTATTCCTAGAAATATTGTAATCCTCTACAAAAAACTTAATGGCCATATCAAACTGTTTATTATCTCTATAAGTCTCTGCTAAACTGATATAACACGGACTAAGATCCAAACCCGATTCTTGATTGTCACGAGCGGCGTTAAGCATTTTATGATAATAATCGATTGCGGTCGAAAAATTCCTTAACCGACAAGCTCCGTCGCCCAATTTTTCGTAAAACTTTTTTTTAGCTTTGAAATCGTTGTTTCCGGTCGTCAACAGAGAGTCTTCGGCCTTACACATAGCGACGACTAAAAATGCGTTAAAAAATTTTTTTTTTAATTTAATCGAAAATACGCACCTACTTTCAAATTCTGTTCGATATTTTCCCGACCACTCGAATTGGGATCGTTTAGTTTGTAGGCTTTCAACAAAACGCTCTTTGCACTGTGAAAATCTGCGAGTTTGATCAATATGTCGCCTTTTGATGATAAAGATTCGCACTGAAGTGATATTTTGTTTTTCAGTCGCCCTGTAATTACGATATGTGGTGAATTTTTTTTAGAAGAGATAAACTAACAAAACTAAACAATTTGAATGAATGTTAGAAGGGACCTTTTTAATAAAAAGAGATAGAAGTTATGCGCAGTGACACTGCACTGGTTGTCAGTTGTCTCTTGTCAAATCTGACGTTCAATATTCAAATCAAAAATATCCCCACAAAGTAACCAAAAAACCCACATATGTACAATGCCATGTCTTTCTATGAAAAGGTCCAGTAATAGAGTACGGTTATCTTTTAGTTTTAGATCCAGTAGTCAAAGTCAGACAATAGAGGTACCGATTTCTGACTTTGATCAGTGTTGGAGCAAAAAAAATAGGATACTCATGGCGGGTTGCATCAACACGATTTAGACTTAAGCTATGCTTAAAATCAATCGTTGCTATGGTTTTAACAATTGTATCTAAGCTTTACTTTAAGTTTTGTTGGTGCAACCGGCCAGAGACCTAAATTTATACTAGCTTCACCCTACTTGTATCAAAACGCTGTTTAGTTTGGTATCGTATCATTTTTGGTTTTGAAAAGAACCCACTTTTTTAGGGCGTTTTTCGACCGCACCAGGTACGCCGGAGTCCACTCGAAGATGAACATTTTTTGAACGATAAGAGTTACAAGAAAAAACAAGAATTGATAGAAACGGTGAGAATATTATACCTTAAAATGTGATTTTTAGTTTTCGGTTTATCTGTCCCCCACCTTCAAACATGGACACGAACGAAAATAAGAACGTGTCTACACATAAACATTATGTTCATACAAAATTGATTATGGTTTGATGATGTGATCTATGAGAAAATCAATTTTTAGTAATCTCACATTCAATATAAATTTGATCAAGATTTGATAATGGAATCAATAAAAACCATCAAATTCTGTCAGTGTTTAGTGATGTTATTATTTCTTTTATAAACAAAAGGGGGTCATTCAGAAGTTTAATGATGTAATCTGTTACAAAACCAATACATTCTTCAATTTTTAGTAATCTCAACTGTTCATAACTATATGCTTTTAAATTAAACGTCAAAACGTACGTCAATTTTTGTTAGTTTTTTTCGTGTGTGTTTTTAGAGGTTTTTGGTGCAAATATAAAATATGGAAGGTGATCAGTCCCTTAGAGTACTCCATGGTCAACAAGAAAAACATGTTGTTCCTGAGAATCACCACTTGGGTTTCCGGACCTGGTCATCAAGACCCTCCCGGATAATTAGGAAAAAATGTACAACACAATTTCAAAAAACACAATCACGCACTAACATAGGGCACACAACAAATATTCTACAAATTAATGTTGAGGGGTTGAGTAAGGACAAATCAGATTTCTTGTCTAATCTTTGTTTCAGGAATAGGGTTGATATTTTACTTTTACAGGAAATACACTGTGAAGATGAGATTGTTTTGCTATTTCTTTAACCTACTTTTTTTCCCGTCATTGTCGTGACTGGCGCTTGGACCGGTCTATTATGTGTCGTCATGTAATGGCTGTGCTGTTATATTTTATGTACTTATTTACCTTCTATAATGTTTACACACTTGTTTAATATTATTACATATGAACACTAGGGTGGGTAAGGGTTGGCATGTTTAGGTTTTAGTGGTTTCCTAAACCTTTGAAGCAAATGCTTTGCCAAGACGAACCAATCCACAATTGCACACGTTTCCTACCACACTGTACAGATTTATACTGATCTTCTGGGGTACTATACATAACACTTACATCACAATACAATATTTAAATGTACCATACGATTAAATAAATAAATAACTATGAAGATCAATTTTGGTTAGTATTTATTTTTATTAGGAAGGGAAGCATTCAAGGGTGATCCCATCAAACTTTGATAAAGGGATCTATAAGAAAATCATCACATTGTTCGAGCTTTTGCTGTTGTTAATTGTTAGTTTGCTTGAGAAACGATTTTGATGACTATTTCTTTTATTAGAAAAAAGGGGTAATTCAGGAGTAGTCTCATACAAATTTGATTAAGATTTGATGATCGACGATGGGCGATTTTGGTAAGTACTCATTTTTTTATTAGGAAGAGAAGCATTCAAGGGTGATCCCATCAAACTTTGATAAAGGGATCTATAAGAAAATCATCAAATTGTTCGAGCTTTTGCTGTTGTTAATTGTTAGTTTGCTTGAGAAACGATTTTGATGACTATTTCTTTTATTAGAAAAAATGGGTAATTCAGAGGTAGTCTCATACAAATTTGATCAATGTTTGATGATGTGATCTATAGGAAAACCATCAAATTCTATAATTTTTAGTGATCTCAACTGTTCATAACTACGACGGTCGATTTTGGTAAGTACTTATACCGTTCAAATTTTTAAAGTTTTTTGTGATTTTTAATTGTACGTTTCGAAGTGGACCAATTTTAATAATTGTAGAAAATCTTAAAACTTTTCAATTGTTAGTAATGTCAACTGTCAAAGAAATCAGTCAAAGCTAAAAATCTTATTTATCAAATTTGGAATTAGTTTGAATCCACAATCATGCTTTCAGAATGTAAATACCAGGTAATAATAAATTTATTTATACAATTGCGGCACCGGTTTCAAAATTGTTGAAACACTTACGAAATCAAAAACCAACTCGATCGTATCAATCGAATTTGGAATAAAAAATTCGATACTTTGCTTGTAATCAATTAGTTAATGAACGGTATTGACAGCACATTATTAAAAAAATCCTAGATTAGAAACAAAGCTAAAAATCTAATCTATCAAATTTGGAACTAATTTTTATCCACAATTTAAATTACTGTTTAATCGAATTGTTTACACCACATATTTTTTTTGGTTTAGACGGAAAAATCTTAAATTAAAAAATCTTATCAATCAAATTTGAATAGGTTACCACAATTTTTCATAATGCCAATAATTACAATCCTTATAGAAAAATGATTGTTGATTTTATTTCGATTGTGGGATTTGTTAATACATGTGGACGTTAAATTCAAAATGTGAACATAAGAAAAAATGATTGTGGGTTCAAATTAGTTCCAAAATCGACACATAAAATAGGCGACTTTCAGAACATTTTCTTTCAAAAAGATTAAACCAAATCATGTTTATTTAGTTTAAATAGTCAAAAATAAATAGTTATTGTACAAATTAGTTCTTAATTCAAAATTTTCAGTTGTGGTTAAATTTTGATTTCGGTAAGAGAAGATGGTACCCCACTTTAAAAAGTGGTATCATTTCTAACCTGTTTGGGTCTAAATTGTAATTTGTCGGTTACAAATCATCTTTAAATTTCCCTAAAGTTAGGGTCTTGCTATATATAGGAGTAGAAACAAATCAACCCAAATAATTCTAGCAAGATTGATTCATACAAGAGAACAAAGCAAACTTAGTTGTACATCATGTTGAGATAAAAATTCTGATTACAAACTTCGTTTTTCCTATAGAGTTTAGTAAATCGGTTCGTCATACAGAATATCAAGGTTACCTGCAACATCATACGCAAGATTGTATTGCTGAATGGCATCATGATACATCTTTTGTGATTATACAACATCCCCAACGAATTGTATGCCCGTATACAGTTGTTCAAACAAGTCATAACTTTACAAATACTGATCGATTTTTAGCAATCCAATACCCTGATCGTAATTCCCTTTACAATCTTCAACAATTCCTAAATTAGATAAAAGACGCGCTTCTATATCTTTATGTTCATGCTTCTTGATATCTGTTAAACTAATTAAAAAAGTTAAATGTGAATATAATTGATAATCGCTTACCTTTCGCAAATCACAAGACTTTTCTTAAAAGCTTTGTTTGCCAAGTTCAATGTGTTAGATTCAGGATTGTGAATGCTATCTAAATAACAAGTTAAATGTATGTGTCCGATTGTAGCAAAAGCTCTTTGTTCTTCCAACTTATTTTTTTGTTCTTTAGCAATAGCTATAATCATGTTACTGTTAAAAGGAGGAGAATTTATTATAATAAGAAGTACCTAAGTATTGCTGTTGATACTGTAATGCTTTATCATACTCGTAGTTGTATATAAGCCTCGCCTATACCTCTGTTAACACGACCGTATTCAAGAGGTTTGCCCATTTCTTTATACATTTCGGCAACTATTTTATATTCGCTTATGGCATCTTCATATCTTTCGTCGGCATTATACAATTCGGCTAAATCTATGCAAGCAGAAGCCAAAGCATTTTTGTTACTAGCTGATTCAGCTTTTCTCTTTTTCCTCAACAACTCTGAACATAAAAATTTTTAGTAATTTTTTATTTCAATACAAACTAATACTCACTTTGTTCTTCCATTATTTCTAATCAATTTACAAGATTATCAATATTTGGTTATAGATAAAAAGTATATTTACAAATTAACAAAACCGCACAAACTTTTACATACATCGAAAACGGTTTCATCGAAATAAGTTGCACGTCAAATACAAATGAACTACTTTTACGTAATTCAGTACTGCCACTGCCACGTTAATATTTGTTTTGACATTTAGGTTATAAAAAATGTCATCAGCTACCGTAAGCGTATTAAAATAATTATTAATTTAAAAAGTGTAATATCTATTTTAGGTTCCTTTATTAGATGACACCATTCCATTTGGCGATGAAGAACTTCACACAAGCACTGCAGGCACTCTGGTGTAAGTTGAACTGTGGCACCAAATTTGACACCTAAACCCTCTTTTTGTTTACAGCCACCCCTATGTTACATTCTTCCACATATTTTTCCGCAGCGCATCCGTTGTAGTGTACATGTTATGCGGTTGGTTTAGTGATAGTTTTATCACCAGTTTCGTTACGGTTATACTGTTGTTGTCGATGGACTTTTGGACAGTGAAAAATATAACGGGTCGTTTGATGGTTGGACTACGCATGGTGGAACTACGTCGACGATAACGGTCAATCACATTGGGTGTTTGAAGCGCGAAAGGTGTTACATATTTTTTATGTTTTTTTTTATTTAGTTTCTGTTTCTACCTGTTACTTATATTTCACGGGGCCCTTTTTTGGGGTCCATCACAGAATCGAATCAACGAACGCGAATCAAGAATATTTTGGATCGCTTTGGTGTTTACCCCGATTGTGTGGTGCGTTTTATTCCTCATTGCTTTGTTCGGTTTTAAACTTAAGTGGCTGGTTAGTATTTGTAACATGTTATGATCATTGGTTATTTTATTATTGGTATTTCAGTTACTTGTCATAATCGCTTTGATTTTAAATGGGGCTAATTTGTACGGGTACATCAAATGTAAAGTCGGAGGATCTGAAAGTTTAGGCACCGTTACTTCGAATTTCTTTAAACAGCAGGTGTTGCAAAACGCAGTTTCTATGGTTGGACGACAGGTATCTCCACCCACTTCAAATCCAATGACTTCTCCAGTGAATACGATATAATATGTTATGTTTCTTAAGTTTTTGTGATCTTAAGTTAAGTACTATGAAGTAAATTTTTGTATTTATGTAAATTAATATAATAAATTTAAAAGTTTTTTTTTGTTATAAGTGTGTGGTTTTGTTGAAATCACTCTGATGCAGAAGAATGATCGTTGGTTTTGCTATTGTAAGAATTTAGTACCCACCCTTGCTTGTCTTCAAAGGTGTGTTGAAATTCTCAATGAAATTCCAATAAGGTAATTTTTTTAATTATATCATTGTTGCTAAAACAATCCTAGGGCTTCATTCTAATGCAAAACAGCAGCTTTCCCAATTCCACTTTGTTTTTGAAACTATATCCACCTGTCTTTACTTCACTACAGTTTTAATGCGGTTCTGAATTAGTATGTACCACAATAAATGTAGTTTTGGATATCCATGTGTTTCCGAAGTAAAACCTCGACTGGTTTCTCTCGCCCAGGTTCATGTTCAGCGTTTCAAGACGACTCCGCTAGATGCCACACCATCATACACATCCAGATGTTCTTGAGACTCTTCTTGTACTTGTCTAAGACTCTTCGAATGTATGTCGATTCATCATCAACAACTTCTTCTTGGAGGTGTTATTAGGGTGCAAATTTCATGCGAAGTAGTTAATGGGGTGCAACGGCAAGACGTAAGGGGATGATGTGTAAAATAGCGACCCCACCAACACGACGTACGGAACGGAAACAAAACGAAATTTGCAGAAATAAGTAGAACTGAACATGTCTAATTTTTGGAGATCTACTATTTGACTTTTACGAGATGATTCTTCTGATGGTTTGAGAGACCATTTTTTGTAAGCTTGTTATCTCATTTCTTTAACAAAATTGTACCCTTAGAAGACAAGACGATTGCAGTTCAAAAGAAGTAAACGTCGTTACAGGGCGACTTCCGTTGCCATTATCACACTTGTAATTGTAGTGGGTGTCCCAGATAGACAAATTTTCGGTGGATGTTAAAATTTGTTCCACTGAACCTTACTGGTGTGTGTACGATAAGTTGTATAACAAAGGCTCCGTTTGACACCACTAATTTCAATAGATGTTCTATTTATTCTGAGACAAAAATCATTCTTATAACTGGTGTTCAACATGTTGCTAAGAACTATATTAACAGCATTTGACAAATTTAATTTCATTTAACAAACATAAATTCAATATTTTTAATACGTTTTAATACAAGAATGGTACTGCCAGTATTTTAAGCAATAGTTCTGTTCACCAGAGGTCAGAGCGCGCCGGAGCAGCTCTGAGCTGCTACCAAAAGTCTCAACTAAACGTGTTTGTTATCTGAATCCATATGTTTTAGCGTAGTTCTTAACTGTTACATTTATGCTCGATCGACTGTTACCGTAGCAATCACAGCATGTCACTTAAAATTTGAAAGATCAAAGTTTTGTTCTTCAAATGTGAATGAAGCAAACGTTCATCCTTAAACAAATAAAGAACCTGAACATGGTTATAAATATTTCACCGGTATTGTGACAGGTAACAAATAACACTAATATTTCGATGTAAAAACTAAAATGTAGACTTGGTTGGTGAACGCACCCAATATTCTATTTTTAGTGGAATGCGACCAAAAATATTAAGACAATAGTTCAAAACAAACAATAGTTCGTTTAATCACTTGTCAAAATGACATGCATACGTCAAAAATGTAAATAAATGAAAGACCTTAAACCACAAATTAATAAAATAATATCATTGTAATACAATAATCGCTTTAAAGATATTAATTACCATATTCTTCATGAATCTAAAAAATGAGTTGGTTTGACGCAACGGGATTAGCAAGCATCGCGAAATCAGCGTTAAAAGAGGCGCAACGTACCATAGATAAGGCTTTGGATATTCGCGAAGATGCGGTAACGACCGCACCAATTAACACACCAGTTGATACGAATTCGGACGACTTCTTCACCTCCTGGGGTATATCACAATCAGGCAATATTCAACCAGAGAAGGACGGTTGGAGACACGGTTGGTAAAGGTTCAGTAAGGGTAATAAAATGACAACAAGTATTTGGGGATCTTTTACTGGATCATTTTTCGATGGTGGAAGACGTCAAACCCCGGGGATCAGTTGAGAGTTTAGATGATTCAGTAGATTATGGTGACGATGGTTTTAGTAGGAGTAAGTTGGTTGTACAACATAGTGATGATGGAGAAGGCGGTGTGTTTTTAAACTCTATTACGTCTCATGGAGATGAAGAGAAACCCGAAGCTCAAATGATTGATTCAGGTGAGAATCTATATTATCAACCTATAAACTTCAATTATCTTGTTCCTTTTAGAGCTTTTATTTGAAGAACCTCTTGTCACCAGAAAAGACCAATTTAAAGTAAACCCCAATCGTTTATCCTTAATTAGTGTCGAAAGCGGTAAAACAAGTTCCGAAAGCGTTGAAATTGTGAGCGGCGGCACCGGCTGCACAACGTCTCCAGAATCTGATCTTCAATCGATAGGAAAATCGATATCGACCTCAATCTCAGTGGGCTTGAAAATTTCTGAATCCGTCGAGGTTTTAGCCGATAGTTTAACTAGTCCTAGTTCGGTTGAAATTCTTCCGAACGAAAGTGATTACAACTATAGCGATGAATTCGTCTCTCCATTAGCTTCGCCTATTACTGAAGATAAAAGAACACCTGATAGCGTCGAGGTTATACAAGATTGCGACGAGGATTCGATTTCTTATGCCATTCTCTGAGAGCACTTCGAACACGCTGTTGGAACCTAATACTAAAATAAGTAAAAGAACGAACAGCCTATTACGAGGGGACCGAGCCGTGGTGCTATGCAACTGTCGTTAGCACAAATTAATTCTCAGTTGATTGATAGTAACAATCCAATGGAATGTTCGAATATAATCGATATTCCTCAAGACAGGGTGTTTTACGATGTACAGGCCGATGATGAAGGTTCTCAGTCAGATCGTACTGTGATTGCTAACGACAATATTATGGAAAGCAGCAGCGATACAAGTACCACCACTGAGAGTAACACAAATTCCTTTTATTTAACTAATATGTTAGCTGATGCAATGTCTGATCCTATTATTACTAAAGATTTCTCCCCTAAAGTTAACGAGTTGTTGGACAGCATTACCATACCTCAGATGGATATGATGCCGCCTCGAGATAATTCTCCATTAAGTTCTGAAAGCAGATCGGATTTGGTTAAGATAGGTTCGGATCAGACTTCCGGGCACACATCTGGTGATGAAAACGAGACGACGACATCTTCGTATATTGAAATCATCTCGAGTCCTAACGGCGATTCGAGTAGTACACAGAGCAGACACAGTCCAGCTAAGCAATCATGTGTTAAACACAGAGCTGGTGACGCGAACGTGGACGTTCTGCTAGGAAAAATGACTTACAAGAAAATTAAAGGACACAACAGGGAATTATCTGAAGCTTCCAGTATTAGTGATGATCGCATTCGTCTGAAATCGACAGATTGCTGAAACGAATTTCGGAAATGACTGAAATTCTCGAGTTAAGAGAAGCTAAACTAATCGATTTCAATAGGTAAGGTTCAGGTTTACGTTATATAACCGCTAAAAAACTCGTTGCAGGCGAAACGCCGAGTTACAAGAAATTAATAACGATCTTCAACATCAATTGGATATAGTGTTAACAAAACAAGTCGAAACTGCTGATTTATCCCAAGTGGCTGAGGAATATACGCAAAGATTATCTGCACTAGAAAAGAAGTTTCAGCAAGCGATACGCGATAAAGATATATTGAGAAAACAACTAGAACAGAGTAAGCAGGAAGCGTCGGCACGTATGAGTAAAAGCGAATTAGACACACTTTTGGCCGAAAAGGATGAAGTCATTAACGAGTTGCGTGAAGAAGGCGAAAAACTCTCGAAGCAACAACTTCAACATTCTAACATAATTAAAAAGTTGCGCGCCAAAGAGAAGGAGCACGAAACGTCGATCAAACATTTGAAGTAATTTTTTGATGTTGATAATCTAAGCCAGTAAAAGTTATTCTGTTGCAGGGATAATTTAGAAGATTTGAATTCGGAAACTGATCGATTGAAGCGATCGCTTATTGCCAAAGAGGACGTGGAACGTTCCCAAATTGAGGCTGTTCACCAACTGACTTCCAAGAATAAGAAGTTTGAGTACGAAGTTACGCAGCTTCAAAGTCAGCTGGACGATGTCAACCAGAAGTACGACACAGTGAAAAAATCATTGGATGCTGCCAGGAAAGAACTGACGGATCAAAACAAAACCAATTCAGAACTCGTTGTACGCGAACAAATGCTACAAAGCTTAGAAAACGAAAAACGAATGACCGAGTCTCAGAACGAAGAGGTTGTTTTTTTTTGTTTTTATTGTCACGCGTTTGCGATTTTGAGCTTAATTTTTACAGATTATTAATCAGCTTGAAGATATGAGGATTAAGTTGCGTCAAGGTGAAGACGAATACGCGAGAAGGGAACAGAATTTGAGACAGGAAAACAATGATCTTTTGAGAAGGTTGGAGGACGCAGAGAGACGTACGAAGAATTGGCCCAATCAGTTTCCGATGTTAGTAAGCCAATTGTTAGACAACTGGAGGCTTTGCAATCGACTCATAATTCAAAATTGGCCACATTTGAGAAGATTGAGCAGAAGTTGATGCTTAAAATTAGTAAGTACTTATTCGTTCTTAAATCAGATGAACCAAATACTCTATATTTTTTTAACAGATGAAATTCAAAGTAAATTTCAAACTGCATCGGATTCTGAACGATTGACACGAGAAGAATGTCTAAATATGCGATCGAAACTCTCGAGCCTCGAAACTCAACTCAACACCACGATGCATCAAAACGAAATGCTCAACATCGACGTCGAACGAAGGCGGTCAAAACCCTTCTCGAACAAGAACACAAAGCGTATGTAATTGAACGATGGTGACGATAAGGTTTTCATTTCTTTTACAGACAAATAGACGCGTTAGAGCAGGAAATGATCGCGGAACGTGATAAAAGCGACGCGCTTCAACGAGAAATTTCCGCGTTGGAACAACAGTTGTCGATCGAGAGGACGGCCACGGAGGCGGAAAGGCGAAAAACTTCTATGCTTCAGGTTTGCTCTCGTCTTCTGCACAATAATTATATACCTATGTCGAAAATTAGTTAGGATCAAATGAGGAATGAAGTGTCCATGTCGGGTAGCAGGCAGTCGCCAATTGTTACGCGCAACACTTCTCCAACCCTAAGCGTAGGACGCCTATCGCTTTCGGAATCTTTGGGTAGCACCGTTTGGCCTTTGGTAAGAGCAATTCGTTATTCTTTGACGTTTTTTAACGTTGAATTTAGGACGACCCGCCCGATTTAACCCCGGCTCCTCGTTTTACTAACATGTTCGAGTTACAAACGCTCCAGTCGAATTTGAAACAACGCGACGGCGAGGTTCAACAGTTGCAGTGGGAAGTGAACAGACGCGAACACGAGAAAAATTTGCTCAGCAACGAATTGTCGAACCTCTTGACGCGCGTCGAAGAGTTAGAAGAGAAATGTAAGAAGTTGGACAACGTGCACGCCGAATTTGTTGAGGTGCAGCAGCAGTACGACATGTTGTGTCAATTGTACGGTGAAAAGGTCGAGCAGAATGAAGAATTAAAACTAGATTTGCTAGACGTAAAAGAATTATATAAAGCACAATTGGACGAATTATTGCAGCAACAAAAGAATAGTGCAAGTTAAAATGGAAGTTTGTCTAGAAAAATTTTGTAATTTGGGTTAATTAAGGCGCCTGTATATTATAAGTAAAAGAAAAACTTTATGCTGTGATATAGTACATTTTCGGGTGTGAATGCTGTAAAACAACGCTTTTGCCACTGTTGATTATTTCCATATGTATTAATATCTATGTTTATATATATATATATGTACACGTTTTGTATATTGCAATTATTTTCATTTTTTTAATTTATATGTGAATCTTTCTCAAATGTATTACATAGATTTTAATTCTTCTATTACAGTAAAACCAACAAATTTATTTATATTTTGCTCTTACCTTTCAAATCGCTGACTCAGTACATAGTTCATCTTCGCCGAATTGCCACAACGCCTACAGGATTTTTGGATGGTCCATAACGTCGACAACTGCACAAGGGACACAACACGGACCATGCCTACATCGCCGACTGTTACAAATAAATTGGTAGACACATTGTCGACCAGGCACTATGTCGACATTTATCGTCAAGAAGTGTACAGGGTCACTTCGCTGAATTTTTCTCTGTGGACACAACGCCGACTATGGCTCACATATAATATTTGATACAGAGTCGATGTCTAATGTTGGTAAAGGAATAATAACTATCAACTTGAACAAAATGCTTGTTGTTTTCCATAAGTTTAGAACATTCGTAAATATCTTAATAACGGAATTATCTATTTTAAGATGTTTTTAAATTTTTAAATAAATAGGTTGGATATGTTTTGAACGTTAAAAGATTAACGAAATATACCTGGGTTCACGGGATTTGTTGAATGTCGCGTTGTGTAGACGTATATGTTGATCCGTTGTTATTATCACGTAATTATCCCGTAAAAGTTAAATAATTATTAATTTGTCTATTCTACTATAATCTATAAAATGTCCGAGTGTATTTGTGTTAAAAAATGTAACGATAGTGATTCTATCACATGTGATATCTGTAAGAAAATTTCTTCATAATGCATGCGCTGGCTTATCTAAAGACGAGGTCAATTGTCTTCGCTCTAAAAGACGCAAAATTCTTTTATTGTGAAAATGTGATATAGTTGACACTATAACTAATTTGAAATTGACACGTTAAAAAATGAGATAAACTTTAGTAAAAACAACCAAATAAAAGAAGTCCAAGAAGAGACATTACATGCTGAAGCTCAACTACCACTTGATGAGATTATAGCCGAGATGGAAGACAGGAATTCGCGAGAGCAAAAAATTTAATTTTGTTAATCTATAGAATGTATAAATATTGTAGGATATTTTAAAGTTAAATAACGCTGGTAAAACCATTGATATCATAAATATTTACCGGTTAGGAAAGTTCATTCATGGCAAAAATCGACCACTAAAAATTGAGTTTTCACTAAAGAGATAAACTAAATGTTCTCTCTCTTCTAATTATAAAAGTACTAAAACAATTTATTTCTAAATCATGATTTGACAACCAAACAACGTATTTTTGTTATAAGATTCGATCTGAGTTTAGAAACCGTAAACAAAATAACGAAATAATATAAAGCTAAAATACATATATTCGTCATTTAAAATTTCTATCTCCAGAAGAAATTTTGAAAAAAGCAAATGAATCGGCTATATATTTCTTTACACAACTGTTCGGCGTTTTTTATTCAGAAAAAATACCAGAAGAAATGAAAATTATTTCCCAAAAGTTGGCTGTTTAAAAGATTCGCGGTTCTATGTATTGCATTTGAATATCCAATCAGTAAGGAATAAATTACTACAATTTAATCACTTTGTAAACACCTCAAAAATATATGATGTTATTTGTTTGTGCGAACACTTCTTGACACTGATGAAGTTGATAACTTCATCATTGATAATATAAAAGTGGCGTCGTATTATTCTAGACCCAACACTCATCGCGGTGGGGTGATGATTTTGTGCAGGAAGCGATTTGGATTTTATACCTTACGAACAAATAAATAATATGTCTATTGAAATGCTTTGCGAGTTTCAGCAGTCAGATCAATGTCGTGTCAGGTTGCTGATTGGCGCAGTGTACGCGCACACCTGATGTTTTGACTCTTTTTTTAATGTATTTAATAACGTATAATAGTTCAATGTAGTAATTTTTAAAAGTAGGGTCATTATTAATGGTGATTTAAAAATTTTTTGACAAATCTTCTCTAAAGTTTTCTAAATTTAACGATTTAATAAACTCGCATTCATTTAAATTGACTGTTAAAGTCAAAACAAGACAAAATAATTGTATCAACAACATTCTAATAAACTTTGAAGGAAATTATACAACCAACGTGTTCGTCTAGCCTATCGGATCATAAAGCTCTAGCGATTGGTATTGATTGTAAACACAAAATAATAGTAACGAAAAAATATAAGCGACAGTATAAACCCATGAATTTGCTGACTTTTTATGTAATCTTGAATCGGCTGATTGGACCTTTGTAGATGTAAAAGATATGAACATCAATGTAAAATTTTCTTTGTTTGTTAATTCTATAAAACATTTTAGACTTGCATTTCCAATTGTCAGTACTAGAATTAATAAAACTAAAATTGTTGGTTCGATTTAAACTTAAGCCAAACTCGTGAAATTTGTGTTTTTAAGAAAAGTAAGTGATGATTTTAATGATCCACATTTGAAATTTCAATTTAATACATTAAAATCCAAATACAAAAGCGATTTGATCAAAGCTAAAAGACTTTACTATAGTACAATTATAAAAAAGCCAACAATAAAACTGTATCTGCCTGGAGTATTATTAACTCAAATAGAAAAATAAAAAAAATGTCTAATCAATTTATTTTGATGCAGACAAGTTAAATCGGCATTTCATTAATGTTCCTGTTAAAATTGTGAGTGAATTTAATAATAGTTCAAATTCCACTAATACTGCAATGCAACCAAAATAGATTTTCCTCATTTGCATTCGAATTAGTTTAGTTTTAATTATGTTAGAAATGTTATTAATAACATGAGAAATAGTAAAAGTCAAGATCACTTTGGCATGTCTACGTTTTTAATTATGAACATAATACTCATTCCCTTAACGAAATTAATAAACTTATGTATAATTGAAGGAATTTTTCCAGATTCGCTAAAAATTTCTAAAGTAATTCCTATTCATAAAGGAGGGCTAATCGAACCCAATAGTTTTCGGCCAATCTCTCTTGTTCCAGTAATGTCACAAATCGTAGAAACCGTAATAAACAAACAAATCCACCAACATTTTGAACAATTTGATTTATTCTGCAACCGTCAATTCGGCTTCAGGGCAAAAAAATCCACAAACGATGCAATTCTCCAACTTCTTAGTGTTATAACAGAAAAAAAACAGATAATAAAGAATACCGTCGGTGCAACGTTTTGTGACCTACAAAAGGCTTCTTCGACTGCGTTTCCCATTCGGTGATTATCCAAAAGCTACAATTTTACAAGTTTAATACTGTTAGTTGTAATTTAATTGCTAGTTACTTAACTAATAGATCTCAATATACAGTATCAAATGGCAAATCTTCCAATGTGGAAAACGTAAATCTGGGTATTCCTCAAGGGTCAGTTCTCGGTCCAACTTTATTTTGTTGTACATCAACGATATTGCTAATCACTTATCAGTAAATGATTTAATATTATTTGCTGATGACACGACTATACTAACGACTAATGCTGATCTTAACGTGGTACATGATGAAATGTTGGTTGCTCAAGAGGAGGCTCAAAAATGGTTTGAAAATAATAAACTGAAATTAAATGATGCCAAAACTGTAAATGTGATTTTTAGTCATAAACCTGTTGTCGGCAATTATGCATGTCAGGTTAAATACCTGGGCATTCACTTGACTACAAATTGCAATGGAACAAACACACATTGACATTTAGCAACGAAACTGTCCAAAAAACATATTTGTTATTAGAAATTTAGTGAAATTAGTACCCACTGATGTCCTAGTAACTGCCTACCACTCACTTTTTATATCTCCTATTTTGTACGGTTTGATAGGCTGGGGTCACGCATCAAATTCATCTCGCATATTTGGGCTGCAAAGAAAAGTAGTTAGGATTATGACAAATTTGAGCTATAGAGGCCGATGTAAAACATAAATTCATCGATTTAAAATTACTTACGTTTCCATGTTTGTATATTTATCAATGTCTTGTTTATGTCAAAAAGAACTTAGGAAATTATAAGTTGAGTAGTGATATTCACCAACATTTGACTAGAAGTGCGTCTAACATTAGAATTACTTATTCTAGACTCTCAACAAACAGATGTGGATTTAATTATTTTGGACCAAAGCTGTTCAATTTCTTACCGATACATATCAAAATATGCCTTTACAGAAATATAAAGAAATAATTAAATCTATTTTGATCCAAAATGCATGTTATGAAAGTGATGAATTTTTGTTATAAATTTGCTAGTCACATGTGATGTTTGTTAGTTGAAGTACTAAACTTCGTGTATCGATTACTTCGCCATTTGACGTATACAAACAATTTTTGTAATTGTATAGTATCAATAAATATATTATTATTATTATTATTATTATAATATAAAGCTAAAATACAAAAATGGTATTCCCGAAATTGTTACTATCGACTCAAAAACTTATAAAGATGCCCCATAACGCATTATATACAACTTCTCATAATATTGGTATTGTTTATCAGAATGTAAGAGGCCTCAGAACTAAAACTTCAGCTTTTATAATGAAATTATGATGTGCGAACACAGCATAATATGTATAAATGAAACATGGATTTCTGAAGATCTTATGAGCTTTTTCCACCTGTGTATAATGTAGCTCGTTGCGATCGTGACTTTGAAGTTACTGCTATGTCTAAGGGTGGCGGGGTTTTGATAGCTGCAACTAACAACATCAAAATGTCATGTCTTACTTTACCTAATTTTAGAGCAGCAGTACCTGCTGTCGATATTGTTGGTTGCAGATTGGAGATAAAAAATTTTGTTTTGTATTTATTTAATGTTTATATTCCTCCAATACAACAATTAGTGATTTTGAATTATTCGTTGAAATGTGTGAAAATTGTGACTACTTTTATAAAGAAAATGTTCTTTTGGTAGGTGATTTTAATATTTCTTTGTATAATACTAGTATCAGCGACCGAAAGTTTCAAATTATGCATAATTTTCAGCAGTTATTAAATTTAAATCAGTACAACAATATCGTTAACTGTAGTAATCGAACGCTTGATTTAGTCTTGGCTAATTTTATATGTACGCATTCTTTGGTTCCAGAGGATAATTATCACCCCTGTATTTCAATAAGTGTTTACCATTCGGTTACTTAAACGTCGCGTTTTGCATTTAACTCTCAACTGTGTTATTACAATTTCAGAAAAGCAAACTTTATTAATATGTACAATATGTTATGTAAGACCAATTGGGATTTATTCCAAAACTGCCATACTGTTGATGAAGCATGCGATATTTTTATTCTGTCATTTATTCCATTTTGATAAAACAGTTCCCAAATCTACTTGTAAGAAAGGTAGTAAGTATCCACCTTGGTTTACAAAACAATTAATATACAATCTTAAAAAAGATTTTGCACATAAAAATAATTTAGAAACAGTAACAGAAATTCTCATTATAATTATTTTAAGTATCTTAGTACTTTGATAAAAGCACAGATTCAAGAAGCTTACTACACTACAAAAATTGAAACCGAGTTGTCGTCTGATCCTTTAAATTTCTGGAAATTTATACATTCCAAGAAAGGCAAAACTTCTAGAATTCCTGGTACCATGTATTTTAATAACGTTGAGCTCAATTCGTCGGAACAAATTGTAAATGCGTTTAGTCAATATTTTAGTAGTATGTACATCAACTCTAATGTTAGTAACATATCTGATCACCCTTTAGAGTTTAATACTTAGCTTTGTGTAGACATACCTACACTTTCCTTGGATGAAGTCGTTTCGGCTTTAAAAAAAATGAAAAACAAAAGTACTATGGGTGTAGATAATATTCCATCGTTTTTAATTCGTGATTGTGCATATGTGTTTGCAGAACCGTTGCTACATATATTTAATTTTATACTTAGAACTTCAACTTTTCCGACTGTTTGGAGGAAAGCTTTAGTGTGCCCTGTTTTTAAAAAGGTGACGCTTCATTGATTATCAATTACAGACCAATTTCTATTTTGTGTAATTTTTCTAAAGCATTTGAATCAATTCTTTATTTCCATATATACAACAACATACACAACCATTTGTCCCATTATCAACATGGGTTTATAAAGAATAGATCGACTACATCTAATTTGGTCTGTATTACACAGTTTCTATCTTTTGACAAGATTAACATTTATATACTGCTTAATAAATTAAAGTTCTTTGGTTTCAATAATCCGCTTTGTAAATTACTTTATTCATATTTACTGAATAGGAAGCAAGCAGTCACTTACAATCACTATACATCACATTTTTATGAAATTAACTCTGAGTACCTCAAGGCTCTAATCTTGGACCATTATTATTTTTAGTATTTATTAATGACTTGTCTAATCTGATTCTTTGTGAGAAACTTTTATATGCGGACGATTTAAAAATATATTGTGAAATACAATCTTCAAATGACTGTGACTTTTACAGAGTAATATTAATCTAATACATCAGTGGTGTAATAGAAATCATCTACAACTTAATATAGGGAAATGTAATGTCATGACTTTTAGTAGAAAAAGAAACACTATTCAACACTGCTATCACATTAATGGAATAAAGTTAGAACGTTGTAGTAATATTTATGATTTGGGTGTTCTATTTGACGAAAAAACTAAACTTTACTTCACATATCGATCGCATTGTTTCCTCAGCGTATTGCACGTTAGGGTTTATATATAGAAATTGTAGAGATTTCAAAAATGTAAACAATTCATTAGTTAGCTTGTATTATTCTCTAGTGCGTTCTAAATTAGAATACTGTTCTCTTGTTTGGTCACCGTCACATCAATGTCATATTCAAACGATCGAAAAGGTACAACGTAGATTTTTAAAATTTTTGTCTTTTATAATAGATGGTAATTATCCCGCTAATGGAACTGATCATGTTTTGTTATTAAGTAGGTTTAGTTTTCAATCCCTTGAAAAAGAAGGGCACTTAATTCTATATCATTTATTCATAAATTGGTTAACAATAACATTGATTGCTCGCTCTTATTATGTCAGCTGCCCTTTCTTGTTCCAAGGTCAAATAGTCGTAGCCATACTCTTTTTACATCACTTTTGTAATACAACGGTTATGTATCGCTCACCTATTGTTTATAGTTGCAATAACGTTAATCGTATAAATAACACATGTGATATATTTAACGACAACCTAAAAATAGTATTATCAAAAGCAAATTTTATTTTTTAACACTTTTATTGTATTTTATTAACTTGTGATTGTCCTTATGTATGGAGTTTTCTGTTGGGGCAATACATATGTTATTATTATTATTATTATTATTATTATGATTTCTAAACTCGGCAGTTGAAACTATGCTTATAAATAATATAGCCTCATATACCGTGAAAAATTACGGATATTTTAAAAGGGGTGAAGACTTCTTGTCAAACACTCTAGTTGGTGATTAAAGCTCTAAACTTCTGACTAGACCCACGACTCAACACGTGAACAGATTGTTGTGAAATTTTAGACAATATACCATTTAAGATAACATGTTGCGCCGGAAGACTTATTTTGAATAATAAAAATTTAATTTAAATCGAAAAATTAAAAATCTATTATAAACGTTTCTATTAAACTAGATAAAATAAGTTAAAGCAAAATAAGTATTTTCCGTTAATTGGCAAAGTAAATAATGCTTAGTACTTAAGTTTATTTGTATTATTCGAAAAATGCGAAATTAAGTCAGTGTAAAAGAAGTGTTATCTAGTCAGTGTAAAAGACGAAACACTGTTAAACTGTTACGGATTTTTTTTGCATGTTCAACACTTAAATGTTCTTTCGTGTTTCTTTCGAGCGCCGACAGATGGCGGTTCCATTAATCTCTCATTGATTCAACGTCACGTCATAATTTGTGGTAGGGACCGTTACTTTAGCCATTTATATTTCTACCTCTCACAAAAAAATAAAAGCAATTTTGTGCCAAGACGATTTGGGTTCTAGGGTCAAGCGTTCATGCAACAGACAGAAGCTTGACTTTGGAGTGTTTATTTCATTCCAGTAGAAACAAATCTCACAACCGCTGGATGCCTTCCGTAAACTACAATTTCGATTGCTCGTGTCCAATCACATTCTCGAACAACAGCTTGCTGAGGAAGATTGAAATGTAAAGAACCTGTCACGTGACCTGCGCCGTGAACGAAAATGAAACGGACGAGTCTACTAGTCACATTAAGGGAACAAGGAAGTGTATTTCGTAATTTCGTTTGTTGTTTTATTCAAATTGTAACCTAATTCAATAAATGCATTTATAGTAAGGTATATTTTATGATTTGCGTTGAAGAAGTGTTTCAAAATTTGATCTCGTTTTAACACTTCCTCGATCAAACCCTACCTTACGTTTAAACAAATGTTTACGCCGCTACTGAATTGAAGGTCAAATTAATCGTTCGCGCAAACTGACTCACGTGACAGGTTCTTTACATTTCAATCTTCCTCTACCAGGCATTGTAAACCTAAATCAGACGTTGTTTATATGCGTTTATGTTACAACTTCATTTTAGGCTGAATCCGTAAAAGTTTAAATTACGCACTCGCGCGAATTACGCAAATATTGTCGTTCGAACGTAGCGTCCATTCCGCTTTGGAAATACGTTCGCTTGTCTTATCTGAGAATTAATCTCACTGAATTGAAAACTGTGATCTCGTTTTATGCTTGTGTACGTTTTTATTGTTATCAATCGCATAAATTAATAACGCCCTATTTTTACATGTGAATTATTGTCGTTTTATTCAGCTTACAAATTTTACAACTATCGGGGATCTCTGGTTCAAACCGATGGTTTGTCTTCTATCCCGGAACGAGTGGCGCCTCACCGGAATTATTCATAATTCGAAATAAAAATAATTAATTAATTAAGACCACCTTTCGTGTATGATCACTTGTTTTCCTTCAAACTACGATCCTAGCGACGAGCATGGCTAGCCGAGTGTTCATGAAAAAGTCGCAATAATTAAAATAATTTGGTACTTAACCCTTTGGGTTTTATTTGTTTGTAACAAAACAATGCTTTGTGTGCGAACAGACGATACGTGCATTAAGTTCATTAAGGTCAAAAGTCCTATTGAAACAAAATTTAAATGTCAAAAGTAACGAACAATTACTATGTGTTGAAATGAAAGCAAATAAACAATAAGTGAGACAAAAAAATTTAAAAAAGAGATTAGAGGTAAGACATTATAGATAACGGTGTAAGGCGGATGAACATGCAGAGATGGGATTATTCAAGGTTCAGACACCAATAAATTCCCTCATAGTCAATTGAACGAAAAAGCGTTTAATTCAATGTTCGACGTTAAGTTACATACTCGTTAAATTTGCATAATAAGTTTCGACCGTTAAAATAGTGATACAAAACTGCATCGATCGATAGGTTTTATTGGATAATAAAGTGAGTGCACTCAACTCAAATCTTTTAAAAGAAAAATTACGAAAAATGGTTAACACGATGACATCATCAAACAACAAGAAGACATCATGTTCAGTCAATTAAAATAATAATTAAATTATGAAGTGTACTACTAAATTTTTATCCACCTTCCATTAAGTAAACATTTTCATGTAGCTTTTTAAGAGTTTGTTATAATTGTTCTTGTAAGAATTTCTGTTTATTTGTGTGTAAATTAAATAGTTATTTTACAATTATTAACTTTCAATTAAAGGGCCCAAGACCTGAGATATAGTTAGAAATGTAACTAAAGTTTCTCATTACTAAATAATTGGAAATATTTTTACAAAAATATATGCAAGCCATTGCATTAATTCCTTAAGAAAAAGTGCCAAAAATTGATATGGTATTTATTATGAACTTTAGCACACAAAAAAATTTCTAATCATCGGTTTACGCGTTTAATTTAGTTGATTTGGTCAAATGATTTTGAGTCCATTTAAATTTAGCCCAATAATGGGAATCAACCTGATTAGACATAACCAATTAATAATTAATAATAATGAAAGGAAATTGGTCGAGCGCTTCGGGCGACGCACAAGACTTCTTCGGCCGGTTTGAAAGGTAGGAAAGGGGGCAAAGAAGACGAGCGCCCCAACGACCGCCGCCGTAGCACTCCGATCGAGAGAAAAACAAAGAAGAAACCGAAAAGAAACGGCCCCACGGTCGCAGCAGACGAAACAACCTAAGTCGCATTCGAAAACGAAAAAAAACGAACCAGGTGCCAACTCAAAAACCCAAAGCGCCCAAACTGAATAAGTCGAGGGGCCACTTCGACTTATCTCCGTTTATGCTAAAGACACACCCGTCATCCTACCAAACGTACTTCCCCTTGCCAGAAGAAAGAATTTTGTTTTGTGAAGATTTATTAATTGATCTTTAATCTAGGAAAGCGTCCGCACAAAGATTGAGAGAACATTGTAGAATGTGAAAAATAATACTTTAGAATATTGCATATAAGGGGTGTTATTCTTAAGCGCTCCGAAAAGATGTAATTTATTCCTATAAAACAGCGCCAAGAAACAGTAAACACTGAAACTGTGCCTGAAATTAGTTTTTCCGCGACTTTCTTTTAACATTGTTTCTATAATAAGAAATAGTAGAGTTCTTAGCAATTCAATATACCGATTTTAGCACAAATGGGTACAGAAATGCTCTTAAAAGAAAGTGCAGCTTTTAAAGAATTATTATTGCATACCAAATTTTACAAAATAGGCTACGGAATACGCACGTGCAAAAGCTTACAGGAGTCATGTTGACTTTAATAACATATAATTTGAAAAATGTGTAAATTTTTATTGTCTACAGCTTTCGCTTATAAGCACCTTTTTTGGATCAAACTATTAATTACCAAGGCATGGTAATCACGGGGGTACTTATTGTTTAACAAATGCGTTAAAAAATTTTCATTATTCAATAGTTATTTAAAAGAGTTGTTATTAAACAGTATTAGTGTCATTTTTCTAACTAAATTAAATGTTTGAATTTATTGTAAACTTGTATTTTAATGTTATTTTCGTTCTAAATTGACTTCTTTCTGTTGCACAATATAAAAAAATGCGCTAAATTTCATCAAAACGAATATATGTTTTTGTTCATTTTGGTGTACATTCAATAATTTGATGTAGCAGCTGTTTGTTCGTCTTTACTAACATTAATAATGTTTGTTGCAACAAATATAACATGATGAATAAAACATATGTAAATGCAAGATCTGAATTGAGATAAGAATTTTGCTGTATCAATGGGATCATAGTATCTGGTTTTTCACGAATTTGCATCGCCTGGGAAGGGGGACAGTTTTGCGTTAAGATAGTTTAGTTTGCAATGGTAAATGTAGAGAGTTCTATAAACAAATAGAAGGATTTTCGTGCTATAACGCTGGAAAATGGTAATTATGACTCGCTTCCGCATATGCGGTTAATAAGTATTCTTCATACCAAAATTTTAGTGTTCGTAGTTTTGAGAGGAATTCCACATACCCGACCCCTACTGTTGCAAAAAGCGGTTTTGTTAATGGCTCTTGTACTGCAACTTAGTTACATACCTACGCAGGTAGAATTTTCTTTGAAAAGAAATTTATCGTTCCGACGGCGTTTTCTAACGAGAATCTACGCTTCGTCTTATTTATTCTTTTTGAGAGAAGAATTTTTAAAAATCATTCCTTACGTCTTTAATTACTTCATCCTTTTGAAAACATCACCGTCAGCGTCACAGTGGTTTACGGCCATCGATGCTCCAGCTCATTGTTACGTCAGAAGTATTATTACGTTATTTCATTAAATATTTTAACGTTAACGAAATTGAGAAAAGCTTGATAATATTTTAACTGACGCGGAGTGTTTGCGAATTCAAGTGCAGAATCCCATTAATGTTTTAATTCGAGTTTAATACGCATTAGAAATATTTGTGTACTAAGCCCTTTCAAGAAAAGTAGACATTTTATAGTCGAAATATTTAAACTCTATTTCAAATCGCATAATATTAAATAGCATTACGGTTGAATTTATTTTGTATTAATTCGTAAGAAGTACTAGTATTTTTTGAATGAAAAGTATCCATCACGTGATCATTTAGATATCTTCTCGCGTCGTTAATTGAGGCGGTTATCCTATTAATTATTTAGTTAGTAGTGTTTATTTTGTTTTAAGTGCAATTAATCATGTTAATGTTACATTGCAGCGAGCCTTTTTAATTTATGTTTGTGTTAAGTTTTTCAGTTTTTGACAGTATTTTCAAGGTAGGACTCAACCAAAGTAACCTCCTGACGAATTTCCAGCAAACAAGGGCTGAAGCAAAAATTACGTCGTATCCTTTGTTTGGCTTTTCCCCTCTCTTGAATTTTGAAAATTATCGAATTTTATTGATCCCTATACTCGGAACGTTTTATTTCTAGAACGTAAATCATCACACTATCACCTTCTAAATAGCATTTCCCTGATGTGTTTTCACTATGAACAAAATAAAGTTGAAGTAAGTAAAATGGGTTGATATATTTTTATGTTACGTTATAATTTTAGTTAGACCTAAACCTTGAAAAAATGTATCACCAGAATTTTCTTTTTTTGTGTTAGGTGTTTCCAATAGTATATACTCAACTTTATAGTTTCTAAAAGCCTGGGTTAACTTTGAAAAGACCTAAAACTCGAAAACGGCTAATCGTAGCGCGATGCGGTTTTCTCGAACTTTCAAGAAACAATTGATGGTGCATTCGAAACTTTCGTAGCCCTCTTCGCTACAGGGCGTTTTTCAAAAGTTTTGGGACTCTCATAGCAGTCTCTTTGCTTTTACAGTTAGGAGAACCTAATGTAAAATTTTCCGTAGAACCCAGTGTCGTACTGAGAATTATTTTAAACTCATAGTTTTTCAGATTAATGATCAAAATTTTTTCTTATTTAACACCCTATATATCATTCGTCCATCAAATTCCTTATAATTTTACCTCTTGCAACCATATATTATAACGTAGGTATATTTATTTTAAGTAAAACATTCGCAAACACTATGCAAACTCATGAAAGAAAGTCATCACTTGTACAATAACTATTATAAAAACATAAAAGAAAATCTTATCTATACATTTTTCAAGGTTCATGTTTAGTTCTATTGACCTATAAGACATAAAAGAAAATTTCATTACCTGTAACTTTCGTTGCGACCCATCACCTAAAAAAGTAATCTCTTATTCTGTGATAGGCATTTTAAATTATGTTGAATTTTATTCACACAAAAACATTGTTTTCTATTTGAAACTTATGCGTAGTTGACCAGTTTTCTTATCTTCTTTCTTGTAAATCGCGTTCAGTTCATCGGCTTCACTTTCCATTGTAATTTTTTGGATGTAGTTCTTAAATTTCTTCATTCAGAAAGTTCTATATGCGGTACATGGAGTAATAGAGTATCAATTGTAGTTTTGCGGCAGTCGACGATCACCTCTCGCAGATTTTACTTACGTGTGTATCGCACGTAATATGGGTATCGGAAATACATGTTTTGAGTTTGAAGTTGGTTAGGGTGTTTCTCCCGTTTCCCAAGTCTGCGGATATTTCTGCTTTATCATACGACCGAAAAATTTAATTTTCGAAGTTCACTGTGAACTTACCCAGCTTCGTGATGTTACGGTTTTAAAACTCCCAGTACCACTAAATTCCTACTTAACGCAATCAGATAATTTTTTTATTGACGTACCAGTTTCTGGCGTTATTAAAAAGAATTATTTTGATAAGACTTCTCGTCTTTGTTTTCATCGTCGTCCATTCTGCCACAACAACCTCTGATTTATCTCAACAAGCCCTGGTTCACCGTCAGCCGTGACTTCCAGGTATTTATGTATTTGTTTAAGTATGTGAACAAACCGTGGAAATTGGAAAAGGTCTTTGAATCCCCATGAGGGGACGTTGTAAAGTATAAGCTGTCGCGAGGTTTGGTGTAATTACGTGCATTTTAACTTTCGGTGCGATTTTAATTCACTGAATTGACATTTTGTGCATATTTTAAGATGTAATACAAGAGGAGCAAACATTTATTTTGTATTAGAATTACTGATTCGTTTTGTTTTGTATGAGCGTATCCAATAATTAAACACCTACAATTGTCTTTAATCAACGATTAAAAGTAACCAAACTTGGTGGAAGTGGGCCACAATTAGTTTAGTTGTTTTATTAATAAAAAATTAGCGATCCCGTGATCAATTTAATTTTTCACTATCTCACTAAAGTTAATCCCGTATAATTTTTGTTTATCTGTTAAGTTTATATTATGTTTTATATGAATAAATCTTGTAGATTTTCTCTGTAACGAGCATTTTATTTTATCTTTTTTTACTTCTAATGTAGGTTTGTCACGGCATTTTCTTAAGGTAAGTGAACATGAAAAGTACCCTCTGGGCAAACTTTCAGTGAACAAGAGCTGAGACTATTTAACACCGTGCCTTTGACTAATTTAACGATTGTTATTGGCGATTTTGCAACACCCAGCTACTGACCAACCCCTTTTGAGTAATGTAAGAATTAAGGGTTCCACGGTCGGTGTCATTATTGAAACAAAAACGTCTTCCGGGATTGAACCATGTCGAAAAGGTAACTGTAGTTGCCAACGTTTCGCCACATATCGTAAGGGGCTTCATCAGGATGAGAAACTTAAAACAAACAAAAGAAAGTTCAAGATAGACAACTAAAGTCAAGTAATTAACTTATGATCAAGCCAGATTCTAGATTAAGAGAAGACTTTTAGTTACCATCTTTTGCATTATCATATTTTTTTTCCCTGTTAACTCCTTTGCCTCTTCTACTGGAAATAAATAAGTAATATACTCTAACTGATGCACTTTCATTTGCTTTAAAAATTTCACGTGAAAAAAACCATTGCATTTTATCTCTCTTTACAAATTTGCGCTTTCTTCACAACCAATCGCAACGGATCGATGCCATCTCGAGTTCCGGCAGCGCATGGTGTCGGTGATTTTTACATATATTAAAATGTAAAGTCTGTTTTCGTTCAGAATAGATGACGTCAAACTTAGTAATTTATTGCAACTAATATAACATTGAAAATTTTCTTGTTACCATCTATATTTAGTTTGAGGTTACCATAATGTAAATTTCAAAGTTAGGCAGGTACTTCAGTTATGCTAAGTTGGCAATATTTAACAATGTTGCAATCTACTTAGGAGGCAGTAGAAAAGCTAAGTTAAACTTCTTGCCAGGAAAGAAGATCACTGCGTCATAAGTTATGAATCAATATTAAAAACTTTTGAGTCAGTTTGAGCATTTACTATTTAGTTACTGGTTAAAATTAAAAAGTTACTAAAACAGTGTTAGCAAGGTATCTAGTTGTCAGTTGAAATACTAACCTTAAAAAGTAACAGCAATTAATAGCCAAAAATGACAGCGGCCTCCATTTGACACAACAATCAATTTGGATGAATCTGAAGTAACTTTATTCATAACGTATACAGTAAATCTTCCCTCTTAATTTTACACATTGTACATCAGAAAATAATAACGTAAGTATCTTCTTTGGTGGCACAGTTTATATACAAATATGATAACCTTGTAAAAACACTGCTGCGTGACGTCATCCTACTGCTATCGTCAACAAAGTTTAGTTCCTAAGTGAAATGTGTATCTAACGACATCTCGTATAATAGGGACACGTATAAATAGTACAAACTAAGCAATGCCAACATACTTGGCTTAATCGACCCAAGTGGTATGCATTCTAAGTTATTGCTTAGATAACGATTTGCATTTAAAGATTCAATCCTCGTTACAGTTATCTGTTGGCATTACTTAGTTTAAAGTTTAGTTCCATAACTGAACAATACAGCCATAGAAAAATAAACGCTGTGAAAACGTAAACCTTGCCGTGATTTAAACCATAAAGCCATCTCCAATCCCCGTTCAATCAGGTTGAGTCGCATTATGGTGCTAAATATAAAAAAACCCCAAAAACTTTTGACCAGAGCAAGGAACGGGTAAATTGATGATTATGAAATTGTGTGTGTGTGCTAAAGACATTATACTATTCAAGAAGATGTATTTTTTTATTGCGAAGAAAACATTCGTTTGGCACTTTTTGGTCTACAATATTTTTAAATTAAAAATATGTCATCTTATATTGTCCCTTGTACCGGGTGTTCTATTTTGATGTAATTAGGGGGTTTAAGGTATTTCGCAAATTGATAGGGAAAAACCGTGGTCGGGACCCGATTTTTCAGACAAATTCAATGCTCTAAACAGCACTTCGATATCTCGACTCGTTTGGGAGATACAGAGTGTTTTATGTTTAATGCCGTTTTCTTTAAAGCTTCATAACTTTTTGTTTGTGAATAATATATTTTTTTATTTTAACCAAAACATTTTTTTTTAAATATGCAATTCAATGGCGTACTCGAATTTATTCTAGCTTAATTCGTTTTCGAGTTACAGACCAAACATGCATTTTTCTCAATGGAAACCGTAATTGGCTATGACCCCATTGATTAGAGATTTGTTTAGCTTTCTGAAAATATATGGCTTCATATATTCATCTCGGTAAATAAGGAAATTATAAACGATTTTTTGAAAAACATCTCTTGATCAAAGTCACCTATGAACTTTTGTTTACTGCGCACATTCGTTGCTATTTTTTTGACACTTCACGCAGTTGTTTCTTATAAATAAATTAGAAATTGAAAAATGTGATAATATAGACTTTAATGTTAATTAATGGGAAGATGGAAGTGATTTAAAAATTTCTGGTTCTTTTTTCAACTATGCTCCATTTCTTATCTTTGTTCTACCCGTTCCAGAACGTCAGTTTAGGATTTCCAAAGTTCTATTTTTGAAAAACTAGCCACATTCAAATTATAAACCATAAATTAAAAAAACAGGAACCACTTCCGGTCAGGATTGGTCACAAATGTTTCACGTTTAACTTCAAGTTTAATAATAATGCAAAATGCGAAAACACTAAAACAAAACATACAGTACAGCTTAAAAAAATATAGGCTCAACATTATATAGTAAAGGAACAAACAAGCCCATCTAATATTGGTATTTGAAATTCAGTTTTAACAAATATTTTATGTTAACCTGAGCGACATCGTATACAATGAATTCATTGTAAAGCAGGGAGCTATGTCTGCGGACGCTCAGGAATGATTAATCTTTTCCAATAGTAAGAACCTCGATGTCGGTTTGAATTTTGACGGTATTTTGGATCGGGCTCGGTTCTTCCGACGCCCTTAACGCTATGCTTCCCTTTGGGCAACTTCTGCACATACTTTGCTTGATACAGTTCGTACATCTACAAAATAAGTTGTCAGTACAGGAAACAATACACCACCTACAACAAACCTCTCCCAAAGCGACTTCAGAAAGCAACATTATACCGACGTTATTATTTGGATCCGTGCAGCAATAGTTAGCAGATTTCGACACCATATCGGCGAAGTAAATACCTTTTCCGAACATGTAACCGGTGACGGGCGCTTCGGGCGGTGCAATTCGCAATCCTTGAGATAAGATACCCGCGTAGTTAGTGGTTCGCGACCCGTGCCACAATAGTTTGCGGTTGTGCAATTTCCTGAATGGTTTAAAACGTCTCTCCTCGCCTTGACGTTTGATCGTATAAACTTCTTCAATTCCTAACTTGTAGTTTGAATGAGTAGCCGCGTGTGTATTTTTAACGTATTTACTGATGACTTCGAATTCTTCGCTTTTGCGATCTAATACGTCGATCTCGGTTTTCAGTTGGTCGTAATACGCATCGACTGAATGATTGTTACCAGTTGATTTCATTAAGTTGTAAGCGACTTCTAATTCCATCAAATTTTCGACCATTTCCACTTTTTTCTAAAAGAGTGTATAATTTTTTATACTGTTTATTAATTAGATGTAATTAATTAATTATTGCAGAAAGAGAGCGGGTGACCGTGAGACGAAAATTTGTAAGGTCTTTCAATGAGCTAAAACTGAAATAACTCGTAATGTTCCGTTACGCACTTTCATTGCGCCGTCCACAGATTGGTTCAGGTTAACGTGGGGCATTTCGCACATCAACCAGTGTGTTCCCCTCAATTTCATATTGTTTGTTGTCAACATAAAAAGAAATGAATTATTTTTCCTTGTATTATGTAGGAAAAATGAGTAGCTTAAGTCAAGAAAAGATTTGTACTTGTGAGGTTTTGTCAAAATGTCGGAAAAATGTCAGAAATGAATAAGAATTTTAATAGTTGATTGAATTGTAAAAGTACTAGAATAAATGTTATCGGTCAGTCAGTCCCTTCAATTTCGAGGGCTTAAATGTTTGGAAGTTCCACCCGAGATAAGAAGGTCACTAGTTGGAGCCCCCGTGGAATACCTGAGTCAACAAAGCAAAAGCAAGGTCAAATCGATAAGTTACATAATTGGCAATCTTCTTACTCCTGAGCAAACCCCTAATCAGAGAACGGCTTCAAATAGCAACGAGAAATCTGCGAGGAGATATCACCCGGATTCAGACGAAGATCTCGACTTTGCTAGGAACAAATCCGGCGTCAAGTTAAAAGTGATTCACAGGCTAATCCAGTACCTAGAAGAGAAACATCATGATGTTAAGGAGAGGATGCTGGACAGCGAGAATAGGTCATCCTCCCCTCCTACTTTATCTGGAAGTGTTATCGGATCAATTGCTCAAGGGGGGTGGGGTTTGGGTAGTTAAAAGTGAATGGGGTTGGAAAGAGGGGCGGATACAAACGCAGACGGAAACGATATGAAGATGCGGTGAAGGCTCTAGAAACCGGTTTGGAAGAAAAAAGCTTCACATCACCGTCTACGTGAGGAAGTTCACAAGCTACATTGTATTAGACGAAGACTTTGGAAATGGAGAATGTGATTCCGGACCTTTTAGTTTCCCATGGTAGAATCAAGCGTGAGCGAAGACGTAGCTGTTAAGTGTAATGAAAAACTGACTAAACTCGGACTCCTCATGAATTTCATGAAGGGAGAAGTGAAAAGTACCCAGCAGATCTCACTGGCACAAAAGAGATTCCAGTCTTTAACCGTTTCGTCCGGGAATAATGGAAACAGGGAGACTGTGAAGAATCACAAAACCTCGAAACAAAGAGAGATTCCGGCTGCAACAAAGTAGGATGCATTTTTATGACAAGCCCCATGATAGTTACCAACGTGTAGCAGCATTATCCTGGAATGCAGACCAGCGGAGGGATAAAGTAAAGGAGAAAAACGCGTGTGTTGCCTGCTTAAGCTACATCATCAAGCAAAGAAGTGCAAAGTCGTCGTAAAGTGTTCTATTTGTGGTGTCATCTCTATCCCATTGTCTATACCGACGCCAAAGCTGGAAAAAATCTCGAAGACGAACAAGAAGAGCGAAATTTTGATTCATTCTCCTGCAGTCCCGACGCCTTCCTCAATACACTGAAGGTACGCCTCTCTGGAAGGAACGGAGGTATTATAACAAACATTGTAAGAGACTCAGAGAACCAGACGAGCTACATTCGGCAGCGTGTAGCAGGTAAAGCGAATTTGGAAGGGACTGAGGAGAAATGGCTGAGCAGCATTATTTTTGGGAATAAACAGACCCCAACTGTCATAACCGATTCAAAGTGACCCTAAAATTCCTCAATGGAGACACGCAACGGACCTTCAAACTTCGAGAAAAAAAATGAAATTTGTGGAAGTCTAGCCAGAATACCTAATGGCCCATGAATAAAAAAAAATTGTGAAGTGGACATCGTCCTTCAAAATAACTACTGAGGTTCGTCCTAACTGAAACGTCTTGAAATTGACAGATCGTCTCATCCCACGTGAAACTATTTTCCTGAAAGGACCTGTCGAAAATTGGTAGTGACGATTACCGGAATATTTTGTTCTTCTCAAGAAATCACTTGCCTTTGGGAATTGATAGAAATCCGGTATCCGGTGGATAACGTCAAACAAGAGGAATAAGAGATGCAGTATCCCATTTCACGCAAAATGTTCAGTTTCTAGATGGAAGATATCAAGTTTTCTTGCCGTGGAGGAACCCTTTAGAAACCATCTCCTCAAATGAGATTCAGGCTGAGAAACGGCTCCAGAATACCAATAGAAAGTTAAAAGTAGATGGCAAGTTTGGTGACTATGCGGAGTTTTTTGAGACGTGGAGAAGAATGAGTTCGTTAAGGAAATATATATACATGGGAATGATAGCCATTTCCTGCGTCATCGTCCCGTCTATAAGAATAGTACCCCCGTCAGACGCGTCTTGCAAGACCCCCACCAACAAGTCCCTTAACATGATGTTTTATAAAAGACAAGTTGATCTCACTGCTTATTAACATTACGGAGAACCAGTTTGGATGGAGTGCAGATATTCCAAATTATCTGGATCCCTTCGGAAAATACAAAGTTCCTCTTTGGCCGATGTATGATTCCTGCAAGGAAGTGAAATTTACGAGCACCAGAGGATTGTCTTTGGACTCAATTGAAGCCCTTTCCTGTAGGAGGCGACCATAGCTCGTCATCTGAACAAGATTGAAGGAGATTTTCAACCTACTGCTAGAAGGCTTTTTATATCAACAAAGGCGTCAGATCGCTCCACTTCAGAGAAGAATGTGTCCAGTTTCAAGATACAGCCACTTTGTTAATGAAAGAAGCGGAGGTGGAGCTGAGGCAGTGGGCATGAGTGTTCTCAGAGTTAACAAGTTGAAAATGCAAGGCATTGTCGCAACGAACTTCGTATTATCCAAATATGGAAAGAATGGCAAAGTTATAATTAGCGCCAATAGACCGTCATTGCTAACTTTCTATTATCCAAATATGTGCCACACATTGATTTTGGACATATTTGGATTTTTGAAATAAACTTAATTTCCCGAGGGCATCGGGTATCTGTGGCCCGATTTTCGGGGGGGATAGGATATTTCAACTCCAGCTATGCCAGAGGAGTCTAAATATATGCCACACATTGATTTTGGACGTATTTGAAATTTTAATTTTTCGACGGAATATCGCGGGGGCTCGGCGTCCCCGTTGCCCGATCTTAATGCACATCAAAACTTAAGCTTTGGACACCAAGCTGAATCGATTGATGTATCACACAATGATGTCCGACCATTAGAAAGGCCTCGGACGGACGCACACACGGACGCCCGGACGACAAATCGATTTTATAAACGAACGAAGTTCGTTGAAAATGAGTTTCATGTATTTTGCTATATTTCTGAGGTCAGAGCGGAATGGAAAGGTTGAAGTTCAGCTCACCCTAGCAAAATCAAAACTAGTCCCTATCAAGAAGTCGAAAATTCCTAGACTGGAGCTGATGTCATGCCTGATTGTTAGTCGGTTGAAAAAGGTCATTAAAGGTTCCATTGACTGCACGAATATCCATTTCATTTATTGGAGTGACTCTACTACCACCCAATCATGGATTAATAAGGATAGAGAGAGCTGAATTCAGCGGATTTGCCGTCAAGAAGAAGACAGTCCAGCTCATCTTGTCCTATCCAAGTGATGGGAAAGTCCAGCTTTTCTCAAGGAAGACGCTTTTGCCTAGCCCCGGAACACTTAGCAGGTTAACGAGGGAGACGTCACTCTAGTCTCTCAAGGTTCTCTATATATCGGAAAAAAGTTGCAGTTTGGGAATGGATGGTGCGCTACCTGAGGAATCTGAAAGCCAAGTTAAAGAAGCAACCGGTTATTTTGGGAAAGTACCTCTACACAATAGAGTAAAAGTGAAGGATTTAAAAAGAATCCGGGTGCAGGTTGAAGACGACCGCGACGTACAGGATAGAATTCGTCTATCCCATCTTACTTCCTAATCATAACCTCCTGGTAGATCAACTGATATTTGAGATGCATTGGGCCTATTATGCCGAAATCCAAGTCATCTTGGGGAATTTGCGACAGTAATTGATCGACAGTGCAGAAATGAATCAGTTGCTTTACCAGTCGAAGATGCAGAACCATTTCAGACTACTGGTGTGAATTTGATGGGACCACTGTTCATACAGGAAAGTTTTGTTACTGAAAGTATTTGAAGTATTTTCTGAGG
Organism: Abscondita cerata; assembly: GCA_030710515.1. Lineage (NCBI taxonomy): Eukaryota > Metazoa > Arthropoda > Insecta > Coleoptera > Lampyridae > Abscondita > Abscondita cerata. Next base: position 95,515 of record JALBCR010002743.1, read on the forward strand.
TAAGGAAAGTTGTGGTGTAATTATAGGAATTGTACGACAATATAGAAATAAACGTATCATTAGAAAAAAGCCGAGAAGAAGAAGAATAGCAGAAGTGACTGAAAATATTGTTACGCCACTGGAGAATGTGCATTCCGGAGAAAACAAAGGAGAGAAACAGTTCTGACAGTGGGATAATTGCTTTTTGAAGCACCGTATAATTTAAAGATATAACCGCCGTCCAAGTTGACGTATTGGGTTTCGTACGTCAACTTGCCTGTTCCGACTCCGTACCGTACGTCGTGTTAGTGGTGACGCGTTTCCACCCCAACTCCGTCCAAGTACGATGCGTTTCGTACGTCAACGATCGTTCCCTTCCAATACCAAAAACAGACAAATTACGTAGTAAGAAAATGAAACACTCACCTTTATAGTCTCGAGATCTTTAATAACCGGAACCTCATCTACACCAAACGAATGTGGTACAAAGTATAAAACCTATTCGAAGCGTCTATAAGGCGAAGCTCCGAAGCATTAGACTCGACCAGCTGCTGGAGTTCGGTCAGCACGTTATAAGCATTTTGTAATTGAGCTTTACTCAATTTTCCTAAACGTAAACATTAAAAAAATACAAAAACGCGTGCGCCCATTCATACCTAAAGGCATTTCTTCGGTGTTTAATTCAAACTCCAACATAACTTTCTTCATATTATCAACATTGAAGATTAACTGAATTAAGTTTTGGACTGGCTTACTCAACTTCGACGGAATTTCTAGATCGATTTTGAGCTTAGCTTCGTCCTCTTCTCCATAATCTACATCGACAGGATACATGCGACCCGGTACTTTAACAAAATTAGCTCGATTGTTCCAGTCGTTGCCAGTTTTTTCTTCGTACAACCGATAAAATTCCTTCTTCGCCTCGTATAATGTGTCGAAATCTTCGAGTTTGTTGCCACCGATTGTGGTGCCGATGCGACCCCAAGCGCGGAACAACCAGTACCCTTTGCGATGGTCTGATTCCAATAGCTGTAGCTTATAAAAACTGTTCTTCTGCTTCTGAATGTCAGTAAGACCTAAAATTGCTGTGTATTTATCTTTGCCAGAGACGTATACATGGGCACAGTCCTCTAATCCGGACTCGGGATCGACCGCGGTGCCTCCTTTCACTTTAAATTTAATCGTACTGGAGACCGAACTAAACATTTTTCCAGATTTCGATTTCGATTTGGACGAAGACGGTTCTGGAGGTAGGCGCGTGTGCGGCTAAATTGCGACAACAATGAAACAAACAGTTTTTGATTAACAAAATACTACATCCGATCCCCACGAGCAAATACTTTTTGGTTACCAATTCGGGAATGCGACCGACATGTTCAGATGCTTCGTCCAAAAATGTTAACGGCACAACGTGAACTTCCGCGCTCTGCGCTTCGCTGATTCGGCTGCCCATTTTTCCACCTCAGCTTCGGTGCTAATCACTGCCATAACGGTTTCTTGAATTTTCGTAACCAATTTTCCCCCTAACTTCGTAATCCGTTTTTTTATTTCATTTTTGTCGACGTCTAGTTTGCCGATAATTACAAACTCCATGTTGTATAATGGTGGGCTGTCGCGTTGAACTTTAGGACTGTAAATGTTAAAGAAAATTGATAAGAATGAGTATTAGACTGAAGATTCCTTCTTAGTTTGTGTATTATACCCATAAGTTTAGATAAAATAAAAAAAAAACAAACGGACAAATTTTCCTTTATATTTAGTCGGCACTTATCCTTAAATTGATGTTAATAATGGGATGTCATTACATTTTATTTTTTTCCAGAATATAAAAAACGCCAAACGATAGAGATAATATTTCGGAAACCCACATAAATACAGAACAAAATTTATTATATATAAAAATTAAAAAATTTAAACAGTAATTACGTGAATCAATATGAAAACAACTAAATATTTTAAACATTGATTAAATGATTTAAATTTGGAACCAAATTTTTTACAAATCGGTTCATTAAACATTTAAATTTTAACTGATAATTTAAAAAAAAAGGTTACGTGCATTCACGTTATTTTAAAATTTTAAGCGATGAAAACCATTAAGTCAGGTAGTAAATTTTAAAAGCAAAATAAACAGAATTTAATACAGATATGATACAAGAATAGCGCCCTTCTTTGCGATATTGCGATCAGCGTTGTTTTGGAATTTCAGCGCTTTGACTATGGATATTTAGAAACCGTTCTTTGATAATTTATCAATTTTTGTATCCTCAAAAACTTTGCATGAGATGAGGGCAGTAAGATAATGCAGTAAGATAAGAAAAAAGACGGAAAAATAAAAGACGAAAGAGAAGAGCCAAAATTACTTTTGGGCCTCTAGGCAGAGATAATTAATACACAAACATGTTTACCGTGAAAATCTCACAATCGAGTCATTTTCGGAGTCACACACGGGATTTTGGCGTATTCGCACTAGAGAAAAATGAATACTCTGCATTCCACAAAATAGAATAATATAGAATGCATATACCGAGTGAATCAAAGATAATCCACAACAAAATGCGTACTTTAATGTAATAGGGAGGATTAATAAAAACAAAACAAAGTTACAACGTAAGATTACAATGCAAGTTTGAATCACTTGAGCTCGTTAGACTTACCCTCCATTTTCCTCTTCTTTCTTCACCTTAACCGCAGACACTGAAGGTTTAATGTCTTTAAAAATGCGATTCCTAGGAACGTATTTGTACTTTTTTAAAAACGAATATTCCCCTGCAAGCTCTTTGGGTACTTTGAATGCCGCCCTTCGCGGTTCCTTAGTCACATAATTGCATTTGCTCCATTCTGTTACGTTACCATGACATACGTAACCCAATTTGTCCAGCCTAAATTGTCCAGTTTTGCATTCGGTGCATGGTAGCAATACACCAAACGTCATTAGATCAGATAGTGCATCCAGTATCTACAAAAAAAACAGCTATAGTAAAATAAAGAATAGGTACTTAAATACTAACAGACTCAACTCCCGAAGGAACTTCCTGATCATTCGCTTCTAAAAGATGAGTCAACTCTTTCTTGTGTAATTCTTTTAGATTATCTCTGTATTTATATATAAGCTTTGTTTGCTCCTTCATTTTTTTCTCGACAGAAGCATCAACGCCATCTACGACGTCCTCAATCTTAGCCTTCTTCTCCGGTACTTCCTCCTGTTTTATTGCCCTAAAATTCGCAATTCTTTAAAAAACCTAAACCTTCAAATAGTCGAGAACTTACGGTAACTCGATCTCAGTACTTTTCTGATCGTCCTTGTTTAAAGCTTTAAAACCAGGTAGAGCATTCGCGGATTCGAAGTAACCTAATTCGGAGCGCAACTTGGCGAAACAACTGACGTGATGCCACATATCTTGACCACCATATCGTTTACCAACGTCAGTCTCGAAATCTTTCTTCGAGATCCGTATCTTAAAAAAATCGTCATTGAGTTTAACGTTATTCTTTTATGAAATGCAGACCTCATCTTTCATAATCTTCTGTTCGCAACCCCTGCATGTGGCGCGACTCGACTTCGAGTATTCAATGACGAAATCTTTCAAAGCCGATTTCTTAGAAGCAACTGCTTTAGCATCTCTCTTTTTCCCTTTCTTATCTGGGACTATAATCTCGGAACTGGCACCTAAGAAGATTAGGTTATGTGTGTGTGTGTATGTGTTTTTTTAAATCCCCAATCGAATTTGTAAGCTTACCAATTTTTAATTTTAAAGATTCTTGATCCTCCCATCTTAATGATTCGAAATGTTCAATGTCATCAACTGTTTTAGGACGTTGCTTCCTAAAGAAGCACGAAGAATGATACCAGTTTGGTACTTTACCATCAAACATCGGAGACTGAAATAAATAAAAAAAATTTAAATATCGATTATCTAATCAATCTATATTTGGATACAGAAACAAACAAGCGTTTTGCGCAGAACTCCAGACATAGTTCTGATACTAACAAACGTGTAAAAGGGTATCGAAAGTGTTCAGCCTAACGGCGTCAAAACGAGGTACCGCACGCACGTAACTTTTAAGACGAGTTCAAAATAAAAAATAAAATTGTGTTTAAAAAAATAGTTCAAACGAAAGTTATAGACAATAGAATTTCCAACAACTTTTCTCTCATAACTTATTTTGCATAATTGATATTGGTGGAGATATTAGTTCATTTGCAAAATTAACTGAGTTCCTCACTTATTCTCAGTTTTCTGATTGATCGAAATTCAAAACAACCAATTACAATTTTTTTAGTGCAAATGAAAAGCAGCTACTGTTTCAATTGCCATGTGATTGTTATATGCAAAAAAGAAGTTAACGACAAATTTGAATTAAAAATGTAACATAAGTAGAAGTTGCACCGTAGCTCAGTAGATGGGGGTGGATCGCAAGATAATTTGCCTGCGTGAAATGGTAAGGTCGTAGTCAATGGTTGCAAAATCGTCAATAAAAATCGATAAATTCGTCAAGTTCAGGAGGGCGCCAAATAAGGTCACGACGTTAAATAGCTTCAGCCCTTCTTCACTGAGCGCTGTTCAGAGGGTACTTTCCAGTTGACTTACCTTAAGAAAGTACTCTCATAATTCTGTTTAATGTTGACACAACACACAAAAATAAAATCAAATATAAATTAAAAAAGGTTCGTTACAAAGAAAAATCTACAACATTTATTGATTTAAAGTGTATACGAGATTAAAATTACTGAACTAGGAAAAAGGAATCTAATCACGTGATCGCTAATTTTCATAAATAAATAATAAATAGGATAAATAACATGTGCAATCAATGAATGAAAGTGCACCGAAAGATAATACGCACGTAAATTCGCAACATTTACATCACGAGTTTCAAAGCCCTTTTTCATCTTCTTTTATTTCGGTACTGTTCACATATTAAGCTATATAAAAGGAGGTGACGACTTAAGGTGAACCCGGGCTCGCTAAAATGATCCAAAGCTAGGATTAAAATATTCGCCCAGAAGTTTTGCTGTGGCGGTACGGAGACGTTAGAAACGAAGACGAGAAGTCGTATTAAAATAATTCTTTTTAATAAACGCCAAAAACTGGCATGTCGATACAATCAATTCTTTTTTAATGTTCCTACTAAATAAAAATTTCAAGTTTGTTGACTTGAAATTCCCAGTAAACTTTGAAGATTAAATATTTCGTTATGACTTTCGAAAATAATCCCCCGAACTAACTTCAAACTCGAAATTTATTTACATTCCCGGTACTCATACGTGCGCTATACACGCAACTAAAATCAGCGAGAGTCGATCATCGATTGACTTAAAATGGTAATAAAGGCACTCTATCATCTCTACTGCACGTACAGCTCCCAGATGAAATTTGAAATTGGATTAAGAAAATACAATGAGACAGCAGCTTTATTTTATTTCAAGGTTTAACTTCACCTTGAAATAAAATAACCGACCGAGACTTGCAACAGTATCAAACGAAAAACAATATTTTCGTATGAATGAAATTTAACGCTGTTTAAATATTCACAATAAAAACTTAACGATTGTTTTAAAAGAGAAAATTCCAACGAATAATATGTTCTTGTTATCTTGTTTACATATGGACGACTGCCGTTTTTGCTTAAAGTTAAAGTTAAAACAAGCGTTTACCGGAGAACTCCACAACGCCCGATAAGCAAAAATAAAATTGCGTTTTACGTAAAAATGGTTCAAACAAAAGCTATAGACAATAGAATTTCCGAGAACTTTTCACCCTCAACTTTCTTTGTAAACTTGACATTGGTGAAGATATTGTTACCACAATTAGTGTCACGTGATTATATATGTCAGTAATTACTTATCGGATCAAAAAACAGCTACTGGATTGTAACCGGTTTAGTTTCAAACAATAGCGTGAGAATCTCGGTAGACGATAGGAGGGATATTCGAATCGCGCTTCATAAAATGAAAATCAGAACGATGACGATGATTGGGACCATAAAAAAGGTACTGAACAGGGCGGACAAGAAGGAGGAGGAAATGATGAAAACGTTGGAAACGCAATTAACGCTACCACGCGAACCCAAGAATCAGGAACGTAAATCCGACAGCGCCCTCCGTAAGCGATACTCAGAGGAACCTTGACGTAGCCGCACCATTTAAAATAAGTGTGATACTATGTTAAAAACAATAATTGACCAGGTACGTGGGAAAATCTCCATCAAAAACGTAATCAAGAGTAGGAAAGGAGTTATTATTAACTGGGACAGTCAAAAGTAGTCAGAAAGCCTCACCACCTGATAAATGAAAAGATCGAGGTGAAAGGTAACCTGCGACGAATTATCGTGAGAAAGGTGAATTGAAATCTTGACCCGAACTTAGCGCCAGTAGTTAATGAGTCTCCCAAATCATTAAGATTTTTAATTGACAATGTTAATAAGCATGTTCGATCATTGTAAAACTTAAATTTACCTACTGATAAATGGGATGTTCTATTAACAAGAATGGAAAAAATTATCCGTTGACAAGCAAGAGTTACCAACCATGTCCGATTTAGTTAAATTTTTAACGCAAAAATGTAAAATTTTAGAAAGTACGAGTAGTAACAATACAACACCTAAAAAACATTCAATGAATCACATTGCAATTAATCCCTCATACGCAAATAAGTCGTGTAGTTATTGTAAAAAAAGGCACATAATATTTCATTGTCCAGATTTTTTGAAATTAGATATTCAGGGTAGATGGGATGAAGTCAAAAAATTAAAATTATGCGCCAATTGTTTTCCATCCAATCATTTTAACACTGAATGTTAATCAACAGGGTGCACAAAAATGTAATAAAAATCATAATACCCTACTTAATGGTTTTCAAGCTGTGGGGCGCGCCCCCCTAGGGGTCATCCCACTTGTATCGGACCGGATGGTCCTGATTGCTCGATTAAATCTATTTCTTGTTGTGGAGTCTCCTGCAAACCAGACGGTCCTGGTTGGGAGGTCAGTTCTGATTCCAGTATGATCGCATTATTTTTTTCGACCATTGACGTTGAAATAGTTGCTGTCAATCTTCTTTGTGCTAAATTATACGCTTCATGATCAGCTTCGGCAAATTCACTTTGAGGAAACTTTGTCCTATCTACGGGATATATTCCTGAAGATCTAAAACCAGATACAATGTTTTCACTTTTCATTGCCTCAGTCCAGATTATCCCTAACAACTCAATAAACTCTGCTTTTGTTAGCCTGCCGCTTCCTTCTCCCATTCTTTTTTTCCCGTGGGCAATAAGTTTCTTTACCCAACATGTTTTTACGGGACCAAAAACGCATTTATCGAATGGTTGGAGTTTGTCAGTGAAGTGACTAGGTAATTTAATGAGGCTTATATTATTATTTCTGGCCTCCTCAACGAAAACACTGTAATATGAACTTGCAAACTGGAACATTCTTGTCCAGTAAAGAGGAAGGGGCAAAGAAAACAAATTCTGGCGCGTATTTGATAAAGGTGCGTTTTTTAAGATTATGGTGATGCCGTTAACATTTAACCCTTTTTCGGTGGTTGCGAAGATTCTCCCTAGACATCGAAGGAGCTTTCGACAATGTATGATTCCCCGCGATAACGTGGCAAATGAAGCGAAGGAAACTTCTGATTGACATTATAAACTTGACAAACGATTACATCCGACATCAAATAGCCCAAGTGATACTGACCACAGGGACCAGAAGCAGAAACTGGTAGGATACGTGGACAACACGATACTTCTGGTATCTGCTAGGAACTTCAAACTGCTAAAAAGCACCACCAACAGTGCACTTGAGAAACTGGAACAATGGGCGGAATTGTACAAACTAAGATTTAATTCGAACCAGTTTTTTTCGGGAATATTCACAGAAAACAGGTTGAACTAACAGGTTGCTCCTCCAAGCAACACAAACAACAACAAGTGTCACGGTTATCACCCACTGGAGAGCTGCATTAGAAGCACTGGCACACTAGAACAGACTGATGGAGCTAGTCTCTGAGGTCATGAACTTAATATGCCAAGTCAGATCTATCGTCACCGAGCTGAAGTTTTGCTGGACCAAAGTGCACATTAGTACAGTAGGGAATGAATGAGCCAACCAGCTCAAAGGAAGCAGCCAAAGACGACGACATCGAAGCCTAAGCACCAAAAGAAACATCAATTTCTAACAAACAATAGCTGCCGATATAGGCCAAACTCCAGTTTTATAGTGGAGTGGGTGACTACAATATTGTCTCCGAATATTATCACGAGACCTCGTATAATTGAAAAACATGATGAGTAATAGTAATTGACGCAATTAATAAACAAATCTAATGGCGAAAAATATGTGTTACCTGCACCATGACTGCCAGACGTAAAACATCTTTTCCTATGGTGTCCTTGCAACTGCGACAAGAGGCTCTGCCACTTTTCGCGTATTCAACTTTATACGGCAAATCCATCTTCTCGAGATGATTTACATTAAATAAAATTTAACCGGCGCAAACGAAAACAAGCATTGGCGGGATGTCAATTTTCGACGTATGCAACACTAGACAGAATGTCCAACCACACAAATATTTACAGGAACACCAACCTAAATAAATTAGTATTAATATAATTATTTTAAAATGCAAATAAATCAATTAAAATAAGAAAATCTGTAGCTTTGTTGTTATTATTTTAATAAATAAAGAACAATTAAGATACATTAAAAGCACAAACTTTTATTAATTATAATTTATTCAACAACATAATAACAGATGGCGGCCAATTTGTTTCAATAAGTTAATTTATATTTAAATACTCATAAAAATATAATGAATTATTATTGATATCGACAAAACTGATTAGGTTTTTCCGATAAACGTACTTATACCAAAAAAACTATTAATACTTATAGGTTAAGAGTGTTGACGTCAAAATGGGTAACTCCCTAAAAACGTGTGTGTAGTAGTGCTGGGCGATATAGGGCGAAGCCCTCGAATGCAGTACCATTCGTTATCTTTAGCCGAACATGGGCACAAAGTTGATATGGTGGGGTACGGTGATACCGACCCTCACGACACTGTAAAGGCTCAACCCCTTTTAAGCTACCACTATATGGTACCATATCCCTCACTACCATTACCGCGATTCTTAAATTATTTTTTAAAAACTATGTGGCAAGCAGTTACTTTATTCTTCGTTTTATTAATTATACGTAAACCGGATGTAATCTTAGTGCAAAATCCGCCAGCAATTCCTTCGCTATTGATATGTTGGTCTTATAGTATTATCATCAGAGCTGATTTAATAATCGATTGGCACAACTACGCTTATACAATAATGGCATTAAGTGTCGGACCTAAAAGTATTCTGGTTAAAATTACCAAATTAGTTGAACGCTTCGTTGGTCAAAGGGCTACAACTAGTTTCTGTGTCACGAATGCCTTAAAAAACGATTTACAAACAAACTGGGGGATTCGGTACTACTTATTCTTATTTATATTTTAAGCTAAACTTGTAATTACAGAGCAACAACATTATATGATCGGGCACTGAAATTTTCCATCCAATTTCATTGGAAGGCAGACACGACATACTAACGAAACTGAGTCATCAGTACCAAGAATTTTGTAGTGATAATGATACAACAGCCTTTACCGAAATCGATCAAGTCGGCAATGTTACATTCAAAAATAAAAGACCTGCGTTACTAGTTTCGAGCACTAGTTGGACCGAAGACGAAGATTTTCCATACTCTTCCAAGCTTTACAAGGCATGTATTTGAAAACAATCACAAAATATAAATGCGGGTGTTTTTAGAGTATGAAGATATAGTCGAAACGGGAAATGTTAATAAATTGCCTTCATTGATTTGTGTTATTACCGGAAAAGGGCCACTGAAAGATTTTTACTGTAAAAATTACATTATGTCATTGGAAACATGTTACTGTGATTACGCCCGTGGTTGGAGAGTACCGATTATCCGAAACTGTTAGCATGTGCTGATTTAGGTGTGTCTTTACATACCAGTTCAAGCGGCTATGATTTACCAATGAAAGTGGTTGATATGTTCGGATGTGGTGTACCCGTTTGTGCCTACGACTTTAAATGGTAATCGTTTTTGTTTAACATTAGGTGATTATATCAGTTTTTTTAGTTTAAATGAATTAGTGCAGGACGGAGTTAATGGCTTTACTTTTAAAAATTCTATCGAGTTATCAAAGCAATTACAAGACTGGTTTAAATCATTCCCGAATAATGAAGAACAAAATGTTCGAAAGGATAAATTCAAAAGCGCTTTGGGAGTTTTCCAAAACTTACGTTGGAAAGAAAACTGGGACAAAGTAGCTTTAGAGTTCTTTAACTAACATTATATGAATGTACATGTACAATAGAAAAATACTTAAACTAATAAGCGTTCGATTTCTTGTTGGATAGACAATATTAAAGGTTTCAGTTGCGAGCCCTCATTGATTGTAACGCTGCACGCGATAACAGGTCTCGAAACCCCGCAGGCTCGCCCTAAAGCCTGCTTGGAACGTACAAAAACATAAGGTACATTTTTATCTTCGCACAGTAGTGGTAGATGAAGCAGAATTTCGATCGGTTCGGCATCGGCAGCCATTACAATGAATTCGGCGATTCCACGATTCAAAGTTTTCGTTACTTCATTGGCGCCTTTTCGTAACTGTTTGTAATTCATGGCTTGTTGAATCAAATTTAGGATTTTTGATGTCAGCGCCGCCTCGGCCAACGGATAAGCCTTTGGATTTACGTCTGTAGCCTGAAATCGGAGGTTTTTAATAATTTTTCTAAACTGTAATTGACAATAAATACCATTTTGTATGAGCGAGAAGTGATGAAATTGCGTATACCTATTAAACAACCCCTCGGCTTTCGCTTCACGGAGGTGTAACGCTAAGTTTAAAATCGCACGTGTTTGTACGACTCAAAACGAAAACATATAATTTTAGGTTAGAAAAAAAGGTTTTTTAAACTAAAGTCCCTAAAACTAGGTAGAGATCAATTACTTTAAGAAGTAAGTAAGTCTTTGTCGGCGAATCTATTATAAGAATTTTAGGAAGGTTAAAATGTGTTCAGTAGCTTCTGTTTATAGTGTGGGTTTCTTTCACCACGATTCTGCTCAGAAACTAGTATAAGCGCGTAGATCAGATTATATGTTTATTTATTTTTTTTTATTTATTTGAATTAGTGCCCAACAGTCTACAAGACATTTACAAAACAAAATAAATTCTAGGAAACCGTACAGTTAAACTAAAAATTTTACACAAAACAATTTAAATATTTACAAACTTCATTTTGAATTGACTCTCATCATTGTGAAAAATATCCACAAGACACCTTCGGTTATAATTACTACATAATATAATTACTAAAGGTGATTTATACAACATTACTCTTTGTTATTGGTATGTGATAAATTGTAATACGCCTTAAAGCTCTTGTTGATACTCTAAATTGTATTTTTTCTAACAAACAGTGATCGATAATAACATACCATGAGTAAGTTTATGAAGAAACACTAATCCACAAATCTATAACATAAAGTTGGGATACCCTCTGTTTGGGTATTGACCATAGTTTTTCAGTCACAGAAATTTTAAAAATCGTCTCTAAACCGTTTCCAGCAGTTGTTATTATAATTGTACACGGGATTCCACACAAGAACAATATTCCAGTTTAGATCTACCTATCTATCTAGTGTGAAATATAGTTTTTTTAAAGTATTAATGTCTTTAAACTCGGCATAATTGCGAATTACAAAACCTACCATTTTATTCGCGGATGAGGAAGTATTTGCAATATGTTGATGAAAGCTTAGGGTTTCATCGAAAGTTACACCGTCTTTAACACAGGATTGTCGCTATAGTGCTTCAGACTTTATTTTATATTTATTCAAGATGGGATTTGAAACTCGCGTATACGTAACTACATGGCATTTCTTTGTATTTAGGTAAAATTGCAATGGTGTTCAGAATATTTTACTATCTTATCTAGACTACGTTGTAGTATATTACAGTCTGTAACACTATTAATTGTTGCATATAACTGCAGACGTTGCTATCTGACAGTCAACCTCTTTATATGTACTATATATCATCGATGTATAAAAGAAAAAGTAAAGGTCCTAAGTTTCAACCTTGAGGTACTCTTGACTTTACAACGTAGCGGTAAGATTGATAACCGTTATATGTAACATATTGTATTCTATCATTTAAACACGATTTAAAAAACACTAACAATTTGTTGCTTATGCCGAAATTTTTGATTTTTTGCAACAATAAACTATGCGCTACTCGATTAAACGCCTTGGAAAGATTCGTATATATTACATCTACCTGTTTCCTATTGTTTAATGCATCAGCTACATAATGTGTTGGTGTAACAAGGTTTGTAACTGTAGAGCGGTTTTTATAAAAACCATGTTGAATAGGCGATAGTTGGTGTCTTACATGATTGTAGACCCGATTATACACTATTTAAAAAATGTTTGAAGTTATTTAGTACTAATATGAACCTGTAGTTTTTTCTAAATGGCACACGGGAGCAATTTTCCAATCATTTGGAAAAGTTGATGTTGTGATACACAAATTAAATATATAGGTTAATGGTTCTGCAAAACCATCTTTGCAATCGCGTATAAGGTAGCTAGGTATTTGGTCTTCTCCAGCAGTTGCCTTATTTTTTAGTTTAGATATGGCTACTTTTACTTCTTCTAATTGAACCTCGTCTATATTTAGCATTGGTGTCGCAGATGTATGTTTGATCATGTTAATCGGTGAATGACCCTTCACTGTAAATACTTTTAAAGTGCATCATAAACTCCCAGTCAACACAAACTTCTACGCGATATCGCAGTTTGTCCTATACTCTACCACAATGTGATTATCCTACTAATTTCATTTGGATGTTAATAGCACAAACAACTGATGTTGTTTAATTCTCTTTAAAACTCTAATTGCAACTTTTTCCAGACGTCATTAAGATTTCTCATATTAACTCACAAGTACTATTTATATGTGAATAAGCTGACTTTGCAGAATTGTGAAACAATTTTATCTGTGTGTGCACATTATTTATACTTCTATTTTGAATCCACTTGCAATTATTTCATCCTTATAATCATTATTACGATTTTGGTTTATTTATTTATTAAATTGGTATAATCCTCCATAAATAATGATAACAATAATAACTAGTTATTGTGTACGTTCACCAAAAATAACAAAAAAAATAAGGCCTAGAAAGTATTCGAAATAAAAGATTTATTTTTGAGTTGGCAACACGCAACACCACAGTGGCAACACTGCAAAACTGCCGTTGAAATATCGGTTGCGCATGGTGTACTTTTCCCTCGTTTTCAACAGGTCATTAAACATTAATGAAGATCTGTAATTAGTGTAGTTGGACCAATAAAAGTTGGTGGTTTGTTTGCAACAAGACCAAAGTAAGTAATTTTGATTATATACCTATACTAATTTGAGATTAGATATGCCCCATCACATGAAACATGTAAGTTTGTTAAGTTCGCGACAGAGAAGACGACGTAAGGCTGCTATTATCCAATCATTTGCAATAAATGTAACATTTGTACCAAAACAAATACTGAACATCAAATTTCATCTTCACTTACAATCCCGACTGAGTCCTCAGATTTTGAAACTAACGATACTTCCAGCGCAGGTATTTCTAAAACAGATGACAACATTCGTTTAAATGTTTCCAATGATTTAAAAAAGTAACTCATAATGTCTTTTCCGATTCTTTGACAGCAAATGTTTCTGATGTTGACAATACTCGTGAAAATTTATCAGATGATTTGAGAGAATGGACGATTTCTTGTAATATTAGTCATAACGATACAAACAAATTACTTGTACTCTTGAATAAACATGGCATTAAAAATATCCCACGCGATTCAAGAAGTCTTCTTAAAACACCGAGAGTAGTTGAGATATATTGTGTACCACCTGGTAATTATGTTCATTTTGGCATTAAAACAGGGCTACTGAATTCTATAAAAAAGTATTATGCTACAACAGACCCCCCTGACACAATTTATTTAGATTTCAACGTTGACGGTCTTCCTATATCGAAAAGCAGCTCAAGTCAATTTTGGCCAATTTTATCAGCAATAGCAAAAACAGATTTTATACTGAGCCTTTCATAATTGGAGTTTATCATGGAACATCTAAGCCAAGTACCCCTAATGATTTTTGAAAATGTTTACAGAAGACTTACAAGACTTGTTATTGTCTGGAGTAAATTATAAAATTGGAATCTAAAAGTTTTAACAAATACATTTATTTGTGATGCTCCAGCTAGAGCTTTTATTACTTGTGTAAAAACCATACAGGCTATAGTTCATGTCCTAAGTGTATTGCAGAGGGGAATATTTTGAAAGAAGGATAGTTTTCCAGAAACAAATAAAAGCCTACGCAGCGATGACACATTTCGAAATAAAATTGATGATGAGTACCATAAAGGAACATCTATTTTAGAGTCAATTCCAATACAAATGGTCTCTCAATTTAGTGTTGATTATATGCATGCAGTATGTTTAGGCGTCATGAAAAAATGTTGGTTTTGCTAGTTAAAGGGAATATTAGTGTAAGATTGACAAAACCAAAACTACAGCAAATTTCTTCTAATTTAATATCCTATAAGAAAAACATTTCTAACGAATTTTGTCGTAAACCTAGAACTCTGGATGAACTAGATCGCTGGAAAGCAACTGAATTTCGCCAGATATTGCTGTATACAGGACCAGTTATTTTTGAAGATGTACTCAAAGATGAACAATATAAGCATTTTCTTTGCTTTAGTGTGGCAATTAGAATTTTTGTTCTCAAGGGCATCACCTTTATTCTTACGCTCATAATTTGCTAATTTATTTTATACAAAATTTTGAATTATTTTATGGTCGCGAAAATGTTACACATAATGTGCATATGCTGCAGCATTTATATAACGATGTAAAAAGTTTGGATCTCTGGACAGTTTCAGTGCTTTTAAGTATGAAAATAAAATGTTTCAAATTAAAAGGAAACTACAATCATCTTCAAAACCATTACATCAAATCTATAACAGAGTTAAGGAAGAACAGAAATTATCGGTTACACCAATAAATAATTCATTTCCCTATTTAGAAAATTCATTAGGTATACTGAATAACAATGAAGAAATGTTTGGAACAATTAAGTTTCAAAAATATTCATTATCGGTAAAGGTACCTAACAACTGTTGCCTGTTAAGGGATGGTTCTATTTTTGAAGTAATTTCTATTAAGAAACGGCATAATGACGTAATACTATCAGGTATAAAGTATTCAAATCCAGTACCATTATTCGATAAACCTCTAAGTTCTTTAATTTTAAATATTTCTGTAGTGAATTCTAATAATACTGTTAACGCCGTTTGTAATATAAGTGATATCGATAAAAATGTTTAAAGTTTCCATTATCTCTTCCAGAATCTTTTGTTATCTTGCCTCTTGTCCACTTGTAACTATTATTTATTTATTGTTTTACTGCGATTTCTATTTAAAAACTAGTTATACATTACAAAAAACATATTTTCAAGTTCATTAAATTATACGTTTCTTTCGAAATTATTCCTATTCGTTATCTTCACATCTGATATTGAAATTTGATGTTTAATTCAAGTTATAATGATCAAATTTTATTAAATTAAGTAGCTTAACAAACTTGTATTCTACATTAGAAAGTTTCCTAGTGAAATTCACATAAATGTTCAAATGTCCAACTGCCAAATTTTTGCTATTAAAAATATTTCTCTGGCCATCGTGTTAATGTTTTAGATGAAATATGCAGTTGTTTGCTTTTGGACGAGTTCGTCAACGATGAGCTAATGGTCTCAGAAGTTCCTGTGACATGGTTGCATACTAATAATAATATGTGCAAATGGCCACCCACACATGAAAGTTTCCACATCTCAAGGGGCACCGCGCCTAAACCAGAATGGAGTGATCACAGAGTTAAGTGTGAAAGAATTTGTGGTATGTAAAGTTATTTAATTTATATTCAAAACTCTGAATAAAACGTTTAGATTCAATGGAAGAAGCGCGTAAAAGATGTATTCGTGGTTCTGAAACGAGTTCTTCAGAAGAACTAGTTGGACGTAGTTTAAGAAAAAAACAATTCACGAAACATCTTGCCGATTACTATACTACTTGCCCATCCCCACCCGCTTTTAATGAAAATGCCGATGCAGGTAAAAATTAACATTAAGTTGCACACAACAGTCACCTCACTAATTACTAACTACAGAATGTTTACAACTAATGTACCTACTTGTAAGCAAAAAATCAACGAAATGGTTGATTCCAATGTTATCTCAAGTTGGTTGTTAAAGACCGTTCAAACACTAAAGAGTAGTTGCGCAGAAACCAATTTTGTTCGGAATGGCATTGGCAAATATATTACTTAACCAAAAATCGTTAACATTTTTAATTTTCATACAGCGGTTGAAGCTTACAGGTGATGTTTTTAGTTACAATTAATTTCGCATGATCATTAAATTCCGAATTTATCCTACGCGCAGCTCAGTACTTAGAATTTGAACGGTCTCTACATATTGGCTGTTTGTGAAACTAGGTGTAAGTCATGGTCAGCATTTGTGTATATTTTCTGTCTATTTCTCTTTTAAATTCATTATGTCATGGTGTAATATTAATAGATTTGAATTGGAAAATGATACTTTCTGGCATTTTACTGCAGGTAATAATGCTAGGAAGATTCATAAAGAACGAATGCTTAACAACAGCTTGAAACACATCAATAATTTCTTTTAATATACATCATTTATTTTTCGATCTTTGAGTACTTCCCACCTTTCCAAACGAATCCCATGTAAAACGCAACAGAACTAGATAATACAAATAATGTATCTATTTTAGTATCATCTGATGCTGATTCACAGGAACATGTTTTAACAGATTTAGATTCAGGTTTGTTGGTCGAATACACATTTTCAGTACATCTTAATTCTTGTATACAGTTGTAGGTAACACAGTTGATTATCAAGGACTAAATAAATCAAGGCACGTGGATAATGTTCCACCGAGTGACCCACCAGTTAACATACCGAATTATGAGCAATCACAACCTCTCATAAACGGTGATGGTTAGTTTAAAAAAATTCTTACATTACCTACTTTATTTTTGTGTGTTTTTATTGTAGTTTTTCAGCCAATGTTTAAGGAGGTAAACACAGAAGCTCAGTCAGTGGTGTTTAATAGAAGAAGTAAGTATGTAGAGAAAATGAACTATTTTATTAGAAGATTACCTAATTATTTTAAGAATTGTATAATAAACGTTTTTGTAAATTACAAACATCATTTTAAGATTGTTTTACAGAACCATCTACTATTGATGAGAAACTGGATTACATTATTAATATGCTAGGTTCATTAAAAATGGATATTGATGATATTAACAGCAAACATGGTAGTGGAAGTCGTTTTTCAAATACTCGTATAGATAGAAATGAATTTAACAATTTTCCTTTAAACTCGCTGGAGGATTTAAAACTGTTGGAAACTACCATTAAAAATAGCCCAGGCTACAAGACTCGATTGGTAATATAATCTTTCAAAAACACATATACTCATTGTAATTTAATGTTACGATTTTGTAGGAACAATTCCTTGAGAGTATAGGAGGTGTTTCAGCCAAAGATTTGCACGCCCGCTCTTTGAAAAGAATATTCACAAATTATTTATGCGAACAGTGTAGCTGGAAGGGCTTTAGGAATAATTTTAAAGTGGAGGACCTACTCATCATACGTTGTCTGTATGGTATGTTTTCATACAACAATTATTGGTAATAAACATATCTAAAATCATCATCTAAAATCGTGTGCAATAAACATTACTTTGGTAATTTTAATTGAAGTATTACGAACTGATTGAGAAAATAACTCACAAACCCTTAGAAATAATTAGGTACTTTTTAAAAACTAATTTAACAATAAGAATTTTAAAACCTTCAATTTTTAGTATAAATATTTGTAGCAGGCGATATAACGCTCGCTGCCAAATTAAGTGATCGAGATTAGATTCTATGGATTAGATTGAAACAATGATTCTTGTCAAAAGCTTTATAAACCTCATATCAATATTTAATTCTTTAATTGCACACTATTTTGGGCTCCCATATAATTTCTCATTAGTCGCTTAAGAAAGTAACCTGTTCGCTTTTATGGTAGTAAACTTTTTCTTAAGTGACTAGTGCATTGTGGAATTCACTTTTGTAATAAATAACTTTTATAGATACTGTTAATAAAACTTATGAGTGCACATTAAAAGAATTTGAAGTTTTAACACGAGATTACTTAAGGCATGCGAAGCAGAGGCGCGAGAGGGAAACGGGAACGCAAAATAAGGGCATTATTTTATTATAATTTAATTTTTTATCATTTATTTTCACTTAGTTTTTGTTTTATATAAAAGATAACATTTAGTTTAATAATGTAACATTATTTTTATGTTTTACAGTTTTACCATTAAATTACTAGTACATATTTATTTTCACTTTTAGTTTTATATAAAATAGATAACATTTAGTTTAATAAATGTAACATCATTTTTATGTTTTACTTGGTTTTACACAGTTTTATCATTAAATTGATTCAAATAGATTTTTGTTTTTATTTCAAAATTCTTCATATCCATATCTAATGCATACAAGTGAGTCACATTGTGATTAGAACAAATTCTAGGATACATTTATATGAGAATCGCATAATTGTCATTTTAAATTGTTGCGAGTTGCTTTTGAATTTTAAGTAATTCTAATTGTTATTTATCATAGAAGTTTTATAGAGTTCCCTTTGTGAGTTAACGTGATTTCGAACAGAAAGAATAGGGATATTGCTTTGTGAGATTATATGAACTTCACATTGCAAACCTGGTGATACTTTCAGCGACTCTATAGGGGACATCGCAAATGCGGACATTTGGAACTAATATAGAAGTCTCGGAGAACTCAGAGGTACTCCAGAAATAATTCACAACTGCGACATGTGACCTATATAAGATTCTCACTTGTATCTCGGTTACTTCGCGGTGTTGGCTGGGCTGATTCACGATTTCTTCTGGTTTATTAATATTCAATTCTATTTCTATGCATCTTAGAATGAATTCTAGTTTCATTTCGTTTGGAATTGATATAGGACCAACAAAAATTTGGATTTTTGTTATTGATTTCTGAACATCTATCATGTAGTTCTGGTACGCCTTTTGATTTCCAATTTTGTTTCACTTCTTATGAGTTTCAATTTTTTTATATCTTCATTTCACTTGGATTTTTAAATTTCTTATACAATGTATAGCTTCCCAGTCAACACATTTGTGATATCTACAGACATGTGATGTGTTATTTAGATTACAAAAATATGTTGCTAATTCAATGTCCATGGAACGTAGCTGCAATATCACTTGTAACAAGAAATTTACTCATAAATTTTACATGACATCCACATAACAATAATATTCTATTCTTAAATATTATTTTAGTATATCACAGAGCTATACCTATTCAATATTACAAAGATGATTAGAAGTGATGTTGTATGTAGGTATCAATATTATTACATTTGTTTGTTTCTCGTTTACGCATTTAAAAATAAAATTTACGTAATAACAGATTTAATAAATTATGAATAAATAATAAGTTGAACAATCTGGTGTATAATCCTATAAGAAAAGGATAGGTATGTGATGTACAGTGTGGTGAGGGTGTGGTCACATTTGTGTTTAATGTTTGTTAGGTTAGGTGCGTACAGGTGAGTATTCAAAGTTTTATTTTAACTTTATTACGTATTACATTGTTTAAGGTACTACAATTAATGTAGCTTTTTTTTATTTTCCACAATCAAAATTTATCTACTATATAAAAAATAAGTCGGGTTTTCCTTCCTGACGCTATAACTCCAGAACGCACGAACCGATTTCCACGGTTTTGCATTCGTTGGAAAGGTCTCGGGCTCCGTGAGGTTTATAGCAAAGAAAATTCAGGAAAATTTCAACAGAAAAGCGGGAAAATCTTTTTCACATACAGCGCCATCTCTGATACATAGCATGTACTACAAACCAATATTTTAAGTAGATGGCGCCGGTGCGTCGCAATGACAATTAACAAGTCGCAAGGCCAATCGCTTAGTGTTTGCGGGATAAATCTAGAAAATAATTGTTTTTCACATGGGCAGTTATACGTTGCGTGTTCACGAGTTGGGAAACCATCCGCTTTGTTTGTGTTAACGTCAGACCAAAAAACAAAAATGTGGTTTACCAAAGTGCACTTCAATGAAACGGATAATTTGCGGACACGTATAACGCTTCGATTCAGTATTTACTTTGGATTCACTTTCATTTACTTAGAGAAGTTCAACTAAATAACACTTCATTTTTGAAATCGAAATGAATTCATTACTGTTGTGAAATAAAATAAAATTTTTCCTTTTCAATGTATAAAACAAAAAAAAAATTTTCTTCATCTTTTAATCACCAAACGAAATGTTACATAAAACGAAGCCATCTGGTGGCGAAACGGAGTTTGCCGGGTTTGCTATAGTAATTTTTAAATAATTTTCAAAACGAGGAAGGTGTTTACACAACATGTCTTATAAAACAACACAAGAGCTTTAATCATTTAACATACCTACCGACAAAGAAGACGAATAATTATTCGAGAGCAAACCAAAAATTTAAATATTCCTTCTAAGATTAATGCTTCAATAAATATAAAAAATCCTACCGATGAGAATTCGTTTCAAAATAATGTTCAGCAAGATATTCCTATTGTTGACGAATGTGTTATCACTCATGAACCACAGCATAATTCTCCACGCCCCACCTGCAAATTGAATGATAAAACATCTAATTCTAGTGAAAACGATAATCTTTCTTACTTGCCTAAGTATGATCTTGCCGAACAGTTACGAATTTGGAAAAACACTTATAATATATCACTCGTTGCATTAACAAGTTTGTTAAAAATTCTAAAATTTGCAAATAAGGAGTCTATATCAGCATTAACTTGTACTGATGCAAGAACGCTTCTTAAAACACCCAGAAATACGGGTTCAACTATTGTGAAAGAAAATGGAGGAGAAACTGCTTATTTTGGATTAGAGAAGGGCCTTACACGGTCTATTGAAAAAATATTATTCAATATTACCGCGGACACAATTCTGTTCAATGTAAATATTGATGGTCTTCCTTTAAGTAAGAGTTCAGGCAGTCAATTTTGGCCGATACTTGTGTCTATTTGTCGATAACTTTGACACTGATCCATTTGTTGTCAGTATTTTTCATGGAATGAGTAAACCAGAAGATTCTAATGAATTCTTGCGACCATTTCTTCATAATTTCATGAATTATTAAAAAATGGTTTAACAATAAGTAAGAAAAAGATTTTAGTATCATTGAATGCAATCATTTGCGATGCTCCAGCAAGAGCATTTGTTTGTGGAATTAAAAATCACTCTGGGTATTTTGCATGTAGTAAATGCATTCAAGAAGGGGATTTTATAGATAACAGAGTCACATATCCTGATTTGGACTGCACTTTATGCACAGACAAAAGTTTTCGAGATAGAACCCAACTGGAGTATCACAGGTTAACGTCTATTCTTGAAGAACTTCCAATAGGAATGGTCTCACAAATTCCTCTTGACTATATTCACCTTGTTTGCATTGGTGTAATGAAACGTTTACTGCAGTTTTGGGTTAAAGGAAATATAACAGTTCGATTAAAACCTTATCAATTAGAAGCTGTATCGAAACATGTCATTGCATTACAGAGTAGTGTTTCTAAAGAATTTGTTCGTAAACCTCGTACAATCAAAGAAGTTGATAGATTCAAAGCGACTGAATTGCGTTTGTTTTTATTATATATTGAGCCAGTTGTTTTAAAAAATGTGTTGCAGTCAAATTTGTATGAACATTTTCTTACTTTAAGTGTAGCGATTAGAATATTAATTACCAAGGAGCACTACAAGTCTTTGAATAGATATTCACATGATCTGCTTAAATGGATCGTAAAGCAGTTTCCTGGATTTGTATGGTAGTAAATTTATGACATATTAGTGCAGATGCTGATAGGTTTGGTCCGTTAGATTGCTTCAGTGCATTTAAATATGAAGATTTCATGCAGAAACTTAAAAATAAACTGAATACTTCTAGCAAACCATTACATCAGATTCATAACAGATTATTTGAAGAAAAGGAACTGCATATTAGTAAGGCTTGCATTCTAAATTATCCTCAATTTATTTATTCCGTGAAAAGCAAGCACATCATTCGTGTTAAATTTAATGAATATATATTGTCAAAACGACAGGGTAACAATATAGTGTTATTGATGGATGGGTCAATTGCAGAAATCCATGACTTTTCATTGCACAATAATACACTATTTGTTAGTGTAAAGAAGTTTAAAACTCTAGGTTCATTCTTTACAACACCTTGCGATTCAAAACAGATACATATATATTCTGTTCACAATGATGATTTGACTGAAATACATCTTGTACATTCTACAACAATTAAAAAAAAATGTTTAAAACTTCAGTATAACAATTGTGAATCTGTTATATTCCCAATGGCACATAGTTAACATGTACCAGTTAATTATGTTTCTAATGTATGTAGTATACAGAAAACATTCTTTAATCTCATAAGTTAATTTAAGAATAAATTTTAAAGTATATAAATATAGAAGTATATATATTATAAAAATTTAGTCGACTTCTAAATTTTCTAGTTTACAATGACGGAAGTTACATCTTATGCTGTCGTGCGATTTATTGAAGACGATCAAGATGACATTGTGTCAGAAGTTCCAGCATCATGGCTTTATGACGACAACAATTACTGTTACTGGCCAAATACGAAAAATGCTAGTATATATGAGCAAGAAATTACTACTTGGAATAAATACAAAGTGCATGTTGAAAGTTTCTGCAGTAAGTTGACATGATATCCAGCATACAATAAATATGACAGTTGTTTTTTTAAGACTCCTTACAATCTGCCTGCCATAAAGCTGTTGACATAAACTACTCCTCATCGGAGGAAGTTGGAAAGAGGAATAGAATACAGAAGGTGTACAGCACGGACACTGATGACTCTGAAACCGGAGTACATCAAAAAAAGAATGCTAGAAGTAATTTGGATAAATATAATATTCAGTGCATTAAAACTTTTTTTTCAGGTTGCCGAAACGCTAAGGTTTCTAGTCCTCCACCATTATTGCTTGAAGAGCATCTGGTGCCTTTTGTATTGGAAGAACCCGAAATTATATAATACTGACATAACAAAGGACTCGACTCCTGGAGGTATGATTTTATAATAATCTTAGTTTTTGATCCTTTCATCAAACCATAATAAACTTTCTTGTGAGACTCTAATTATTAGTTGCTCAGACTGCATGCCGGCTGCAGACACCTGTTTCGACTGCAGCGACGCGGCTGCATTTTTGTAGTTGGAACCAACTGCAAAATGTGGCCCGTGTACGGTGGCTCTTTGGTTAAATAAACTGTTATCTAAGGATTGATCTTAGCAAGAAATGTTTTTAACCTACGTCATAATAAAGTATTATGAATATAATCTTGTACTATTCAAAATAGTGATAATGTTTATTAATTTTTTTTTATTACACAAAGTAAATAAAAATATAAGAATATTTTTTTTGTTAAAGATGATTCCATGACGCTGAAAAAGATTTTGGAAATCGTTACCGAAATTAAATTGCAAGTCAATGCTCTTTCATTATCTCAACCCGCTCCTCCGTTTTTGATGCAGGACGACAACGAATTTAATAATTTTCTTTCAATTAAAACTTTAGAGGATATTGACAAGTTTGAGGACTACTTAATGAGCGAAAATTTAAAAAAAAATTATTGTTTGTAAGTGTACGTTTTACAATGTTTGTTGTTTGTAAGTTTTTTGTTAAACTGCTCATAAAATTTATGGTCTATATAACTGCACCATTGTTACTTAATATTTGTTACAAGCTTGATGATTATATCATATGAATTCTATGAGATGCAACTTATTATTTGATTAAGTCTTGTTTTTTTAGAATATGTTCATCAGTAGAGTAGGGGGAAATGGAGCCAAAGATAATATTTGCAGAATATTCAAAAGAGTTTTGATAATAATGTAGCAATGTTATGCTCCTGGTTGGGTCAACGAAATAACTATCGCTTATGTGATAAAAAGTTATTGAAGCAATAAAGGGTACAAATATTTTTGATGTGCAAAAACATATTCTAAATTTTGATTGTAGCACTGATTTTGAAGACACACAATGTATCGGAAAAAGAGTTCGAAGCAATATCTTCTGAATGGTTTTGGCATGCCAAACAGAGGCTTACGTGAACCCAGAAAACGAAAAATAAGTAAACACCTGAATTTGTATATACTTTACATTATTATAGTGCATTTATTCATAAAATATATTATATGATAATATAGCTTATTGTATCTAAATATTTGTAGTAATATTGCGCAAAATAAAAAGAGTTTTGGAAATATTAATATGTAATGATGTCGATATAACATGTACTTTGGGATGTAAGATGTCTGTTTCATATTTAAATCACATGCATATACACTCGTTATATCTAAACGATATCACTAAAAATCTCTATTCCATATAATATTGTCATGTCCATGTCATATACTATTAAGATGTACTTGTTGCTGACATTTTATGTAAGAATGTAACTTACTTACTGCAAGTATAACACCTCCGAGCGATGTAACTTATAACAGTACCATATCATATATACGTACACGCGATACAACTGTGTTGTCTGGGTAGTTGAAGATTATTAATTACAAAACCAACAAGGGTATTTCATGTTTTTTTTTTGTTTATGTAAAGGAACAAAAATAGGTTGAAGTTGTCGTAAATACGAGAAGTAAAGTCTTTGAGGGCTTCATTGATGTTTTTGTGTTTGTGCAAGAACGTCGCCAGTTTGTCATTCCTAATGTAGAGTATAATTCCAAGAAGTTATATAGCTTTCTTGCAATTATTCGTCGCAATGGTATTCCAGGGGAACTTGTGTTACTGGAATTTGACATTACATTTTAAATGTATATGAAGAGTTGGATTATGTTTATCTTCTGTTACAAGAGAGAATTCGTTTTTTGTTACACACTGCACATAACTTAGAAAATACAAGGTCAAGTAGTCTATTATTAGAATTATGTACACTATTATATTATTTTATGTTTAAAAAGTTACTAAAGTTGATTAACGATAAGCTCAAGTTATCAGACGTATTTTGGAAATTATAATTAGGAATGTTGAAATCCCCTAAAATTAATAAATTTGTTGAATTTGAATATGATTGTATAAAGTGATCAAGCAACGTTTCCAGTAGATTTAAACTGGGCGTTTCAGGAATATAGACCACAAAAACAGTTATACAAAAGTTACCTAAGGTACATTCATGAAATTCAAAACTTGGACACCACAATTTCTGTAAACAAAAGTTTGCACATTGTGAAGCGAGCTTAAGGGTATCATTTACAATTCTAACAGCAGGTAGTCTCAGCAGGGGTTATCTTATAGAAGGACTGTAGAATGAATCATTACACTAGGCACGTTTTAGAAAATAGGTAATTTACGTTGCTTACTTAATTTTTTCTTTAAAGAATATATTTGAAGGTATCGCTAATTAAACATCATAGCTCGATTAATTATCGAATCAAAATTTTGTTTAGGAAATGTTTACAAAATAAAATTAAAAATAATTTTGATTTAAAAAACGTCTACAAGCAATAACTTTTAAATTAAATCAAAAAACTAAACATGGTTATTTGGGTTGACTGATTATTACTTATTTTTAAATAAATCTAACCTACTAATTATTGTAAGTTATTAAAAAAAATCATTAAACTCTCTATTCATAATATTTAGTCCTTACAAAATGTATGTTTTATGACGTTTCATTTTTTCTGTAGTTAATATAAAAAGTGAAAATAAAAACTAAGGCAATTCTTATTGTCAACGTTACCCTGGCCAGCAAAAAGCCCAGATTTTAACATTATCGAAAATGTTTGGGCTCGAATACTTGCTGTTATCCGAAGACAACAAGGGCCAAATTTTATACCAGTAAACCGTAATGCACTAATTGCAGCCATTGATACCGCATGGGAAACGATTAATATTAATTATATTGATACCTTGATAGCGTCAATGAGCAGACGCCTCCAAGAATGTATCAATAATAATGGAGGTCACACCCATTATTGATTTCTTATATTTATTTATATAGTAATACCTTTATTTAAAAAAAAAGTTTTCATTTAATTTTAAACTATAACTTGGTATCTTAATTATAATTATGTAATAAATTCTTGTCAAAAACTAAATATATACGTTGACAATAAGAATTGCCTTAGTTTTTATTTTCACTTTTTATATTAACTACAGAAAAAATGAAACGTCATAAAATATACATTTTGTAAGGACTAAATATTATGAATAGAGAGTTTAATGATTTTTTTAATAACTTACAATAATTAGTAGGTTAGATTTATTTAAAAATAAGTAATAATCAGTCAACCCAAATAACCATGTTTAGTTTTTGATTTAATTTAAAAGTTATTGCTTGTAGACGTTTTTTAAATCAAAATTATTTCTAATTTTATTTTGTAAACATTTCCTAAACAAAATTTTGATTCGATAATTAATCGAGCTATGGTGTTTAATTAGCGATACCTTCAAATATATTCTTTAAAGAAAAAAATTAAGTAAGCAACGTAAATTACCTATTTTCTAAAACGTGCTTAGTGTAATGATTCATTCTACAGTCCTTCTATAAGATAACCCCTGCTGTTAGAATTGTAAATGATACCCTTAAGCCAGCTTCATAATGTGCAAACTTTTGTTTACAGAAATTGTGGTGTCCAAGTTTTAAATTTCAGGAGTGTACATTACATCCCACTACATCTATTGGAGATATTCCACTTAACAATTGGAATAAATCCGAATTGCCGAGCGGTGTATATTGATTTTATAGCCAGTAACGTACCTCCTCCTCTAGATCTAAGTGTTTTTAAAATCGCGATTGGTCTTACACTTAAAGATTATAATCACACGTAATAAATTCATTGCCTTTAATTTCTGGTGATAACCAAGTTTCTGTTCTGTTGCGGATATTATATCATATTCGCTATCGGCAATTGAAGAAAGAGATTGTTCTTTTATTTTTTATACTGCGCACATTTTGATAAACGCATGATGAGAATTGCTGTTTTGGGGCTTACATTTTTTTTTCTATTATTTTTGGAACTCCATGAATATATTTAATTGTTAAATTACTTTGTCCTTTTTCTATCCTAATTCTTAAGTCATTTATACATGCAATAGAAGTTTTCTTTGGTACTTTGTTTCATCTCGTTTCACGGTTTAATGTGGTTAATTCACGGTGGTTATGTACTTCTTAAAGTAAACGGACTCTACATGGTGTTCGGTAAATTTGTGTAAATCGAATTTCTACATTCTTTTTCTTTATATGATCTGTATTTGAAGAATTCGAGTCACAGAAAATCGTTTACTTTTCTGTGTTCGAGTCATGATTAAAACAGAAATGTCTTCTGGAATCTATCGAAACCGTATTTGTCAATGTTTTATCGACTATTAAAAAAGGGTGCATCAGAACGAAGAAAAGTTTCTGTATTCTAGTATCAAAACATATTATTTTTTTTATTTCGCTGGTATTTTGTTTAAAAAATTAACTTCAAATGTTTGATATGACAGCTTCAATATTTAGGTTAGATGAGCTCGGCACCCTCGATTATTAAAATTTGTATAATCGTTAAAACACTACGGAAAGTTCTTATTCAGCAACGTTTACAATTCTGAAATGAAACTATAAAAATAGTCAAAACCTAAAACGAGGCGGCACTACCAACAAAATTCCGGAAATGGGGAAAGTGAACACGACAGAACGATCTAAAAATTGGATAACGCAGATAAAATGAAAAAATTAACAAGACAATACGAAAGGATGGAAGAATCAAGGGCAGAGGTTTAAGAAAATTCATGCGAATTATTTATCAAATTGCAATCACATTGTAACCACTCGACTAAAATTCATTTAAACATTTTAAATAGAAACAACTATTAAGGCGGTAAAAAAAACTTTAATACTTCAAATACAAAAAAAAATTGGCAAACAAATTTTGATTAGAGGCTTGTAAAATCGTAAACCCAAAACAATCTAATATTCTTCGGCTCCTTCGCCTTCACCTTCTCCCGAATCCATACCAACTTCTTCGTAATCCTTCTCCAAAGCGGCGAGATCTTCACGAGCTTCAGAGAATTCACCTTCTTCCATACCCTCGCCCACGTACCAATGCACGAAAGCGCGTTTAGCATACATAAGATCAAATTTATGATCCAAACGAGCCCATGCTTCAGCAATTGCTGTTGTGTTCGACAACATGCATACAGCACGTTGTACTTTAGCCAAGTCGCCACCTGGAACAACGGTGGGTGGTTGATAATTGATACCAACTTTGAAGCCGGTCGGACACCAGTCGACGAATTGAATTGTACGTTTGGTTTTGATGGTGGCAATCGCAGCGTTGACGTCTTTAGGTACAACATCACCACGATACAACATGCAACAAGCCATGTATTTACCATGTCGTGGATCGCATTTAACCATTTGATTGGCTGGTTCAAAACAGGCATTGGTAATTTCAGCGACTGAAAGTTGTTCATGGTATGCTTTCTCGGCAGAAATCACAGGGGCATAGGTAACAAGAGGGAAGTGGATACGTGGGTACGGTACCAAGTTTGTTTGGAATTCAGTGAGATCGACATTGAGGGCGCCATCAAATCTCAATGAGGCGGTTATGGATGATACAATCTGACCAATTAGTCTGTTCAAGTTCGTGTAGGTTGGTCTTTCAATGTCCAAATTTCTTCTGCAGATATCATAAATAGCTTCGTTGTCAACCATAAATGCGCAGTCGGAATGTTCAAGAGTTGTATGGGTGGTCAAAATGGAGTTGTAAGGTTCAACTACGGCGGTAGATACTTGTGGTGCCGGGTAGATTGCGAATTCCAATTTGGATTTTTTGCCATAATCAACAGATAAACGTTCCATTAAAAGTGATGTGAAGCCAGATCCAGTGCCGCCACCGGAAGAGTGGAAGATTAAGAAACCTTGAAGCCCGGTGCATTGGTCGGCTAATTTACGAATACGGTCCAGTACCAAATCGACGATTTCTTTACCGATGGTGTAGTGTCCTCGAGCATAGTTGTTTGCGGCATCTTCTTTTCCTGTGATCAACTGTTCAGGATGAAACAGTTGACGATACGTTCCCGTTCTGACTTCATCTACCACCGTTGGTTCCAAATCTACAAACACGGCTCTTGGGACGTGCTTGCCGCTCCAGTTTCGCTGAAGAAGGTGTTGAAACTGTCGTCACCTCCTCCGACAGTCTTGTCTGATGGCATTTGTCCATCGGGCTGAATGCCATGTTCAAGGCAGTATAATTCCCAACAGGCGTTACCAATTTGTACGCCGGCTTGACCAACATGAACTGAGATACATTCACGCTGTGAATTAAAAAAAAAGTAATTAGAATTGAAATCGATGAACGAGTTTGTAAAAATGCCGGTTAAAATTGCAAATGGCGGTTGGCCCACGTAGTTCACACACAATTATTTCAATAGAATGATAGTCAGAATTACATTAATTAAACAATCGTTACGCTACACCAATCGTTATTCGATTAGTTAACTAATAAATACTCACCATTTTGATATATGAATAGGAAATTCACAAAGGAATTAATTACGTAGTTTAGAATAGTTGGCTAAGGAACTTTCTAAACGAAGTGCTTGATGCAGAGTAGGTCTGTGGTATATATAGTTTCCGTGACGTCAAAACCAACGCCTTAAATCCTGCAATTCGATTGGTCGGAATGATCTCATTTTCCGTTACCGTTCAAAATTAATCATTATTAAAATGCCGTTATTTTATGCGGCATTATCGAATTAAAACCGTTTTTAGAATGGTTTCCGAAAACAATTTAGAATATATTCGTCTAAAATTTTGTTAATTAACTCGCAATCGTTAATAAATCGGTTTAATCAACCCATGTGCTCGTTTAAATGTAAGAATAAGGTTAACCGGAGGTTTTTCCTTTTTGTCGCTTTCGTTTTATTTTTTTATAACCGAAATCTAAGATAGCGTTGATATTGATACAACGTAAATTTTCATGATCAATATTATTAAGACTATTCTAGGAAGTACATTACGTCCTGTCCTTTTCTCCCCCGTTGCTAATGACTACCTTTAAAGTTGCTATTTTTAGATGTGTCGTATAAATTATCTGTAGTTTCTACGGCGGCATTGCTGTGCACCATGCGTATTTATTGTTTCAACGGTACATCTTTCCAGTGAGTGCTTGGATATTTATTTTAATTGCTGTTGGAAATTTGGTCGCGTTCACGAAATCGTTGAACTATCATCGATTTGTCCTCGATTAAACTTGGGAGAAAAAATCATATAATTTTTCTTGACCGTTTTTGTAGATAGAAGGAGCAGAATGACGTACCTGTTCTAAAAAATTAATTAATTCGATAAAGTTGTTTACGTGTTACGTAAACGTGATTTTGAATGAATGAATGAATGAAGGATTTTCTTGCAACGTGGGTGGATAATATGACGAAGAGTTTGTTTCGTACTTTCTCAATAAGTTACTTTCTACTCCCTGTTTAAAAAAAAGAAAGTTTTGAAAATTTGTTTTATAATGATTTTATCTAGGACATGTACACTCAGTAAATAAATAAACGAGATGCCTGATGGTTTTTCACCAATATGTTGTGGTTTAAACAAGGCTTCGGTGTATGATACATTCAAGTCAACAAGAACAATGTTTTCAATAATTCGGAATAAAATAATTCTTTCTTTTTCTGAAGAATTCATACATCTAACTAAAAATTATATCTTCATCACACTTAGTCATTTTCCTTCAGATTTCATCTCGTAGGTACATCATTTTGTTTTTGATTTTATCTTGTTTTTATAATTTTTTAATGTTGTCGTTTTCTTATGCTATCTATGTTTTTGTCGGTATTTAGTTCGAAAGTTACGAAGAAGCGGTTCTTAAAACAGTACTCTATCGATTGAAATACAATATTTTTTTGTCAAAAAATTAAATTAATGTTATTTAGATGTGGGTCTAAAGGCCGTCATTAATTGGAATTTATTCCTAATGTTTCGCTAACTAGACTGGTCAGCTTCTCAGCTTCTGTCGAGGTCCTCCCATCTACAATGGATGTAGACTGATTAGTTCGGCTTCGCAGGTTATATATACTGGTTCAAAGGGGGCAAAGTTTAAATCTGATTAATTTCGTAACGAGCCGTTCGGGTATTCTTGAGAATTGTATTTCAGTTCAGACTCAAAGTTCCGTTCCTTTCCGCTAGTAACTTGGATCTTGTGTATCTTGTGATCCACATTTAGCCTACCGCTGACTTTTCAGTGAGTCCCAGTACGACAGTTCGCTCGATGTTCTTTAAGTCTAGTAGTGAAAACTTTGCCACAATAATATGACAATAACAAGATATGAAACTCCAGCTACTAAAAGAGTTGTTCTTTGTTGATCTGATAGTGTGTCGAATCTTTGGTTGGTTTATAGATAGTTTTGATGTTGTACCTCTTTTTCGGTATGCGGTCTGTGATGTTGGATTCCGGTGCCCTTCATATTTTGAATCTTATTGATCTTTCGATCTCTTTCCTAGAGTACCCGTTTAACTTCAAACACTTTTCAGGTGTTCGAGTTCCGCCCGAAAATTCTCTGGTACACAAATCATTCAAGCTCCTTCCGTCAGGGTTTTGATTATTTCGTACTAACTTTTGGCCGTGCTGGAGATGATATCTTCTATTGAAATGTGTGTAGGGGTAACTGCAAAATTTTCTCCAGAACTTTCACCTCGTCCTCTGTGAGCATTCTGTCTGTTCGGTTGGCGACAAATCGACCATACTCCAGGTTTGTGGTTTTCGGTGCTTATCTCGTTTGGAACTTCTCATATTTTGGACTTATCGTGTTTTTGTCGTCGATTTGTTCTCGAAGAAAGACTTTTTCAGTTCTAGCGTATAGATCCTGTTTGCATGAGCAGATTTGATAAATCTTTTTTGCCTGAAGCACTTGTACGATATTGACTTTCGGTATAGGCATAGAAACGCCAAAGTGGCAAGTAGGCGTGACTTTTGTTTCCTCACTTTGTCCAGTCGTTGGTATTCTTTATATGTTTCCTCCCCGTAAAGGTGTCTGACAAATTGGTTAGGTTACCGTATACCTTAATCTCGTGGAAAAGTTTACTTATGAACCACCCAGAGATCAACATCGGGAACTAGATTGAAAGAACATTGAGACTGGTTTTCTAAACACAAGAAAACTGCGACCTCTTGAACTTATTCGAAAAATGAAAAAAAAACTGTTTCCAAATTATATTCACCGAATGAGGACAAACTCAAGGCTATAATATATTGTGTTTGTCTAAAAACAGAGCTTGACTTTTTAAACTTATTCAAAAAACAAAAAAAATTAAAACATATAGTATTCTTAGTATCGTTCTTTGTTAAAAAATCACCTGAAAAATGATTCTTATCTTTATTATAACAAATCAATACCATAATAATACCTCGTTGTCTAAAAATAGAGTATGAAGAAACTGTTTTTTTGAAGTTATTCAAAAGTAAACTAAAAACTAAATGTTTTTGAAATAATACTGGATTCACCAAATTACTTCGTACAGTTATGTCAAAAAATATGTTTAATACTTTGAATCAACAAATCAAGGCTAAAATATACGTGATTGTCTAAAAACAAAACTTGACGAAACTGACTTTTGTGAATATATTAGAAAAATACAAAAAAATGGTTTTCAAAATATAATATATTCTCTTCACCGAATTACACGCTGGGAATCGATGACTGTAGTTCGTCAAAAATCATGAAAAAATATTTATTTTTTATTATGAACAAACTCCAGAAAATGCGTTTGTTGGCTCATAGGCCAGAGTGGAGACAATATTTCTTATTCTATCTTCCGAAATACACAGTATTTTATCAATTAATTACGGTTCATATATCTATAGTGAAGACAATAGTTCGTATTTCACCCTCCGAACACTGTAAGTATATTTTATCAATTAATTGCCACAATAAATGTTTGTTGGCTCATTGCGCCAGAGTGTGAAGACCATAGTTTGTATTTTATCCTCCAAACACTGTATACATTGCAAGAAGATGATGTTTGTTGGATCATTGCCAGAGTGAAAACTCTATTACTTTGTGGTGGTCGAAAAACATAGTTTGAAAACGAAAATTGAGTTCGAAAGATCCAATGCTTTTAAATCCATCAAAGTTGTACAGTTTTTGAACTTGTCTCGAAAAATCAAAAAATCGTTTTTAAAGCTCTGTATCCTAATCGTACTCATCGAAATGCACCGTATTTTGTCAAAAAATTATTTTAAATTTAATTTAAAATGCCTTGGATTATTGCTAAAGCAATGTCCGAAGAAAAGTCTGAATTATAATTGACCATTTACGGTTTAGCATAGGACATGACGTAACTCTTATGCGAGCACGTATAGTTAATTAATTCGCCAAACCTGTTCAGTTTTATATCGATCTGTACCGAAAAAAAATTAAAAATATGTCACCGACATCGTCAAGGTTTTATGCAAAACGTCTTCAGCATTTTACCGGAGGGGATAACAACCTACAAGAGTAGAGCTTTTCAGTCTATTTATAGTGAATTTAAAATACCTAGTACATCTTAAACGGATTAGACCAGACGTCGGCGTCGTTTTACAATAAAAAAATACCATTTCTGTTTTGAGTAAATACCCCACAGTCTACACACCGTGTATTGATTTATTTTATAGCATTAAGACATGCATATGAGTCACCTCTCCCACTTACACAACCGACACAATAAATAAAATAAAAACTACTTTATATGGTAAGACATTAAAACCTACATCTACTCTACACTGTCCTTGCTTGTGCTTCGTAATCGTCATTTATGTATCAGTTATGTCATATAAAAATTTTTATTCAAGGCAAACATTTTTGATTTTTTATCTGACTTTCCCAAAAAAAAAGAATAATTTTTTTATTTATGGTTCTAAATTGTTATTTGGAATTTATTATTTCAAACTTAAAATTACAAAAAGAAGTAGGTATTATAAGCTAGTTGTACTGTTAATTTTTGATGGGATGTTGTTTAATAATTTACTCTTAAAAATCTAAGAAGAATTCCATGTTTCCAATAAAACGCATTAAAATAAACATAATTTTGCGCCTATAGTTACACGCAATTATTCATTGTTGATTGTATTGCAGGTAGTCTAAATATAGGCAAAACACGTATAGTTTTGTAATTTTTTTAGTACACATGAATGACCATATTATACTGTACTAGAATAAACCCCAAAAAATTTTTGGGCAAAATTTGTTAATTTGAATGGTTTTTAATTACCAAATTTTTTTAAATTAATTAATTAGCTAATTAGAGTGTATTTTAAGTGGCGAAACCATATTTTAACCTTCTAAATAATCTAAATCGATTTGCCTATCATTTGGTATCTTTTTCAACTCAATCCGACATTTCGTTCTCTACATCTCGGGTTTTATTTATAAGCCTACGATATTAACAATTATACTGTAAAATTAGAATTACCAAGCTTGCAAAAGTTTGGTTGCCCATACAAGAATGCAGTTTATGTCATAACAAACATTTTAAGATTTTCGGCTAACTTGGCAAGTCGTCATCTTTAAAAATGGCCGCCGAAAGAAATTAGCCAATATCTCTGCAACCGTTTGTCCATAGAGAGACAACAGATACTTTTGTCCAAATCTAACGTATAAGAGCTCAAAATGGTCATCATAAGTTTCTACATGGATTTTGTCATGTTCCGGGAAGTGCCTAAACCTGGCCTTTTAAACAAACAAATCTAATTTCGGCTATCAATCGCAGAGAACGTTGGAAAAATGTACCATACAAAGAGGTCGCATGTGTTTGTCTGTCTGCAGCAAGAATTTTAGCTCATTTTGACGTAAGTATTTGGGATAGTGGAGCGCTTATTCACTTTTTGGTTCCACGAACAGGTAATAAATATTTCCAAAACTACTTTAATAACATTTTCTTGAAATTTATCAAAACAGAGTTCAGAAATAGGTCAAAGCAGATAACCTACAATTCTGTGTACAAATCGTTGCGATCGTAAGATCTTGGCGTAAGATATTGCAATTTTGTGTGTTGCTGTATCGTCGGCATAATCTAACCAATTAGGTGATGCCGGCTTTCCAAGCAAGTTATGGTGTATATACAGGCTAAAGTTGATATCAAAATCCATTGGTAACTGTGGTATTGGGAATTATCACAAACGAATTATTTTGTTTATGGCGGTAGTAATCATTAGTGGAAGCAGTGCAAGTGTTAAACAAGAAAGAAAATGAGCCAGAGCCACGTTCAGAAGCCTCGTGAATCTAGGTAAGCATTGTTTGTAATAACTGATAAAAATGAAACTTTCCTTAATTCTAATTTTCCAGAGAATATCCGTCAGCTGTGTTGTATCTATAGTTAGTTACAAAAACCTATTTTTATTTTAAATTGGTTATTTGCATATTTCGTTTTTGTAATGTAATTTTATTAGCTACCATTTAATATCTGCCAGATTATGAAACAGTACCGACAAATGCATGGTCGGCGTCTAGCCCGACGAAGTGGCCGCAGTGTGTCCGGCTTAAGGCGGCCACAGTATGGTCGGTGAAAACGGCCGAAATTAGGCCAGGGGATAGATGGAGGCTAGACTATAAAAGTATTTACAGCATCGTTCCGATAATGTTGCTTCCATCAAGGGGCCTACCGCCATCTATCGGCCGCAACGATTTTGTTTGTTGGGGCAGCAATAGTCTGGATCTTTTCTATTAAGGGAGAGACAATTAAGAATCGACAGAGGAGTGGTGATCGAGTTAAAGTTGCACCAAATGTAAAAATTTGGCAAAAAAACTGGTTAACCTTTCTACGATAATAAAACAGAATTATTCAAGTTTCTTTCGAAATCGACTGCTTCCACCCTTCAGGTTACAAATCGCGATCTCTATATTACAAATAGAGATTTTGTCAGTCACGTTGGTCCTGGAAAGGAAATGAGTGAAATGATTGATCGAGGAGGCTGACACAACAATTGTTTTGCTTGTGTTACAGGCTCTGACAGAAGAAGCAGCAAAGGTTCTAATAGAAACAGTA
Source organism: Abscondita cerata (assembly GCA_030710515.1). NCBI lineage: Eukaryota > Metazoa > Arthropoda > Insecta > Coleoptera > Lampyridae > Abscondita > Abscondita cerata. Next base: position 131,818 of record JALBCR010002743.1, read on the forward strand.
ATTTTAATTTATCATTTTAATAGATATTTAAAGAGATAGAAGATTGTGAGATTGTAAAGTTAAGTTTGGAACAGGAAAGAACATGAGATTGCTTATCGGACAAACTACACAAACTATTGGACCACAGAAGTCTTGATCTTTCTCTTTGTGTAACCCTTGCCGGTTGTGATTCAACTTATTCTATTAGAGGACACTATAAGAAAAAACATTTAGTGCCTGGAAAAAATGCCCAGAAACAGTAACCCTGGCAATGGTCCAACTGATGCAAACTTTATTTACCGAAATTAATTTGAAATCTACAGAATTTACTGAGTTAGAGATATTTTTCATCTAACTGTATGGATATGAAATAGACTGCATTAACAAAAACTACGCAAACAAATATTTTGTCATAAAACCAAAACTAAGAAATGATGCCTCCTACCAAGAACACCTTATTGCATCACTGCAAAAGAGCTGTGTACCAAAGCGAGCATTTGCGCCTGAGCTCATAAGTAGGAAATGAAAGCTCAGATCCAACCTATCAGGTTGGCATAAAGATATCGTGAAAAGGAGATTTATTGCTTCCCATTTGGATTATCATATTCCACAGGTACCTACTAAGTTATTCTACGGCTTTCATTATTATTATTATTACTATTTGTAAACCCTTACTTTTGCACTCAAAATAATTAACAATAAATAATATCCTGTATCGGTCAGAATTGCTTGCAAGGAGATAATTCAATGCTGAAAAAAATGTGTAGCAGATGCAGCTGTAAGAAAAATATTCTAAAATGCATACTTCTCTGCATGCAAGTGTACAAGCGATAAATCTTGACTTCAAATTTTTTTAATTTATACAGTTTAGATATCTCTATAAAAAGTTACTGAAAGATAATTCGTATTTTTCGAATTACTCCTGCAATTTTAACTTGATTATAGACGAGATTTCCTTTTAGCATTAATAGAATAAATGGGTTAAGTTTAGCTACTTTTGGTATATGAAAAAGTACAGGGTTTGTCAGTGAAGCGGGAACATTTAAAACTTCTCTTCTACAAAAGTTATTATTTTAACCTAAATGTTTTTACAGTTTTCTGTTCAGTTAGACTCACCATTTTGGTTTTTTTTAAATAACACTTGATAACTGATGTGGGTTTTCAGCGCTCCAATATCGACTATTCTGTTATGACAGTTCAAACTCTATCAATGTTTTCTAGCGTTCTTGCTGCTCCTATGTTTTAAATTTAATGTGGACCCAGTTTCTTCAAACTTTGCTACCCGCCATAACTTAATTGCATGAATAGACGCGGTACCCGCCCATGACGGGGAATATTAAACCGCTTGCGAAATAACCTTTTCTCACGGTTGTCGCGGAGTCACCATCTTTACGAAAGCACGATGAACACCTGACCACTGTTTCATGTCTACCAAATGGCGTTAAATGACAATTTATCATTAAATTCAGCACCATCACTCAAACGTCAAATGAATAATAAAACTTTTAAATTCATTGACGAACCCTGTATATGGGGAACGTGTTATTCTAAGAATTTTGAACTTAGGAACGCAACTTTCGGTTAATGTTGCGAGATATTGACCAAAATGTGTCCATTTTTTGCATACTTTTCTTATTTACGCCTAATATCTTTAAGGGTCAGGTTTAGCCACTTTTGGTATATGACAAAATCAGTGTAAAATTTTATGCTAAGCATTTTGAGCTCTAACACGTTTGGACAAACGGTTGGAAATATATATTAGTTAATTTCTTTCGGCGACTATTTTTAAAGATGACGTCAACTTGGCTTTATCCTAAATATGTTTGTCATGACATAAAGTGCATTCCCGTATTAATTAATTAATTAATTTTAAATTTAGGACACTTTAAATTTAACCATAATTTTTCCACTTTATAAAAATTCAAACGTAACTTTTATGTAATCTGAATAACGACCACCCTGTGTTAAAACACCGCCATGCTTTTATTTACAATCTACAGCTAACTTCAGTTTTTTTGGCAGGTTAGTTTATGCCAGTTTTGCGATTTTGATCAAAGAAGAGGATACGTATTAGATACAAAAATAGAATTTTTAGATGCCTCTTCCCATACAAAATTATTTGTACGAGGTAATTATCGATTTATGTTTCGTACACGAGTACGTCAATTAGGCAGGCTTTGCTCGAAATCGGTGCATTTTTCAAATTTCTGCGCCACTGTCAGCTGTCAATTCAATTATTTGTTGATTTGCGAATGAGATATTCGATAATTAAGGAAAATTAAGTAATTTGTATTAATATGAGATACTTGCAGAATGCTGTTGAGCCGATGCAAGTCGATGCACCACCAGAAGACAACGAAAATAATGAAGAAGAAAGTTACATAGTCGAAAACCCTTCGTTAGATTTAGAAGCTTATGCGAACAGTTACTCCGGTTTAGCTAAACTGTATCGTTTAATATACATTGTAGATCACTGTCCATCATTACGTCTCGAAGCTCTCAAGACTGCTATTTCTTACGTCATGACAACATACAACGTAAATTTATACCAAGTGTTACATCAGAAACTGGCCGAAGTTGTTACTGTACCTTTACTCCCTGATGTAGCGGCACAATCCACTTCTCAAGATATACCAGCTATCGACAGTTCGTGGATGGAACCTCGATCAAAAAAGGCTGCCTTAAAACTAGAAAAATTAGATAACGATTTGAAAAATTACAAAGCTAATTCTATTAAGGAAAGTATAAGGGAGAGGGCACGACGATCTCGGTGACCATTACTTAGATTGTGGGGATCTATCGAACGCTTTAAAATGTTACTCGCGAGCTCGTGATTATTGTACGAGCGGAAAGCATGCAGTAAATATGTGTTTAAATGTAATTAAAGTTTCGGTGTACCTACAAAATTGGTCCCATGTGCTTAGTTACGTTTCTAAGCGGAGAGTACGCCTGACTTCTTAGAATCAACAAGTAAAGACTCTAATCAAGTGATATTAACTAAACTTAAGTGCGCCGCTGGACTGGCAGAATTAGCTACAAAAAAATATAAATGCGCCGCTAAGCATTTCCTACAAGCTAATCTAGATCATTGCGATTTTCCCGAGTTGCTATCTCCTAACAACGTAGCAATGTACGGTGGTCTATGTGCACTAGCAACATTTGATCGTCACGAATTGCAGAAGAATGTTATTTTTAGTAGTTCTTTTAAATTATTTTTAGAATTGGAACCTCAATTACGTGACATTATTTTTAAATTTTATGAATCAAAATATGCTTCGTGCTTGAAATTGTTGGACGAGATAAAAGATAATTTGTTGCTGGATATGTACATTGCACCACACGTTAACACCCTTTACACTCAAATTCGGAATAGGGCGTTAATTCAATATTTTAGTCCTTATTTATCGGCAGATATGCATAAAATGGCTGCCGCATTTAATCGCACCGTTATTGCTTTAGAGGATGAATTAATGCAATTAATACTCGACGGTCAAATACAAGCTCGGATTGATTCGCACAATAAAATTTTATTTGCCAAAGACGTTGATCAACGAAGCACGACGTTCGAGAAGAGTCTTCAAATGGGAAAGGAATATCAGAGACGAACGAGAATGTTGATTCTGAGGGCCGCTGTGCTTAAAAATAAGATACACGTAAAGGTAAGTTGCCGAATGGATTTGTAAGTTTTTAATCACTCGATTTGTGTGTTAAGAGTCCGCAAAGGGAAACGTCGGGACAGAGTGGTGAAGTGACCGTTGCTCCAGGAACAAGCACTGTGCTTTCAGCTCGCAATTAAAATTTAACTATAACATGTAGATTAAGAAGTTTTCATCCACTTAAGTAAATATACATTAATCAGACTTTTTTTTTGTTATGATTCACATTTGAGTTGTCGAGTATTTGTAATAATCTTTAAAAATTTATGCCAATATGTACATAATTTTCATTTTATTAAAATGGTATTGTTGGAATTGGTTTTCTTTTATAGTATAATAAAACAAACAAACACAATTTACACATTTCATTAACAGCACTTTAAAAATAATATTTAAATAATCTAGGTATACACGATATTAAGACTGATTCCACTTAAGATGAAATTTCATCTAGGAACGGAACACAATGTAATGTACCGATAGATGCGACAGAGAATTTACTGCAAGCAACTTTCTTCGCAGCCTGCACATAAGAAAAATTAAATGAATGTAAAATCATGCGTAAATCATATTGACTTACAGCTTCGACATCTTCTTTGGTGATTTCGTCGATGGCGCAAAGAATTTGAGCCGGTGTTGCTACACATTTCAACAAACCAGCTTGCGTAATCATTTCTTCAATGACGTTCAAACCATTTTCCAAAGTATATAACACACTATTCTTTAATTGAGTTTTACCTCTTAGAAAATCTTCATCAGTAATAGTACCACTTTTTAAAATACCCATAACGGATTCAAGGAAAAATCCAGCCTTGGTGCTCGTGCTTGTTATGAGGGCGCCAAACAAACCTGAATCTGAATAGCTAATGTTCAAAGCAGTGACTAAATTGGGTTCAGGAGAGCTTCCAAGAAGTTTAGAGAATGGCGCATTGCGTTCGTTAGTGTATTTGATGTATGTACCAGTTCCTAAGGCTCTTTGTAGAATCGCATATGCTAATGCTTCCTTTCCGTTTGTTAAGGGAGCCCCTTGCCCTGCGACAGCTATGTGGGCAAGAGGGCCTCCTTTGTCTGACCTAATTAAGAATCACACTTCACCTTACATAATCCTCCTATAATTACATTACCTTATTTCACCACCCGCAAAAGCACTAGCTACATCCCGATCACACCCAGCTTGAAGCTCCAAAGTTTCCGCAAAACCTTTCAAGTCCTTGTGATTGATTCCTAAACCAACAACGGCAGCTTTACTTGAAGTAAAGTTTGCATCAACATAACTTTGCAAATGTTCGGAACTGATTTTGCCAAGGTTGTGTTTAGGAATGTACAAAGAATTTCCTAGAGTCCTACCACGATAAACAGCTTTGTGAAGAAGATCGACCGCTCTCAACTTAAAATAAAATTAGTTTAATTAACCAAATTTTATTGGCATACCTGTGGTGATCGAGTTGCTAGTTCGAGTTTAACTCTCGGCATGTTATCTGATATCTCCCAATGATGAAACAGTTGTTCTGTAGCAACTTGTCGAGATATTTCAAGGATTTTTCAACAGCGGATCCTGTACCTTCCAAGACGTAAGCAACAAGTTCTCGATCGACGGAACACGTTAAGGTTGCACACGCTTCTTGTAAGTTCCTTGTTATCGCAAATTGTGTTGATCCTTTCGTACTTGTACCCGCCGCAATTCGTAGAAGATGCGAAGTTCCGAAATTTTCGGGGGTTTCATATCGAGAACCGGCACTGTAAAACAAACACTGGCTTTAACTTTAATAGGTTAAATGCAACAAACCTACCGAAATACGATACCGACTCGAGTAATTGCAGCCTTATTCTCAGCTGCAGCGACAAATACTTTATTTGATAAAGTAGACGTTTTTACATCGTAATCTGAGTTACCACTTATTGGAAGTGTCGGTTCTGGACAGGCCGAAGCATATCTCACCTAAGAGTTTACATAACAGGTCATTGGTACTGATAACCAAAAATTGAAATAATTACGGTTAATTGTTTTAAGATTGAAGCTTTTCTCAAATTGGAACACATCGTGTCGTATTTTAAGTGAAGAAAACCGGAGAAATTGTAATAAATCGCAAAACTTAACTCTAGACACTTTCTGCCGGTTGTCAAAATTTTAGCAGCATTCTATTAAAAAGTTACGTAACGATTATCAAAAGGAGTTACAAGTGGTCGCGTTCAACTAGTGTACGAAATTACATTTTTTAAAAAATTAAATTAACTTATCGATTCTTTTAACTACTACCAAATTCTCTAAAATTATTATCAGAATATAAAGAAAAAATCGATTTTATTTTTTAGAACAATTAAATAGGAAGTTATCGCACTTCTTACGTTTACGATAACGTTAACGCTAAATTCATTTATACCTTAAACCACATGCGCAGAATATTGCGGAACGGCAAGTATTTAGCGGAATACGCTATTTCTTGTAGAATACCGTACATTTATATCGTATCAGTTATTATCGAGCGATAACTTCACATGATTGAATTTTAAATTTACCAAACTTCGTACGCATCTTAGTTGTAATTTTTGAGGTTATTACTAGTTACTACCCTGGTATTAGTTACTACTATGATGAAAGGTAAATATTTCCTCCTATAAGTTTTCTTTAATTGATTTGTTCTTCGTTGAGGAGGGGTACCAAAAAACTACTATATCGTTTTTCAGGCAACGTTTCGTGTAGCAGAATGTGGACTTCTTCAGGCTTTTAAAACAAAATAATGGTCCGCCACTTGAATAAGTATAAAAAGCACATAGATATTAAACAACATAAAATAAATTAACAATTAAAAGTAAATAAATATCTCTAATAAAACACACACTCTATACGTAGAAATGAACAAACATGACGTATAGAGTGTGTGTTTTATTAGAGATATTTATTTACATTAAATTGTTAATTTATTTAGTGTTGTTTAATATCTATGTGCTTTTATACTATTCAAGTGACGGACCATTTTTTTGTTTTAAAGGCCTGAAGAACTCACATTCTGCTGCACAACGTTGGCTGCTTACGTATAATGGTTTTTGGTGCCCCTCCTTAACGAAGAACAGAATCAATTAATGATTACTATCTGTACTTTGGCAAATTAACACAAAATGAGATTAGGATTTACTGCTGAAGACGATCTTACATTGTTGAGAATGGTTATTAGCGAAAATCCTATTGAAACAATTTGTTTCATTCAGTGATAAATTATTTAAATTAAATCTTCCATACTGATCAGCCCTATTTCTTATATTTCGTTCTTGATTTAAAAACCTCCTATTACAAAACCTTCTACGATGTCATCTAAGTCTGTCTATTCCCCTAGCGCTATAAGATTTACTAGAGGATCCATTATTCCACAAAATATATATACGTAAATTCTTGAGGTCTAAATTACGTGATACACAATATTTTCAAAACTCTTTATTAAAAATACATATTAGTACAGTATTCAGTAAAAATAAAATAACGCTTAATTTTATTGGTAATAATGCTCAAGTGGAATTGCAGCAACAACGATTATGGCTATAAATAACAGTATTATAATAATCCAATACACACAAGTTTTATCTTTTCTATTTATAGTACCAATCACGCGTGTTTCATTAGAAACCCTCGCATCAGTTTGATCAATGTGATCACCTAAATCCTCAATAATGTCTACAACATTAGTTAATATAATTAATTTATTCAATTAAAAAAATCATTTACCATTTTGTAAATCGACTTCACTGCTAATCGTTTGAGCAATGTTCTTTTGCTTAGATATGATTTTAGATAAACTATCTAATCCCTTGTCTTGGTCTAAATAAATTTTAATTACGTGTTAACTATGTTAAAACTACATTACCTTCAAGCATTTTCTTTTGTTGATTTTTTAGTTCTCCAACTGTAGAGTTTGAGCTTTGCTAGCACCAAATTCTTCATCATCCGATTCCCAATTTGCAGTTGCCCAGTAAATTTGGGCGATCTTGGTTTAAATTTAGGTTGTGCTCGCTAAACATTTTTTCCATCTGCACCCCTTTTGATTGTAGCAATTCGATCTGTCTTAGTCGTCTTTCCATTTCATCAAGTGTACTTTATAAACAATAAGAAAAATTGTATTTCAATTTATTTACTCGTAGATTTTGAAGGATACGTTAACCTGGAACGTGATGCTTGATTGGTCTTTTCTTTCAATTGATTAACTTGACCGTTGTATTGTTTTAAACGAAACCGTATCGAACTAGACATACGAGCAAATTTTTCAGTAGAACGTGATTCTTTCTGTCGCAAAGACAGTTGCTCCATTATTTCGCGATGTAGTTTTTCACAATGTTCGTGCTCGTCCAACCTAAATATTTTCCATTTTAGTTTTGATTGATTACAATATCATCCTCATACCAAGGATCTCCCCCTAAATTTAATAGAGCCATTGCTGAAGAAATTTCGCACAAACGAATAAATTCTTAAATAAAATTACATTACGATTAAAATTTGTTGAAGTGGTTGTAACACCAAATGAATGATCTGCTATGACTGCCGTGTTAAATCATGCTGCAATAATATTTTAGTAAAAGCTAAAAATTAATTTAATCTGCACTGAATTTTAATATCATAAATAAAATGCAAAATTGAGGGATAATAAATAGGTTATGTGAACTGACATTTAGGTAGTGGATCATGTACCTTAAAAGTGAAATTTTCATTTTCATGTTAAAAATACGTGCCCTGGGTAAAACATGATTTCTTCTTTTTACGATTTTACCACATTTTACTGTTTATACTTTCAGGAACTTTTCGAAATTATTTATTAATGATGCCGCTTTTTATTTTAAATAAAAACTTTTAGGTTGTCACGTTGGTACTAATTCAGCATTCCTCTGCTGTGCGAAATCTAACCTTATATGGTGTTTCAGCTTAAGTGAATTGATATAATTTAAATAAAATGGCAAAAGTTGATATGGAACTGAAAAAAGTAAATAAAAATTTGAGTTTGGAAACGTAAGATTGTTATTAATTTACCAATGTTGACAGGCGTTTGCGGAACTCCAACAGAAAGCAATCGAAACGGCACAACAATTAAAACTAGCCGACATACAAATTGAGAGCTTGAAACGCAGCAAACAACACGCATCTCTGACTGAACGGTACTTAAAAAATAAACCTCCTGATTTCTATCTGTAAAATAACAATTTCAGTGAAATCTCAAATTTAGATCCAACCATTAAAACGTATGACAGTGTGGGACGCATGTTCATGCTGTCACCTTTAGATGAAATCAAGGAAAATCTAAAAAAGAAGCAATCAGCTGCAGAAGACAAAATTAAAACTCTAGAAAACAGTAAATCGTACCTAGAAAGAAGTTTAAAAGACTCTGAAAATAATTTACGAGAAATGGTGCAACAAAGAAAGGATGCTCTCGATTAAACTTTATTTAATAAAAACTCAAACTAATTGTAAATTTTTGAAAGATTAAAATTAACCTTGTGATTCTAACGCTGTTTCAAATAATAAAGGTATTGTCGTCGGGGTTTCCTCGATATGTAGAGGTTGATGTAAAAGTTTAAATAAACCTGTGCCGATTGGGGCGGGCATTCCCATTATGATGTTTTCCGAAACTCCGTTGATTTTATCCGTTTGTCCGTAGTATGCGGCGTCGAATAAGTGATCAGCTGTTTTCTCAAACTAAAATTTATGATTGACATACAGTTAGTTGTGTGCAATTTTTACTTACAGAAGCTAAATTAAAAACTGATTGTTTCATTTTCGCTAAACCGTCTCTTGTAATGCCTAAAACTTCCCCTGTATGTGTCATTTGTGCAGCGAGTAACATTATGTGGCGGTTATCGACGCTCATTCCATGGTTTTCCATTACCATTTTAATTTCGTGCATGATGGTTTGCCTAAAAATAAGAACATATGATAAATATAGAAACATAATTCTAGAATGGTAATGGGAGTAAATGGTGCAAGTAATCAAATAAATAAAATTACCTTGCCGCTTCAATCCCCAAGGTCTGGAACACCTCTATAATGTTATTTGAAATGGTCTTACGTCCATCGACACCATAAGTAGCCATTACTTCTCTAAGATTATTGCCTTCCACACAAAGATTGTAATACGAAACTCCCGACTTGTCTTCTCTACTAATCACAGCTCGATTTACTGTAGGTAAACCCTAAAAAGTAAACCATTGTTGAAAATCAATATAGTTTGTAGAGATACAGAACAGAAATATATTTATTATTCTGTGATCATAGCCTCTAGATGGGTAAGTCCTGTCCTCCAAGAAATAAAGAAATTTGATAAAAGTTCACTGAACATTTCCATAGTTTTGACATGAACATAGTTAATTAACATCAGAAAACTAAATAATATTCAAGCCGTGAACGTACAAGAGAGTTAAAAAAATTATTTAAAGAGTCTGGAAGGGTTAAGTCTCTGCAACTTCTGTATATGAAATTATAAAAGTTATTACTTTTTGCAACTACATCGTTCCACTTAAAGACCACTAGTCATACGATTACCTTGAGTGCGTCATTGAATACGTCAACAATCGCGACCGCTCGGAGCTCACAACGCCTCAGATTTACTGGTGGGTCGGAGTGAATCCGTTCCACTTGAGATTGGTAACACATTTTGAAGTTTAAGTGGAACGGTTTGTTTAGCGATCGCGGACGTGAGCGTTTTGATCGTTAAGTGGAACATACCCATAATGGACCGGTCCGACCACCAGTCACGACAAATGACCAAAAAATACTAGGATAAAGAAATAGAAAAAACATATAATCTAAATTTTTGACTTTTTAACAATGTTCCACTGATTAACTTCTAAATTTTCGTTCTTTTTGGTTAATTTGTCTATTCTTATTTTTGAATTATGGAGAAAATCGGCGAAGTGGGTGACGTCTGGTGGTCGATTTAGCTATTCAATAGAGTAACGCCATCTAACGATGATTTTTCCCTATACTTCTAATTGCCCATTAGACGAGAATGAAAAAATTTAAAAAATAGTTTTTGGAAACATACCGATTCTTCTCTTTGTAATAAAATTAAGATTAATTTACATTAAAGCAACTTTGTCTACTTTCTAAGTTTGATCTGTTACGATAGCATGAGTCAAAACCAGATGTCGCAATACTTTGACATTAAGATTACATCTTACATGTGCGTGAATACGAAAAATTTGACAGTCATCTGTCAGACTTATCAGCCAGCTGGCCTAAATGATTCAAAACAATATTTTCTACTACATAACGATAAAAATACTATGGGGTACTCCCCTTCGTTCGATTCATGTGCATCGGTAATCAAGTTGTGATTTACACCCAGGTTTAATAAAATGTTAAAAATGGGCGAAGTGACAGTCAAAAGTCAAAGAAAAACTATAAAGCCCAAGAGCAGAAAATTCAGTTTTAGAAATAGGGAGTTTTTTGATAGTCAAAACTTTTCTGCGCATGCGCCTGTCTCTTTTGGGTCATTACTAAAAAAAATTCAACGATATAACGAATATGAATTACTTACTTTTATGACCACTTCAGGTATGAGTTGTTTAAGTTCTTGCAAAGCAAAATTCAGTCTCTGCGAATGCTTGGACTGATTCGGGCGTACAGCTAGCGTAGAATCGGACAAAACCTCGACGTCGTTAGGTTTCAGTTTCAACTTCGACGTGCACAAACTAAAAATAAATAAATAAATATAATAATAAATTGTATGCAAGTAGCTCAGAAATAATTACCTGTAACGAATAGTTTCGGCGTTTACTTCCAACTGAAGTAGATTAATGCGTTCGCAATCCAGCTTGATCAACAAAAAGCAGTCGCTCTTGGTGTAAATGTCGTCAATGTACGATGTAATCTGTAATTACCGTCAATCATGAATTCAACCAAATTATTTTTATCCTCCTTTAACATATAACGCGTTTCGCACCTATAATAACGTCAATTTGGCCTGCTTCAAGAGCATGGATTGTCTGGAATACTACAGACTAGGTTGACTGATGATAACCTAAGGTTGTTTTGCTATATTTCCTATTTCCATCAGTTTTTATTTTTTGTATTGGGTTCATTTATTTTCGAAAGAGTAAAGCCTTGAAGTATCATTTTTTTTGGTAAAGATACCCACCCTTAAAAGAGTAAACTGTGTTAACAAGTTGCAAAGTCAGAAATTGAATCGCATCATCGAAATGCAGGGCACAAATTGGCCCTGATTCCGAGGAAAACCAACCCAATTTTTTAGCACATTAATGGCTTCCGAGCTCCGGAAATACAAAAAGTGACCGAGAACAACAGAGCCATGAGTGCTTCCTACACCAAGAGCCATTATTCATCAGTTCTTGAGTGACATTCCTTCCACTTAACCGATTATTGCTTCACTCCAAAAAGAAAACCATTGCACCAAGTAACAACGAAAGTCATTCTTCTGAACGTTTCAATGAAGCTTGTAACCATGTAATATGACGTGCTCTCACAAAATGACGCCCGAGTAGGGACTAGTCTAAAAATGTCGAGAACACACTAAAAGCAATTTTTTTTCTTCTTTTCAATCATCAATCTTCGCCCCGTTTTTTCAAATAACCTTAGGCAATAATAGTGTGCTTATGCTTTTAATGGAAGAACTGATCCAATCTCGCCAATATTTGTTTTTGATTTCCTCGTTTTCGCATTCAATTCTTAATATCCTGTACTATTCATTCCCATTAACTACCTTTATATTTTATTCTTTGCTCTTTTTTCTCGTATTTTACGACCTAATCCTTTCTTCATCTATCCTCCTTTTCCCCCTGTTTCTTCTCTTCACTTCCACTCTGGCTAAACCCACCCTTACGAAATACAGTCACCTTTCGTTTTGTTTATTTTTCCAATCGCTTGGTGTTCCGTTCATGATCTGCTTTTCCTATACTTTAATTTTCTTCAATACCTCCTCTATTTCGTGTTTTGTTGTTTCTCCCCTTCCAACACCTTTCCTTATTTACGAATCCTCACACATTCATTTCTTCTTATACATTCCTCTTTATTTCGTTCCCTTCCCCTCAATTCCTACATTTCTTCACCTTCCTCGTTCCAACCCACTTATTGCATGTCTCGCCACATTTATTTACTCTTATTTTCCCATTTTCTATATATTATATTTTTTCCTTTGCACTACCTCCTCTATCCGTTCAACTAATTTGATTCCTTCCCCACATCTTCCTCTTTGCATGTGCATTCAGTTGTAACTCTCGTTATTAGTTCTCCTTTTCCCCTTCTTGATCAAAACTGGGACCAATTGCAACCCTCTAACCTTTTTCCCTCATTCCTCTATGTTTTCCCTCCAGCTAAGTCACAAACATTTTTATTCTTGATTCCTTTTATATCTCCTTTATGGCCTTCTTTTTTATCTCCCCGCTCTTTATCCCCTCAAATATAATTTTTCATCTCCAATTTCCTTCATTCTACACTTTACCTTCACTATCTTTCCTAATCGTCCTAATTTTTTAGCTGTTGCATCTTTCTTCCTTCATTCAGTTTTTCCTTTACGCTTTACCTTATTTTGACCTTATACCTTCTCTTCCTGGCTTCCTACTTATATACGTAAAACTCTATTCACGAATAGAAATGTTTACAAAAATTAAATGTATAAATTTTAATAAACATGCAATTACTTGTTATGTAGAAAAACTTATCGAAAGTATTGGCATTTATTCAAATACACAGAACATTCTCTAAAGTCACAACCTCTATCGTGCATATGCGTTATGTACTGTATTGCATTTTCATTTGTGTTTACCATTTAAATTTATGTTTAGTTTAGGAGTTTACCACTAGGAAACAAAAGTCAAAATGACATTTTTAAAAAACCTAAACTGCGCATGCGTCGATACAGCTGCGTTAAATTCATAGATTTTATTTTGCACATATTTTTGCGCAAAACATTTTTTGGAGGATTTGATTATTATTACGTGATTCTATAACATAAATACCATGTGTTTTCGTTATAATTAAAATAGTAAACATACGGATTATGTCGCTTTCCAACATTTCCTATACCTTGGTTTTACTTCCCTTCTTCCTCATTTCACCTCAAAGTTCTATTTTCCTTTTCCATGTTTTTCCATTCCCTTAATTCTTTCATCCAATTTCATTGATTTGGTAACCTTCGTTAGTATTTTCCCTTTTAAAATAATCAATAAGTCTTTTTTTACGCGTATTTATATTGCGTTGAATTTCCGTCACACGGAAATATTGTTGTTTTCATTTGGTGTTTACGTGACATTTGCTCCGTTTTCTTACATTACAGCGTTGCAAAATGTAGTGAGTTCGTTGGCTTTACCTTGAGACAAAATTTCTGCTGAATCATTATATTTTCCTGAATGTAGTTCGAAGTTATCATCGTCTAAAAGTTCTAGTAGCGGTACGTGCAGTAGTCATCATAAAGACCCTTTGCCGTTTTTTAAGCAGTCGATGTTCTACTCTCGCTGAATTTAGTTGCGTGCACAATACACGTACAGTAACGGGAATTAAGTAAATATCATGTTTGAAGTTAGTTGGGTGTGTTAATAATAGAATTTTGTCATACCGAAATATGCAATCTTCGAAGTTTCTGTGAATTTAAGTTCGTACTCATTTTCCGGTTTTAAAATACGTACCACAAATATAATTGCCTTAAATTAAAATTATGTTAAATCTTAAACCATTGTTATTAAGAATCCAAGCCATAGAGATGTTATTAACCGAAGAATTTCAAACAAAGAAAGTTTCATGCTCACATTCAATATAAAATTATATTATTCAACACAAAAATGCAATCATCGCAATATGTAAACAATATATTAAGAAAACCAGCCGTCGGATTTTTATGAAACTTTGTACAAGGACCTTATTTATAATCCCAAAGATCTGATTAGATTTTGGGCATAATCTATGTAGCTAAAAGAGCCGTTAACACACACAGATTTAGATATTTAGAAAAATACTCATTTTACACAACTTTTGTTTAAATTATTTTTTAATCCGATAAGTAATTACTGAGATATAACAATCAAGTGACACTAATTATTGTAACAATATTTCCACTAATATCAATTTTACAAAAAAAAGTTGAGGGAGAAAAGTTGTTGGAAATTCTATTGTCTATAACTTTTGTTTGAACCTTTTTTCTAAAACGCAATTTTATTTTCGCTTATCAGGGCGATGTGAAGTTCTGCGGTAAACGCTTGTTTTTGTTTGTGTGATATTTTAAATACAATAAATAAATCTTGTTAATTTTTCTTTGTAACGAGCCTTATTAATTTATATTTGTTTTTTTTTGTGCGTGTTGTGTTATTTAACGTCGTGACCTTGTTTGGCGCCCTCTCAACTTTGACCAATTTATCGATTGTTATTGACGATTTACTTCAAGCTTGTCATTTCACGAAGGCAAATCAACTCGCGAACCACCCCCTTCCACTTTCGGAACAACCTATACTTATGTTACGCTTTTAATTCAAAATCCTTTTCGCATGTAACAACTCTTGCTCTCATTTAATGTGCATCTTTTACATCTCTTATTATTCTTAGCGTTTTCTTACATAATTCCATTACTCTTTCTTTTTTACTTCTTATAACTCATATTTTCTTAATTTTGAAAATTTCGTACATTCCGACCTGCATCATTTTTAAATTCTTCATATATTTTAACAAGAGAACGTAAAAGTAACGTTTTTTTAACGGTCACTATTTAACTCTAATTTTGAGTTTTATTCTTTTTACGGAAGACTCAGATCTCGCTCTAACCGTACACCGTGTTCGTGATGACGCGTTCCGCACTTCGAGTACTCCATCCACGAAATGTCCCGCGTCTTTGTGATATTAAAGGCCTTACTTTTCATAAATACCTATACCATTTATTTAACGACGATTGCACTCACCTCTCCTAAACGCGTCCTTTCAATTCGTCCCTTGACTCGCCGAGCAAATTCGGGATTGAGAGGATCGACTAACGATGCATGTATAATAGGAGTACTAATCGACTTCGACGCGTTTATAATTTCTTTGATTCTAGAAAATAAAAACAGCGATCACTCCGCTATAAACAACGTTTTGCGTTACCTCGGAACACCTTGCGTAATATTCATGCTCGCAACACCCGCAAAGTGAAAAGTTTTCAATGTCATCTGAGTTCCGGGCTCTCCAATGCTTTGAGCCGCCAACGCGCCTACCGCCGTGCCCGGTTCGATAACTGAGCGCGCAAATTTTTGACCGCAAGTTTCGAGAAAAGTCACCAATTGACTGCACGTCAATCTTTCGATTTCCTTCACTGCAGAACCGTTGCCCAATTTTTGAGTAATCCTCGAAATCTTATCCGCTACTACCTCGATGAACTCGCTGAAAATATTTATTTAGAATAGTTTCGTAAAAGCTACGTGAAATAGGAATGTTTACAAAAATAAAAAACCGTAGAATTATTGTCTTAAAATTAAATGTATAAATGCAATTACTTGTTATACAGAAAAACTTAGCAAAAGTTTAGGCATTTATTCAAATACACGGAACACTCTCTCATCACAACCTTTATCGTGAATTAGGTAATGTTTTGCGATGTTCAAATAAAAAACCGCGCTGGGTGAGTAGATCTTGGAATTTTCTTTGACATTTAGTAATTCTTTTTAACAAAGTTGATACAAAATATAGGTTAGAATTCCATGTAGGTATGAGCGACGTGCACTAACCGTCGTTTCGAGCGATTGGAGGGCACACAACCTTATAGACCAGTCAATAGAGCTAAAAAAAGTACCTTGTTTGTGACAAAAATACTAATAGGAAGAGACATATGCATCATATCAAGAACAAGGAGTAGAATTATTTAGACATAAAACCAACACGCGATTGTTATTAATTAATTCGTGATTAACAAATTAGTGTAAGAAAACGTCCTTTTTTTTTAATTTTTTCGTTGCTGACTAAATACTAATAAACGAATGTTAATGGAATAAAAAGAAACGTTGGTTGTGTAGAGAATTAAAATACGAACAAAACGAGCACAGGCATGACTCGATCAGATATTTATTTTCCGAGAAAAACCGAAAAACCAATCGATTTTTTGTATGTTTTTTTTAAATTAATTAGGTCGCCATTTTTTGAGCTACAGTGAACAGCTTCCGGGATATAATAGGTTTTGATAAGTACTTCATTTGTGCAAAAACGTGGAGCTGTCGGATGATTAGTTTTTGTACGTTTATAATTTAAATTTTTTTTTGTATTATTTTTGCCGAAGCCTGAATACTCGGGAAATCGGCGGATTTCAATTTTTCAAAAAGATTTTGAAAATTTAAGTTACACACTGCAACATGTATATTACAGTTTTGCGATAAAGACTTGTGAATTTAACCAAATTGCAGTTAAACATTGCTCAGAACGGCCGCGTAAGCGGATTTACTCGAGTAGAGAGGGAGCCGGGCCGGCGTAGCATCGCGTGAGGGGAAATAGAAATAGAAATACACGTGCGCTCAGATACTTTTCGTCGAATCTCACAGCATCTACTGCAATTTTTTTTTCATTCTGGGGTAATTGATTTTAGCAAAACTTATGCAAATAAAAAAGTTTCCCATATGGTGCAGATCTTATGGCGGGCACTGTATACGTGCAGCATCCACGAAGCGTATGCGGTAACTAAACCTATATACAGGGTGTCACAAGCAAGCGTGGGTCTTCAATAACTCATTTGCGGTTGGAGATATCGAAAAATGTTTCAAATAAAAGTTCCACCAATTCAACTTCTCTATACCATAAAATTATTTTCGAATATACAGGGTGTCCCGTTTTCCTGTACGCAACCTAACTTAATTTTTTTAAATGGAATGCCCCATTTATTATTGCTTTATTAGATTTCTTGCTTAATTTAAAGGCCACTTCGTTAACCATACATTATGGCTGAAATGCCGTTCCTCAGAAAATTAGCGCTAAAGGAAGAAAAATGCCGTTTCGGTACCCTGCGCCATTTTTCATATCTCCGAAATATATATATATATATATACTTTATTTTGCAGAGTGTGTTATATTTGCAGAAAAATTTCATAGTAATAATAAATTCATTAGTATACAGTAATGTACAGAGAAAAAGTTATTATTAAAAATGACTTATCAAAATGGAGTATAGCATAAGTTTTGCTAAAATAAATTACCCCAGAATTAAAAAAAAATTGCAGTAGATGCTGTGAGATTCGACGAAAAGTATCTTAGAATTGTACCGGCCCGACTCCTCACTACTCGAGCAAATCAGCGCGCGCGGCCGTTCGGAGCGATGTTTAACTGTAATTTGGTTAAATTCACAAGTATTTATCGCAACACTGGAATATACATGTTGTAGTGTGTAACTTAAATGTTCAAAACCTTTTTGAAAAATTGAAATTGGCCGATGTCCCGAGTATTCAGGTTTCGGCAAAAATAATACAAAAAAAATTCAGATTGCAATTGTACAAAAACTAATTATCCGACAGCTCCAGATTTTTGACAAATGAAGCACTTATTAAAATCTATTATGTTCCGGACACTGTTCACTGTAGCTCAAAAAATGGCAACTTAATTAATTAAAAAAAAATTGTTAATTTTTGGTTTTTCTCGGAAAATAAGAATCCGATCGAGTCATGTCTGTGTTCATTTTAATTCTCTACAACGTTTCTTTTTACTCCATTAACATTTTTAATAGTATTTAGTCAGGAACAAAAAAACTAAAACAAAAGACGTTTTTTGCACTAATTTGTTAATCACAAATTAATTAATGGCAATCGCGTGTTGGCTTTATATCCAAATTAATCTACGCATTGTCCTTGATATGATGGCACATTTCTCTTCCTATTAGTATTTTTGTCACGAAAAAAAACCTCTATTGATTGGCCTATTACTTTCCGTTTGACCGGCGATTTATTTAAATTGTAGTGTTTAATAGGGAACTCTTTTAGTTTTATTATTTACTTTGATTCGTTAGTAGCGTAATCTGGTGTATTTTTTGGTGTCCAGACATTTTAATTGCTATTAAAAGTAAATTATTAATACGTCTACAAGCGACTCGTAGTTTGAACCTGATTGTCTTCGTTTTTAGGTCTCATAAGAATATTTTTTAAGTTATTAATTACTTTTGATTGTATATAAATGTCGGTTAGTGGATGTTTTGGTGTTTGGAGGCCAGAATGCTCCCGATCATTTTTCTACGTAGGCATACATTGTAAAATATACCAATTATGGCCTCTAAACACCAGAAAATCCCGTTTTTACCACGCCGGCCATACAGAATGTAAAGTTGTGTGCCCTCCAATCGCTCAATGCGACGCACAGTGGGGTATTTGACCTGAAAAGTCGCGCAAAATACCTAAAAGTCGATTATCATATTTATGTATAGTTAACCGAAGCAAACAAGATCCCTGGAGGGGCGTGTCCGAGGTCGCTGTAATTTGGTGACATTCACAACAAAAATTATTACAATACTAACATTTTTGAAGGTTATGTTACAAAGTTGCATTTACTACAAAAAATATTTATAAACACGTACCTTGTCTCGAAATTATTTATAAAGACTCTTAAGAAAGACTGATTTTTAAAGATGAACTTGAGGCAAAATAATAAAAGATGCAAATGAAATCGACAACTTCAACAAAACTTCGTTTTCACGCTGAGTATACTCGGTTGTTGCTATTGGACGAACCTTTACCGCTACTAATTTTTAAAATTAGTTGGCATATTTTCCGGGGATCATGTTTGCTTCGAAGCGCTGTATTATCTCTTTGCTACTCAGTACATGCTGAACAGGTTATTTAAATCCATGGTTACCAAGTGGTTTATTGATCACAGTCATGCGTAGTGGAGGTCTAAACTTTGATAAAAATTTCAGTCTTGATTGATAGCTGTCAGTTGTGTGAGAGGTGTTTACAAATATATCTTTATTTTAAAGTTTTAAGAAGTTTTTCAAGATTTTGAGTAGTGTAATAATGAAGTGAAGTATTGTGTATAAACTATGTAAAATAGTTATTTGTGTATCAAGGCAGTAAAGTAGGTTTTTTTCGGCCGCTCTGGTTGTTGACGCCTCGACCATCATATCAGAAAAGACCGAAAAAAACCTTTTTGCACTCAGTGCATGTAAAACTACCAGATAAGTATATCAATACGCCTACCGAAACAATAGAATTACGTACTAGTGTTTCAAAAATGTATCAAAAACACTGGGTTAATAGAGCATTTTGCTACAAAAATATTTGCATACGCACACAATTTCAGTTACGAGAATTCACTTTACATCCCTAATATAGCAAAAACTCTTTCAGATCTGTAATAATTGATAATTGAAAATTCGAAATGACGAACGACAGCTTGTATATTATTTGTCACTATTATGTAGATAGAACTACTAGCGTGCGTTGTACACACAAATTGTTGATGTACTTACATTTTTCGTTATTTAGAATGCAATTTACGCACCTTGTATTTTTTTGTAAATGCCGAAAAACAATTCAAATCTTCAAATAAAAGTTTGACAATTAAATAGGTTAACTCAGACTGGATGACAAATGTATGCATTATGTTCATTTGCGTTGTAGCCACAGCTCACTAATTAAATTTTGTGGTTTGAATGTTTTAATATCAGAAATTTGAAAGTGCGAATTTAGAAAAATATCGTAAAAATAGAATACGCAACTTGTGCGTAATAACTATTACAGCTTTACATTTGTATTCAGTTTTTTTTCAAATTATATTCTATTTTTGTTGATACATAAGATTATACTACATATCTTAAGGATATTATTTTACAGAAATAAAAAACTATGTAACCTTAATTATACTTTTGGTATCGTGATTCAACGAAGCGGCCGTTTTACATTTTTTTTGACAGATGAGTACAAAAAAGTGCTACTTTACGGCCGCAAATGAAGACGTAAAATGTCTCTTTTTCAGATGAGCGCCTAAAAACAGTTTTTTGCACTTCCTATATTTAATGATTCACTTTACACCCGCTTCCGCAAGCGTAAAACGACTCTTTTTCGCTCGATTTACTTTTGTGTCCGCATTTTTTACTTTTAGGCCCGCATATATCGTTAATACCGAATTGATCCGAGAATTTACGATTAATCATTGACAAAATAAGAATAAACGGTACGAAATTATGCATGAGAAATGACATAAGAATCACTACAAATTATTCTTAAAAAATCAAATTTTAATTAAATTGTAGAATCTGAATATAAAGCAAAATTTTCTTGTAGAACTGAGTAAATACAATAAAAGCACATTTTCCGTTGCTTTTTTTAGTCGACATCATTTTAAAGAGTAATCGTATGTATTTTCATATATTTTGTTGAATTTAGCAAGTAACAAATCCGGAACCACGTTATCTGCTACCTATTTAATACCGGGAGGAGTTTTAGAAAGTTCTTCATTATCAGTTTCCATGTCCACTGATTTTGGAAGCTTTGTAATTTAAATTTTTAAATGACGTTTAGGAATTCCGGTAAAGAAGAACATTTTATTCTTAATTCTTGTAAGCTACCCTAGAGGTCGCGACCAATTTATTTATTTATTAGTACTATTAATTTAAGGTTTTATTGTATTTTTTAAATTAAAATAAAATATGTAATTAAAAAGTAAATCTGCTTCGACTTAGTATTACTAAGAAATGCAAAAAATTTTATGCACCACAGGTGTAAAGTACTTTTAAGCCCTTGGTACATAAATAACTATTTTGACACCTTAACTAGAAGTGCCCGCTTTTTATGCCCGAATTTGGATGTTTCTGGACCAATTTTTTAAGTTTGTTGGACTAAAAGTTATAGATTTTCGTACATTTTTGGGGTCGGGTAAACAATATTGAACAGTCTATACTGTGTATAGACTCAAAAAGAAAATGTTGCGAAAATGTGCGAACTTCCAAGATATAAAGAAAAAACCAAAGCCCTTACATAATATTTTCATATTTTAGATTTCAATGACTCTCATGCACAGGATGTTTATTACCTATATTTTTGAAATTTTGTAAATTAATAAAAATATTTATTTTCATAATGGCTTCCGATGGAAGAAAGTGACGAATCCGTACTTGAGCAAATAAATAATAGACTGTACTGAAAGTAATTTGGATTCAAAAGTACAGTTCCTCATCAACCATTAAATGAAACATTGAGTCCTTGTGATGAAGATGACATCAAGCAGAAACTGAAACTCTTCAAATACCGATTCAAAGCAAGATGAAATAGTGCTAAGAGAAATGAAAAGTCTTTCTTCACTATGAATAAGAACTGGTTGAATCAGTGCATTGAGTTCAAGGTCTTACGATCTTCATCCTGAACTTCATCTGGGTCTCGTGTGCATGCGGATCAACCAAAAAACCCTTTGGTGAACTTAGCGAAAGCAGTAATCGGAAAAAGATAAAAGTAATCCGTGGAAAAATGTCTCCAAAGACTTTGGTATTGGCTGCTCAAATGAGTCTTCGTTCATCTGGAAACCCGAGTGCCTCAAATCTAATAAAGGAAACGACCAGAAAAAATGCGTAAAACTCTTAGAAAAAATGAAGATCAAACCAAGCAGCTTCCTAACATCACTTAAGTACTTTACATTCATTGATGCAGATCTTACAAGGCATCAGTACAATACTATTAGAGGTCCATGATATTGTCTACTACAACGTGCAAAAAAAGAATGTTACCCTGCGTCCATAACGGTGACGGAAACTTCAGCTGAAGTGAAACTGCAGGATCTTTTAGATCACACTGCATTAAGATTGTGTGATTATCTCAGCGATGTGATCAATAGCATTACGCAAGAGAAGAGAGATTCTTTGGAGTTGATTAGCAAGTGGGGATGGGACGGCTCTCAACAAAATCAGTTCAAACAAACATTTGAAAATGAAGAAGGAAGTGATGCTAACATTTTTCAAAGTTCAATGGTACCTATTCGTCTTGTGAGTACAAGAACACAGAGAGTCATATGGCAAAATCCTTCTCCATTCTCCCAGGTTCTGCAGACCAATCAGGATTCAGTTTGTTCATGAGACTACAGATGTAACAAAGGAAGAAGTTACATACATTCAAAACCAAATTGAAACATCAAGAAGATTCTTCTGTAACCTTGAATTATCATCTCGCATCACAGGGTTAGATTACCTTCTCTTGCCAAATTTGAAAACCATTCTCGAAGTGATAGCAAGTGGCCTCGCAATCAATATCGAAAAGTTTGCTGATTACTGTCGTGAAACAGCAGATAGGTATGTTGAAAAGTACAAGTGGTACCCCATGTCACCCACCCTTCACAAGGTTCTTATCCATGGTCCAGAAATAGTAAAACACTCACTTGTTCCCATTGGACAACTATCAGAGGAAGCAGCGGAGGCGAGGAACAAATATTTCCGGAAATACAGGAGGGGTTTTCCAGGAAATCGTCGAGTTTCTTGCAATGAAGATGTGATAAAGAGGCTGCTATTGACATCTGATCCCTTTATCTCAAGCAATAGGAAGAAGCAAAGCAAGAAGAAGGCATTCAGTAAAGAAGCACTAAATCTGCTAAACAGCGAATCCAGAAACTGTTTTCTTCATCTTCCTCCTCTTCTTGTTCATTCAAATCAGATTTCTCCGACTCAAATTGAATGTAAGAAAGTATATTTCTCATTATAGTTTAAAACGCAAAACGAAAATATGTTAGACACCGGGTTTCGAACCCTGGTTCATTAGTTGTAAACTTTTTTTTGTGAAATTAAGATAAATTATATGTATAAATTAGTATACTGAGATAAAAATCAAAAGTAGAGTTGAAAACGAATTTTGCGCAACTTTTCAGGTCAAATACCCCACTGTGCGACGGTTGGTGCAGGTCGCTCATTCATTTTTGTCAATTTTTAGATGAGAATAAGTGATGTTCAGCCCAGTTTTTTATTTGAACACTCGTAAGTTACTATTTAAATTTATGTGTAGTTTGGAGAGTTTGCCACTAGTAAAAAATCAAAGTCAAAATGACATTTTTAAAAAACCTGAACTGAGCATGCGTCGAAAAGCGTACTGCCGTCATCCCTCAGGTTGTGTTTTACATGGATTTTATTTTGCACATATTTTTGCTTAAAACATTTGTTGAGAGGGTTTGATTATTATTACGTGATTCTATAACGTAAATACACGCGTTATCGTTATAATTAGAAAATAGTGAGTACACAGATTACCTGAGTTGATTTTTAAAATCGTCACTGCACTCGTTCAATGAGTTAGTAGCTAGAAATGCTTTAGTCGCGCGACGTATTTGATCGGCGTCTAAAGCGATTTCGTCCCTGTACGGGCATTTGGCGCGTATGTGGGCTAAAACGCGATCAAAATCGACGGGACAATCTTTGCCTAAACAAAGAAAGATGATGAATGAATACAAACGCCATTCGTTCAAATACCTTCCATGCAGGAAGGATCCAAACCATCGCATCCGTACGAAATTTGAATGATGTCGCCTTCCGCGTTTCGTACCGAACCGTCGTAATGAACGACCAAATCTTCTAAGGACTAGAAAATTTGAACTCGTCAAACTACTCTTACTTGATGCGTACTCACTTTAACCAATCGTCGTTGCATATAACCAGTTTCAGCAGTTTTCACAGCAGTATCGACTAAACCTTCGCGACCTCCCATCGTATGAAAGAAAAATTCTGTAGGCGTCAGTCCAGTATAGAAACTGTTTTCAACGAATCCTTTGGCGGCTGGTGTTTTTGCTTTAAAAAAAAATGTATTCAACAACCCCCTTCCATCGGATTTACGTACAATTGTGTTCGAAATGAGGTAAAGATCTGTCATCGAATCCGTTGGGCACCCGTTTACCATTCAGCGCTTGTTGACCTACGCACGCTATCATTTGCGATATATTAATGAAGGAACCTTTAGACCCTGACAAGGCCATAATCAACGGGCTGTTAGTAGGGTGCAGCTCGGACACGCAAGCTTGACCGGCGTGTTCACGAATCACAGATAACTCTCTCAAGATAACGGCTTCCAAGGTTTCTTCTTCGCTGCAACCGGGTTGACATGGCAACCGACCTTGGGCCATAGCAGTAATGTATTCATCACACTTTGCGTATCTGCCACAAATATGAAAAAGCTAGATTTGCGGGGCAATGTGAACGTAGTCACTCACCCTCCATCTAATAGAGCATTCTTCTTACGAATTAAATTCTCTCCAGGTGTTACATCTCCGATGCCGATGGAGAACCCGGTGTTCATTAGAAAATAAGAAGCGAGTTTTCCTAACCTCCACATTGACTTAATGGCAAATTGTTGTCCGTAATCTCTCAAAATAATATAAAATATATTGTTACCTTTTGCGCCCGAACCTAAATGGCCTTTGTCGAGCGTACCCGCGATAAGCTCCGAGTTGCGAATCAAAACGTACGAATCTTTCACGCACAGTTCTTTATTTTTCGTATACGCTTTGCCTTTGGCTTCCAAATTCGCTTTAACGTGGCTACCGGAATTCGGTCGAAGAATTAAACCAAAAATTTGTTTACCGGTCCAAAGTCGTCTAGGTTTTAATATCGCTGGAGGGGGTAGATTTATGATGATATGAACATCCTCCCCAGCTAGCATGGTGGCGGCCAGTTGTGAAGCGTGCGCGAAGTCTAGAAAAGTGTCTTTCCTCGTGAGTACGTAGGCACCAGTTAAAAAATCTTGAGTGGCAGCTATCAACAGTTCACCATTCCTCGGAGTGACCAAATTGCTTTTGTTCTATAGAACGTAGTCGTTATTACCAAAGCCATAAGGCGAAGTAACACCCCCCATTAGAATCAAAGCTTCCCGCTTTCGCCTCTTCTGTTTGCGGCAAATGCAGATTCATTTCGTCGCCATCAAAATCGGCGTTGTACGGAGTACAGACACTTTCGTTGAACCTAAAAGTTCTGTGCGAATGAATTTTAGCCCTATGCGCCATAATAGAGAGCTTGTGCAAACTAGGTTGCCGATTAAACAAGACGACGTCGTCGTCGCGCAGATGCCTTTCCACCATATCTCCTAACTGAAGAAAACAAGATCATAGCGCAAAAAAAAAAATTAGTTAAAGTTTACTTTCAAATCCTGAGCCAACTTATCCCTATTTCCGTATTTAAGAAACTTTTTGAACGGCGAACCTTTCTGTTGCACGTAATTCGCGCCCGGCCAAACGTCGGGGCCGTTAATAACCAACTGCTTCATCAGAAAAATGTTGGCGTGAATTACGCGTTCTGGAAACGTTAAAATTTTGGCGATGTAGATAGGAACTCCGACCTAAACAATAATTGCAAACGCTGTCTGCGGTTTACTATTTAATTCGAGTTTTGTCTTACTTGATCAATTTCCAAATTCGGATCCGGCGATATAACAGTTCGGGATGAGAAGTCGACACGCTTTCCCGAAAGATTTCCACGAAAACGGCCTTGTTTGCCCTTGAGTCGTTGTACCAAACCACGTCCTGGTTTTTTCGGCTAAAACAGAACAGAATAGAAAATTCTCGAGAAATTAAACGAATACAAAATGTCCAAAGCAAATTAATGGAAAATGTTTGAAAATGAAATAAAGATCACGAACAACAATGCGTGTTTCATTCCCCTCGACGAGAGGGACGATTACTTCCCCTTTTCTCGAAGGGAGAGCTGCACGTGTATGTACGCATGTACAGTGTGTCCCATTTTCGTTGTAATTGCAGAAATCACATTCTGAAATAATATACCGGGTGTCCCATTTTAAAAAAAGTTAAGTTTACTTAATATCTCATAAACTATGTAAGATAAAAATAATTTAACTAGATGATTGGATTCTACGTAAAAAATTCTACAAAATACATCTTTCGATATGTAAAAGAATAACAGGGACATGAGATACACTACAATAAAATAGAGATACCCTGCAATTACAATAAAAATGGGGCACACTATACACACCTAATATGTAAATGGTACGTACACCTGGGGTGCGCCTGAAGGATGAAGCATGGAGAAAAAATCTCTAAAAATGAATACAAAATTGTCGAAAAATGGGTAAGTAAATTTAAAAACGAAAATAATGGGAAAAGAAAACTGGCAAAATTAAGAAGTGAATACGCGTAGGACACTGCAACCTTTATATGGCGCGCCCTCAGGTGGCGGATAGAGGAACGGTCTGCTGAAATGACCGTATGGGATCACCCGGTTAGTGGGTGTTTTAACCGAACTATTTGGGAGCAAACTGACCGCGGACCGAACTTCTTGGCCCAGCTGTCGTATCGTGGCTTAGGGCTTGCACCAATACAAACAATGCCAGTGGGGCACTCCTAACCAAACCTAACCACTGTCTTACGGCTCACGTGCATGTCTCGCGAGCCAAGAAGGTGGGGATCTGGGCTTCAACGACTGAATGGCGAGAAAATAACCTCAAAAAAGCTAAATCTCACGGTGGATAGACAAGGCCAAGGGGATACGTGACTGGAGAGTAGATCAATAGCTGTTGGCTTTACCTCGAGAAACCGGGCGTCTCTCGTTTTAAGATAGCCTTCTGAGTTTGGGGCTCCTGGCATGGTAACTTTTCTTTCCCTAATACTCGTGGGACCAAAATGGAGACCGAAGAAAATTTTTTAAATGCACCAATAAAGATTGAGTATGCTACAGAAAGGACCTCTGGGTTTACAGACCAACTCCAAAACCATCCTCGGCGGGGGAAACTAAGGACCTGCCTGGAAACAGATTGGGACTCAAACAAAAAAGCTAAGAAAAAGACGGTACGTGGACGGAAACTAAGCCAAGACGCGACCGGAAGAAGAAAAAAGACGAGGAGAAGGCGGGTGGACCTAGTAGTACTGGCTTAAAGAGGTATCACTCACACTCTACCACGCCCACGTCCCAAAAACAACCAACAAAGAAGGTCAGGAGACCGCAAGGTCAGATTTGTCCCAACGTGGGGATGGAGGAACTGATAGAAAGCTGTGGGTTAGAACGTGCTTATCATCGGATGTGACTCCAATATTCATCACAAGATCTGGGGGAGTTCGGATACCAATTTCAGTGGTGAGTCACTTATACAATTTCTTATGGCAACTAAGTTTGACATATGAGTATTTGTAACTAATCAACCTTTGTAACAAGAAATAGAAAGGAGGTGCTAGTTATGTTAGTAATCTCGTTAGGAAATGGCATATGTCTGATGAAGTGAGCTACTCTGAACATAGTCACATTAGATTTGATATCAGGATTATACCATGAAACCCTAGACAAACGGACTGGGAACTCTATAATACTAGATTATACCAGAACCTATCCGGCATACTAGATACGGTAAGCAATAACATTGGGTGAGAAATCGTGACAGCGCAAACTGCAGACGCCACAATAAAGGATGCCCTGTGACCAGGTAAGTTCCTTGGTGGAATAGCGCCTTAGAGAACCAAAGAAAGCCGGTCAGAAAGCTTTTCAACAAAGCCAAAGCATCAGGAACGTGGGAGCCTTAAAGAGCTTCGCTAACTGAGTATAATATGGCACTCAAGAAGGCTCGGAAATCTTCGTGGGGAAAGCATTGTAAGGACATTGAAACTGTCGCAGACGTCAGGCTCTACATGATCTTATCGAAAAACCCTCAAAGTGCACTTAAACCATCCAAAGCGAAGACGGTGGGTATACTGCAAACGAAGAAGGAAACTCTAAGTGAACTTCTTCGGACGCATTTTCCAAGAGGAAGACCATATGAAAGTAAACCACTAGACTGGGCCAGGCAGGGGTTGGAAGCAGCTGGCAACAGAGCGTCCCAAGCCAAGAAAGTGGTAAAACCTCCAAAAGAGCATTCGAACTGAATAAATCACCAGGCTCTGATGGGATAATGCCCATTATGCTACAAAAGGGAACAGACCTTTTATGGCGGAAGCTATGTGAAGTTTTTAGGTCCAGATTGGTAGAGCAGACTATTCCTAAACAAAGGCCTACAGACCCATTAGTCTAATGTCAGTCGTGCTTAAGACAATGAAGAAGATTATGGATAGGTATATTAGAGAAGGGTTCTTGGTGACCAGAGTTATATCCCAAGACCAATATGCTATGGCCCAGAAAGATCCACATAAACGGTCGTCAGCGCTTTTATTAGTACGGCTGAGAATGCTATGAATAACAAACAGATAATCTTAGCTGCTTTATTGGATATAGAGGGCGCTTTTGACAACACATCCTTTGATTTCATAACCATGGCTCTGAAAAGACACGGTCTGGAAGAAATTAGCTTCAGGTAGAGTTCTCTGTGTTGTGGAACCTAGTCATGGATGGACTACTGACAAAGCTTAGGAGAGGAGGTTTCCCACTGCACATCTACATCAGAGGGAAAGTTAGAGTAGCGGGTTACAGGCTGCGTATATCAACAGTCAATATCAATGCTGATCATCCACATATAAGACGTTTGGTCGACATTGGAGGACCCCTACTTCAAATAAGGTCTGACCATATGGTGGCCAAGTGCATTGATAAGGCACTCTTGAAGGTGGTCATTCTAAATCGGAACGACTGGGTAGACTTCAAAGAGAAGATCCCAAAAAACAGCATAATTGGGTACACGAACGGCTTTAAATCAGAGAATGAATCCGGATCGGGCAGATACAATGAAAGAGAAGATGCAGGGTTTGCCGACTCCCTGGGCAGCCTAGCGTCCGTCTTTCAGGCGGAAATACATGCTATTATAGCGTGTGCAAGAACTAATATAGAAAAGCACTACAGCCGTAGACGTATCTGTATTGTCAGACATCCAGGTAGCGCTGAGGGTGCTTGAGAGTCAAGGACAAGGAGAATATGATAATAAAACTTAATATAAACCAAGCTGCCAAGCTACTAATGCTAAGTAGGGCACAGTTAAAGACTACGGCAGGGCTCCTTACGGGACACATAGTCGTTAAAGAATACCTGCAGAAAATCAGGAGTTCAATGGCGACATTAGTTGTCGGTTATGTGTAAGTGCCCAGAAAACAGTACTGGATTTACTGAGCAGTTGGATGATAAAAGGCAGCGCATTTTTGGCCGCAGCTCACGACTTGCACCAATTAATCCAGGTTATGGATTTCGGATGCGTGGGCTAGCAACCAAAGAAAACAAATAAGCATTTTAGGCTGCAGTGCATTAGGTACCACCAAAGAGAAAAAAAAGAAGTAAATAGAACCAAATTTGAGACTGACCATCATAGCCAATGGTATCCCCGACAATTCGCTGTTAATATACAATGCAGTGTGTAATTGCAGAAAATCCCATCCCTCTTGGTACATGTTTACAGAAGCGCCTGATAACTTATGCTTTTTGATAGCATCATTTATGAATATAATCTCAGATTGCTTCATAGTTAAATCATCTTCGTTCCTGAAACATATGTATCTAAGTATAGAGGACAAGCACATTTGCACACTCACGTCCCGGCTTTTAAATCAGACACAACAGATGGTCGTATACAAACTGGAGGTACAAGCATACGAGATAAAATTAAATCCTTAGGACGACCTCTAAAAAAAAATTATTGTACATAAAAATTAGATAAACACTGACGAATGCTCACCTTTTAGGATCCATAGCCAATAAAGGTATGTCGCTTTCTGGAATGCATTTGAACAACTGTAAGACGTCTATTGGTGTTAAAATTTGGGAAAGTGCACCATTAGACATCACAGTCTCCAATTCCGGATTCATTTCTATAGCATTATTGAATTCATCTGCAAATAGGTGAGAAATAATAACGAAAAAAATGGGGGCCCTTACTAACCCATAAATTCCTGAATAACTGAATCATTTTTGCCTCGAAATTTTTCATGTACAATCTTTAAAACAGAACCGCTTCCACTTGACTTATTTGCAGTCATTTTCTTAACAACTCCATTGATGTCGCTACAATTTTTGCATTTATTAATTTTCTTACATTTCTCAAGAATTTTTTTCCGAATAGACTTCTTGACCATATAACTCAAATGAGGATTTATTAAACGACGCCTAAACCCGTTCTTATCATCATTATCCAACAAGACATGTCCGCAACGCTTACAAATTGACTGCAATATAGATATAATACTGCGAAAATAACCCACATGAAAGACGGGAAGTTCTAAATCTAGATAACCAAAATGACCAACACAATCATTTAAATTTTTTCCGCACGTCTGACATGGAGAATCTTTTTGATTGGTGCCCTAAAATATTAGAGATTGATAGAAAGTGTAAACGATGAATAATTATTACCATTCTTTGATCAAGGACACCATAAGGAACTGGAGTCCTGCTCTGATCTTGGTTGTATAAATTTTTGGCGACAACGTGAAGATGGGCTTGCTGCTGCATTGTTTCAGCACTCTCGAGTCCGAAGGAAACATGAGATCTATAGACGTTAAAATGTTTGAGGAGCAGCTTTAATTGAAATTGTCTTACATTTTTCTGGCAACATCTGCCTCACGATACTGTTCTTTCGGCATCTTTTTACTTGTTAATTGATGATTTGGTTCAAAGTTTTGAATATCAAATTCTAACCTTTAATTTCAAATTTCTGTGGCGCACAACCCGTTAGCGATAGTGTCGCATATACCGACCAACCCTTTGATTACAATTTATTGTATATACAGGGTGTTTTGTAATTGAATGTCAATATTTAAAGGAACGATTTTTAGGTCTATTTTAAGAAAAATACTTCATATGAACAATGAACGTATGTACTAAACGTCTTTGAGGTACATGATGGTAAAGTTTTCAAAAATAAATTATTTATTATCATATTATCTGTAATACTACTTTAGATATTTTAATGAAATTTGGCATACATGTAATATGTATCAAGAGGCATTTTTAATGTACCACATTTTTATTTTTACCAGTGGCGTTCGTATGTATTTTGACATGCCTTTTTTGACAGACATTGATGGTACGCCACTGATTTCTCTTATAATAATAATTATTCTTAAAATCCCCAATCATTTATGAGCAAATTTGTTCTCTTGATTAATTTCAATTCGATGCACGGTTTTCGCTTAAAAAATAAAATCTATTTCTTTGGATGGTGATTTTGTCATATTAACGATATTGTTATGATCATGCAGAGACGTTTTTATTTTTAAAGCAAAAATATCATTATCTAACCAATCACAAACCAAAGACAACTCTGGTACTATCGTAAACACACTAGCTATATTTAAATAATAGTAACCAAGGATATGGGCAGTTTGACTTTTTAATTTTGTTCGTGAAATAGTCTAATAAAATACCACTCATGATTGAATTTATCTCAAAAGAGTTGCTTAAAGAAAACATTACTCCGTCCTTCGGACTCATGCTGTTTTCAAATAACTCAGTTTCGGTATGAAATAAATCGACATACTTATCGCCAAAATTCAATTACTAGTATTACTCTTGACAATATCACCATGCAGAGAAATATATTTTATTTTTTTAGGTAAAAGCCGTGTATTGGATTGAAAAAAATCAATGGATCAAATTTGCTTAGAAATGATTAAAAATTACAAAAATGATTTTTATGTTAAGAGAAATCAGTGGCGTCCATAATGTCTGCCAAAACAGGCAAGTCAAATTCTGTTCGAACGCCACTGGTAAAAATAAAAAAAATGTGGTACATTACAAAATGCCTCTTGATACATAGTACATGTGTTTAAAATTTTATTAAAATATCTAAAATGGTATTACAGACAGATACATAGTAATAGAGTCGGATTCACCGGGTTTTAGGTATGACTCATCGTTACAAATCGTATGCATCAATCCAGGCGCTCGTATGTCGTAACTAATAAATAATTCCTACTGTCAATTTTTATGCAATCTGTCAATCCAGTTAGATCAGCTGTTTCCAACTAATTAATATAATCATAAATGTGTTGTTTTTGTCCAGAAATTTTCTGGTTTTCTGTTCATTTTTTTAAATTGTGTCATTTAATAAAGGTTGTGGGAACTCATAATAATTATAATTTATTTATATATTTGTACAGTTGCAAAACTATAATATTATGATAAATTAATGTATATGACCCAGGTGTCCACGTATATAACTTCTTAAAATAATTTTACTTTACTGTTAAATTCAACGTTTAGTTTTGAAGTACATACCTATTTAACTGAATTTTAACAATTGTTTGATTTAAATACCGCTTTATCGAATGTACATTCATCCACTCAGAGTCGTTACTGGGTTGTAACGCTATATCTACATAAAAAATTAAAAAAGCATCCGATATAATTCCACAAGTTCAAACTGCTGCTCAATATCCCACGACTTCTTCATTTTTTTGCATGTTGAATGCGTTTCATCCAATATGTACAATCTATTCTTTGGAGCGATTGTTTCCACACGTCTTATACATGTTCGTGAGTGCAAGCTCATCTTTTTCATAAATTTTTGGGTTTGGATTTTGTTAAGTAATTGTAAAAGTTCTTGTTTTAACATTTTCTGATCATGCATCACGTTATGCTTTAATAAAATGTACACAAATCTTGTTTCATCGATGATGCATTTGGTATTCTTCTTTTAGTGTTGAATGGTAATTCTGTTTCCTGGATGTAAACAATAAACCTAAAAACAGATTTTAATTTATTACTTGTAATATAAAATCGGGGACAAACTTTTGCCTTCTCCAAGTGGTTTTTTTTGCATCGTGCCAACTCCTTTTTGGTGAACCTCAACTAAATATTCAAGTTAGTATGCATATTGTAAATTGTTCGTTTAACATCTTTCACATAATTATCAACATCACAAGACTTTGACTTCCTAGGTTTTGGTTTTGGCACTTGCAGGGTCTTCGTTCTCCTTCACTTCATATCTTTTCTTAATCAAAGGTACAGTATTTATGTTAACGCCATATGCTTCTATAGTTCACTATAATGAATTAAGCTGTAAGATAAAATAGTACTTTTAATTAATTAAATACTTGCACACGGTTTCGTCACAGGTTTATATTGATCTTCTGGGGCACCATACTTAACACTTACATCACAATACAATACTTAAAATGTACCATACGATTAAATAAATAAATAAATACTGACTGCCTCCGCTTCCAATTTCTTTATGTGTGGGAAGTCGGCGCACAGCGCACGTGAACTTGACGCACAGCGCACAGATTTCCAGCGCACCGTGAACTTGGCGCACAGCGCACACTACTACCTTCTTTAGATTCGTCCATTTAGGACGGAAATCAATTACTACTTGTTGTTTACATGTTATATTTTTGAAAACTTACACAATTTTGTGCTTGGATGAACTAATTTTCTATCCAATAAAAAGAAATGTATTTTGGGATGTATTTTAAATACTGTATTTTGTAGTTTGTATTTTAGAGCGTTTGGCTACCAATGTATTTAAAATACGACAATAAATTGTATTTTAAGCTTTGCTCAGTATTTTGTATTTTGCCCAAGTTTGCAAAGCAAAATATTTCGTATTGATTCGTGGCTCTTTGAAGCCTGATATAACTGAAAATCATGTAACGTTAGTGAAGTTTTCTTACAGTAATTATGGTATAGAAGTAACAGATTGAATTTTGAATTATAAACCACTACAAAGTCCTTTAAATGCAGTACGTGTGCCAAAACATTTTTACCGCTGGTACACCTACAACGCCACAAGCATATTATGCATAAACAATGTAAGAGAGACAGAGAGAGAGGTCATTGTATTGCTAATTACTCAGACCACAGAAATAATGTTCTTTAGGGATTAAATAGCGTCCATGCAATATTTGTGATAAATGTTTCCTTGAAACTTTTGTGGAAAAAGTGAATAGCCAAAATTGCGTACGATTTGAACATTACGATTTTTTATCCATTTATAAAAGTTAAAGTTTCGAAATAAACTTTACGTAAAGGGACAAAATACGAGAGGAACAAGATTTTAATTGCAGTAGTAATAAATAATGACGTGTAAATATTATTGAAGAATGTGATATGTAACACATAGTGAAAATAATTAT
Source organism: Abscondita cerata (assembly GCA_030710515.1). NCBI lineage: Eukaryota > Metazoa > Arthropoda > Insecta > Coleoptera > Lampyridae > Abscondita > Abscondita cerata. The sequence continues at coordinate 166,324 of JALBCR010002743.1, forward strand.
TTAATTTTTAGTTCTATTCACTCCTATAATTCTGTTTATTTCTACAATGTTCGTTTTAAACAAATAGGTAGAATAGAAAATAATCTGGTTTTCCTGAATTGCTCAAAAGCCAAGTTATATGATTAATAAATTACAGATATTTGTTAGTTTGGTAAAATGTATATTAGACATTGTTTACACAGACATACATTATTAGACATAATTTATTTATAGACACAGTTATTCTTAACATTTTATTAAAATAACATTCACTTGTAGAAAAATCATTTCATATTAATAACGTATTAAGTAGGTATATACACTTCACATACACCCTTCAATTTACTTAAAACGTAAGGAAAACACAACAAAAGTTCATGCTTATCAAAATTCCTTTTGTGCGCCAAGTTTACGGCCAGCGCACAAAACTTAAAAATTCTTTTGTGCGCCAAATTCACGGCCAGCACACAAAACTTAAAATTCCTTTGTGCGTCAAGTTCACGGCCAGCGCACAAAACTTAAAAATTCCTTTGTGCGCCAAGTTCACGGCCAGCGCACAACATACAAAATTTCTTCTGTGCGCCAAGTTCGCAGTCGCCGCACAAGAAACAAAACCCTTCTGTGCGCCAAGTTTACAGTCAGCGCACAAAACACAAAATTTCTTTTGTGCGCCAAGTTCACGGCCAGCGCACAACATACAAAATTCCTTCTGTGCGCCAAGTTCACAGTCACCGCACAATACACAAAATCCTTCTGTGCGCCATGTTCACGGACAGCGCACAACACACAAAATCTGTCTTTCTGTGTCCCAATTTTACAGTCAGCGCACAAAACACAAAATTTCTTTTGTGCACCAAGTTCACGGCCAGCGCACTGGATGCAAATTATGACAATTTTTAGAAAGTGTGCGCTGTGCGCCAAGTTCACAGTGCGCTAAGTTCACGGTGCGCTGGAAATCTGTGCGCCAAGTTCAGGTGCGCTGTGCGCCAACTTTCCACACTTAATTTCTTTGGCATCACAACTATTCATATGCTATCGTATTAATATTGAATTTTTGGTTAATATCATGTACTTACTTAATGTGCTTCGATGAATAAGTGAAAAAACTGATTTAAATAAAGAAAAGTTGAAAAAATTCAAAAACGGTGTGGCATAACTTGAAGTACGAATCTAGGGTTATGTCAATGTAAACAAAGAAAATTATTCGACATACGTTTCATTGCTTGCACATGAACTAAACGGAAACATACGTTTCTCAATTGCATTTCACTGATATTTTTGTTTACAGAGACAGAAAACTATGTCACGTCGATTATCATACTTTACTGCAATGAGTCATACCTAAAACCTGGTGAATCCGACTATAATAAATGATTTATTTTTGAAAACTTGACTACCCTGTACCTCAAAAGTTAACATGTTTAGGATATATAAAGTTTTCTTCTTAAAATAAACCCAAAAATCGTTACCTTAAATAATGACAATTAGATATATACAGGGTGTCCCGATTTTTTTTACCTTAGTCCAAAAGTTGATAGTTTCCGAAATACAGACGCCAAAGTTAGTATTTTTCATTAGTTTTTCTTGGATAATGTTTTTAATAACTGGACTATTTGAACGAAATTGGGTACTCAAGGATTTTTCGGGATGAGAATTTGAAATCCGTTCTTATTTTTGTAGTAAATTGCAGGGGACGCCACTTACAGCACTTTCTTTACATTTAAAAGTCCTAATTTTTGTGCCTCAATTGGATTTGGCATTGACATTTTTGATGGATATAAAACATTTAATATTTATTTAAAGAGAGCACCACCTTATTGAATATTTATTTTAAAACCAAAACCACTTACGTTAAGCAATTTTTTTTCTTTATCCTCTATCGTCTTGGCCAGTTTGATTTTACTTATTTATGTAGTTAACTTTTTCGTCTTTAAATTTATTATTGTTATTTGCTCGTTGGCCTTTAAACAGGCTCAATTATTAATTGGGACCAGTCCTAACCCTGGATAAATATATGTCCATTCTATTAACGAATGAAATTTAAAACTACAAGAATAAAATACATAATAGGCAACTAAACCAGTGAACCAATATTAAAAACTAAATTTGTAGGATAAAAGAAAAACAAATAAACATGGAAAAATTTAGTTGACCTACTTAATAATAATAATCATAATAATAATAATACGTGTAAGAGGAAGTGTGGTTGCCTATATAAATAGAAGAAAATTTATTAATGAATAACAAAATTATAGAAAAAGACAATCTAGTACTGGGTCAATTGGAGAAGAAAAAACAAAACTAAACCGGAAGAGGAAATATTTAAAGAGATATTCAAAAAGAGCAATATAACACAACTTTCACCAATAAAACAAACTACCTCAAACACAGCAACCGAAAATCAAACAGATATGGAAAACGTAATAGCGGCGATTAGAGAGCCCAGAAATGATGTTAAGGAAATGAGAGAAGAATTCAAAAATGACATTACAAAATTAAGGAAAGAAGTAATAGATGTAGAACAAGATATGAAAATAAAGAAAAGCAATGGGATGCGGAGAGAAAAATGTGTTACAAAAGTTTGGAGAAAAAAGATAGAGAGACCCGAAAGGACAATAATTATTACAAAAACAAAAAAAAAGGAATAAACAAGTAGAACAGGTACTAAACATTTTTTTATCATTTTGAATAAACCGTAAACCTTCTGATGGATGTAAGTGAATATAGCGTCTAGAGATTGATTTGCATTTCTCGGAAACAGTCTACTTCATTAAATTCCGACTCCGTTGACTCAATTTCAATATCATTAGTTTCGTCATCGATTTGATTTCTATGGCGCATGAAATTAAATAACTCGCCCCCTAATCGTTAGAACTCTACGATTGGATCATGATTTCATGAGGACATACTTTGCCAAATGAGATAAAAATATCCCCCTGTGTCATATATTCCCAACCGCAAACTAGCTTTTGGTGCATGCCAGAGTCCTTCGATTGTGTTGGTGTGCGCACCGCCCGTTTCGGAATATTTAAAATGAACTGAGTGATTCACTTTCAGATGCGGATAGACCTCTTCTAATAACACATCGTGTGATTTCCCACAATTAGAAAAATATGGTGCACCTTGCGTCATTATCTTCTAATGTACGAAATATAACGTACCAATCATTGTATGAGTAAAATAAAGAGGGAAGATTTTCTACATGCGTTATAAATAAAGTTACTCTATTGACTTCAATTACATATATGACGTTCTGTCAAATGTCTATCGCTGTCATTCTCTCGCTTCATTCTAATTGCTGTCACTTGTTACTTTTTAAGGTTAGTATTTCAACTGACAACCACATATCTTGCCAACACTGTTTTACAGTAACTTTCTAATTTCAACCAGTAACTAAATAGTAAATGATCAAATTGACTCAAACATTTTTAATAGAGATTCATATGCACGTGACGGAGAGATCTTTTTCCTGGCAGGAAGTTTATAATGGTTTAAGGTTGAATACGGTGTTATCAATTTCTATTTAAATTTAGGTTAGGTTAGACTAGTGGAAGAACTACAAAAAACCCGGAGAACTTTACATAAAAACCAATATATACGAATTCAGAATAGGTAAAGAAATCATGGGCGGTCATAATTATGGTTGATGTAAAAAAAGCCTTTAATATGACGTCGTGGGACATTACAGATAGTACCATACCTTACAAACATAATCAAAAGCTACCTCAACGAAAACAAAATGAAAATAGACAAAAACACCTACAAACAAACTGGAGCGGGAGTACCACAAGGCTCAGTATTAGGATCAACTCTGTGGAATATATTATACAAAGACCTACTAAAAGCAGAACTACCTAGAAGAAATCCAAATAATATGTTACGCAGACGACGTGATCATAGCGACGGCAACTAAAACAAGGAGGAACTAAAATATTAAGAGATGAGACACTGAACATAATAAATCTGTGGTTAAAGCAAAATAAACTACAGCTAGCACAAATACGACTCCTACAATAGTGAATTAGAGCAGGAAAACAAGGCAGATATACTTTGAATTAGAAAGACATAAAATCTAGCCTACAAAAAAAATTAAGTATTTAGACGTAGATGTACTAACTTTCGCAAAACACGTATACAGATAAACAAAATAAAAATACTACTAGAGCCTCGACGTATATCTTAATGAACAAAAAAAGATCAAGAGATCCTCAAAAGCCAAAGAGTGCTATCACTACGTCTTGGAACAACATACAAAACTGTGTCTACCGAAGAGTTGTTAGTCTTAACAAGAATAATACCTCTAGGCCTTCTAATAATAGAAAGAACACAAAAAAAAAGAAACAAAAAGACGTAACATTAAAGGAATCAAGAAAAACGCACGAGAAGAAACAGAAAAAAAGAGATGAACATATGATCTCAAGGGTAAGTTCAATGTTGTAGAAATGCGTGGCTGTCAACAAAGTTACTTTAATGTAAATTAATTTTCAGACGTGTTATGATAACCCGAAGCAACACTAGATGTCGTAACACTAATTTGTCGCTATTCTAGATTTAATTCGCCAAAGACACAGATGAGTTTGGTATTCACGAATAAACTCTTCCAGTAATTCTCGATTGCTGTTCTTCAGATAGCTAGATATGATAAGAGCTTCCAGCTTAATCACGAACCAACGCTAAGCCGAGACATCTCCTTACACAGGCAGTTTCACTTGCGCAAATGAGGCTTGTCCAAGCTTGCACGATTCAAATTCAGTCAATCATCTAGGGGCTTGTACAGTTCAAATGCTTGCGCAAAACTTTCCTTCAGACCCTACAGTTCGCTTGCAGTTATGTATATATAGCTACCTTAAGTCATATTACGGAAGAAACGCGAACTATGTTTGATACGTGGTATAATAGTTTCAAGATCTCCTGGCGGTTGCCCCTCCATGCGCAGAAAACTTAATTCGGTTCTACGTATTCGGAAAGTAGCTTGTTTAAAAACCCGCCAGGTCAACCGCCACCAGATCTTAAAACTATTATAGCAATAATCAAGTTGTTCAATGGCGCTAAGTTTAAATGGAGCCGAACATTTCTGGTCATATCAGGGACCAAACTTTGAAATCATTTAGCTTACCTTTATTTTTAGAAATTAAACATGCATCTCGGATGGGTTCGAATGCCCTGAAGCCTTATCATATTACGATACTGCGTAGTTTTTAATTATGATATGATTTTGTTACAACTCCAAATTATCACACGTTGAGTAATCAATCACTTGTTTATTTATTTTTTTTGATACACACTTTTTGCATCGTTAAATGCGAAATTTTTAATCAATTACTCAATACTTTGTGTAAAAGATATAAAAACTAATAAGAATCAATAACTTATTGAAAACACCGTAGGTTCATCTCTAAAGTGCACGCACTTTTTTGAATCTATAGGAAATATTCTGTTAGACAACATAGACAATCTCCTCAAGCTTCTTCTAAAACTATGTTTTCTTACGATGTTGGTGTTATTTACCAAATTGACGTTATGTGCGCTGTTTAAGAAGCTCACACACATTTCTGGAATTTTTTGAGCGGGAGCTGATGGATGCTCTTCCAGCCATAGCAACAAACGCTTTATTACTTGCTGCTTCTGTTCTTCGTTTATCTGTTTGCGGAGTAAATTACAAACTTATAGACTATAGAGAAAATATTTACCTTTTGCATCGCCTGCCGTATCATGTACTCATCTTTTGTAGACAGAAAAACTACAGACGTCTTTTTCTTAACCAACCACCGATAGTGAGGTCTTTCAAAACCGATATTTCTCATCTGTCGCGTATGCATTAAATTTTCAATCTACAAACAGCCTTCAATAAAAATTATTTTTTGGTTAATTTTTCCCATTACCTGATTTAAGAACTGCGAGTAGTTCATTTTAAGTAACAACAGGGCGTATTATATTTGATGAAATAATATATTAATATTATATTAAAAATCTAGGTAAGTGTTATGCAAACAGTTCGTTATGATAACAATGATGAGTATGCAAATACAGTGGGCCGAGGTTTGTTTTAGATAATTTTAATATTAATAAATCTTCAATTTATTGACGATAACACTTAATTTATAATGGTTTAGTAAATAAAGCACGCGATTAAAGGAAATGATTGAATAAATTAGTTTCTCTTTCATATTGTGGGTTGAAGTTTCTTGAGTTTACCAGTTTCAACGATTAATTCAGTTTCAATTTATAATCACATATAATATAAATTTTAAAACGTACAGTTAAAGATCAAACATCAAACAAAAAATAGGCTCTCTTTTTGATTTGAGAATCTTCAAGAGAGTTCGTGTACACATCACAAAAATTTGTTAATAAACAAAGTACACCTCCATGTGAAGACGGCTAAATTCAGAGTTCCGTCAATTTAAACTCCAAACACGTCCACGTCACGACGTCCAACCAAACAAAATCTTTGTACGTATTCGTATATAGTAACACACAGTACAAAAACTTTAATTTACGATTTCAGAAAAGAAAACGTTACGTAGTAAAAGAAATTAAAAAAAAGAGATTTATGTCGCCCGAAAGTTAAGGATAAAAGAAATTTATATATGTACTAAAAGTGCAGAATAATGTAGATTAGTCTGCCGTTTTGTACTTCAATATTATCCAAAAGTTATTGTGAAATTAGTATGATTAAAAAGATCAGAAAATTCTGTATGTTTTGGGACTTTTAGTCCTCAGCGCTTATATAAATAGCAGTCCCCTCAAACGGCGTTAGCGGACGGGTACCCTCAGTATAATCCGCCGTTTCAAACATTCGGTGATTTTCAGTCATCTTTGCATGCATTTTTTGCGTGTTAAATATCATTTTATCAAAAAATGAGAATATACATTTTGTTCCTTTCTATTTCAACTTCAGATTTTTTTTATTTCTGACAATTGGACGACCACACAAGCATTCATCCTAGAGTGAATATATTGCTTTAAAAATTTTAAATCGCAATTTTGCAAGAACTAATTGCGCGACAATTGCAGAATTTTGGACACACTAAGTACGTATAATTACCTCTTATTTCCTGAAAGATTTATGCTACATCTCAAAAAATGACGGTCTACAAATTTAAAAAATAAAAACACAAATATTTCACTTTTTCCGATTTTTCGCGGAAATTTATTACCTAATCTTGTCGAATTGGTGCTTATTTTATTCGTATTTTTATTCTCTACAACTTTTCTTTTTACATCATTAATGTTGGTTCATTACTTTTCACTCAGGAAAAAAAAGTTGAGAATAAACACTTTTCTTTGCATTTAAATGTTAATTAAAAATATAATGACTATTCATTTTCGGTATAAAACATGGCACATGCGGTATCCTACTATTATTTTTGTCAAAAATTTACTTATTATTTGCTCTATAGACTGGGGTAAAGTACTGACAGCGCGCGACGTTGCTTAACTTCGGTGATCCGACGAGAACCGGTGCTTTCAACGTGCTATATGATCGTTGTCGTATAATAACGTGAAAAATGTAACACATACTTATGAAATGAACAGGTGGGGTATAAAATTTTAAGATTTCAATTTGTCACTATCAATATGAAGTTCGAAATTCCGTAAAACCTTTTCACATAATGAGCTTATACGCTTATACCAGAAATACATCATCTCCCCCGGAATGTGTAAGGCCCAGATGATTCTATATTTGCATATGAACTTCCCGAAGTTGCCGATAGGTAGCGATACGTGTTACATTATATAGTATTTTAGTTTCCTGTTATTTTCACACCTAACACAGTTTAAACAAACTGAATAGTATATCCTAGTAATATTTATACAAATGAAATATTAAAAACTTAAACAAAATCTATTTTTAAATTATTGCGTTGTTCCGTCATGTGGTAACATTATTTTCGGTATTCAGAACATCAATGTTTAGATCATTTTTGCCTGCTATTGCAATATTTCAAACATGGCCGTTCCCACGATGGAAAGAATTGAGAGGTTTTGCAGGCAAATATTTTAAAATTAAAAAACCATCATCCGAATCAGCGCTTGAATAGATTCCATAAGTAACACAATTTAACATATTTAACACATCGCATGAACTATTACACAACAATAATAAAGATAAATATTAAAACTTTTTGGAAACTTATTGTATCGGAGCAAAACGCCTGTTACAGCGCGCAGCCATCTTTCTGAATCGATATTCATCACGACACTATAATCGTGATATTCAATCAATGACGAAACCGGAAAGCCAAAGCATAACGCTATACGTATAGAGAATCTACTGCATGTATCTACGGGACATTCTACATTCCGGGGGAGATTGATGTATATCTGCTTATACTCATTATGAATGCTTACCAATGGAGATGATTAGTTGTAGCAGTTTATTTATTTTTAGACTGGAAAATCTTATGGCCGATTGCACCAACACGACTTGAACTTAAGAATGCATAAAAACTTGGTGCATACGACCATCAGTGTCAAATGTAAATGCAGTTTAATGCAACGTTTTAGATGTTTTGAGGAGAGTATTAATTTAAATTTTATAAAATGAATGAAAAATCACGTCAATCAGATATGGTTGTTGAGAAAATCTTGATTAGAATGAAAATAAAATTCGATTCGAGTGGAAGATTCCGAGCGCGAACGTCAGACATTTAATAGTTAGTACGGCCCTGTTCTATAATAATTGTAATTTAATGCATAAAAAGGAAAGTCAAGAAGGAATAACGTTTGCAATGTAATTATAATTAACGCAAAATTGTTTTCTTTTTAAATAAATTAATTCGGTATCTTCCCGTTAGCCAATGCGACACGTATTGAGGTACAATCGTGACGTCAACACGTAATAAAAACAACGTCCAACGCCGCATTCCGATTTACATTCGATAGTAGACGTGTCAAGCAATACACGCCAAACTTTCTGTTCTTATTAACTTATATTTTTACACAAACGTTTATTAATTCTTTACAACACAATGGCACCAAAACAAAGAATGCGCATTGCGAACGAAAAAGCGAGTAAAAACGTCGTCAATCGTGGAAATGTACCGAAATCGTCGGTGAGTACTAACCATATTGCTCGTTTATTATCATCGAATTTAATTGATTGTACGTTTTGCAGAGACCGCAAGAAGATAATTATCCAGTCGGACCATGGTTGCTTGCTCTTTTCATTTTTGTCGTGTGTGGGTCTGCCGTATTTCAAATCATTCAATCTATCCGTATGTCCTAAATTTTAATCGCTCTCCTTCCTAACATGTTGGCCTTTATTTTTCAAATGTTGTTTGAACGCTATGATTATATCATTTATTCGGGTCAACTCTACCATATGATCATTAATGTATAGAACCGTTTTATACTTTATTTAATTGTTTTACAACAAAAAGTCTTTGTCTTAAACGTTTTAAGTAATTATTGTCTTAATAACGACAGAATGCATTTATTTATGCATAATTTACATGATACGCATTCCAGTCATTGTAATAATTTGTGTAACATTTGTACAAAATAATATATATATTATTTGTTTCTGACCTCGTGTTTTTTATTCCTAAATGACCAGATAACGTGTACTGATTATTTGATTACGTAATTCTATATATGTCGAACTATCATCTTGTTTTTTCATATTTATCGCATCAAAGGAAAAGATTGTTTAAGTGTTTTTAATTTTCAAGTATAATGTGTGAGTAACATACCTTTAAACCTATGAAACTCGGTACTTATTCGCATTTTCATTGTGAGAATGCTTCATCGGGCCAGTGCATCTGAAAGATATGAAACCTTGCTGTAGTTGTTTAGTTGTTCGTGAACTTGTATCCTTCTAGATGCTTGAGTCGCAAGGTTGTCTTCCTAACGACTCTGTTTTCTAAAAAAGAGCAACAAGTTTAGTGAAAGATAACACTTATTACAGACTTTTATTAAGTTGCAGCATTAAAAAGTTTTGGAGTGTAAAAACATTTAAAAAATCACACGAGATACTTTAGCCACACGTTTGTGTAGAATAAATGTGACTTTAGACACAGCCAGGCAAATATACAAATACAATATTAATTACAAATACTCCAAAAAAGGAAAATAATGAACGACAATTTAACACAACAAAACGACGAAATTGAAGCATTGGATGCAATTTACGGCACCGAATGGCGCAGAGAACCCGACATCGATAATTCATATTACATTCAAATTACACCAGATGTTCAACTTTCGGTCACATTAAATTCGGATTATCCATCGACAAAACCGCCCAATTATCAATTATTGGCGCCCACGCTTAAGGCCGAACAAAAATCTGATATTACAAAAGAATTTGAAGAAATATATAAGTAAGTTAATGCGAGCATATTGTCGATGAAATGTCGTACGTATTGTAGAATTAATTTTGGAGGTCCGGTGTTGTTCCAATGGATCGAGAAAGTTAAAGAGATTGTTAGTGAGAATGTTGAGGAGCCTACTGAAGATGAGGTCGAGGTAGAAGTTAATCAAGCGCCGACGCCAACTGAAGAACGATATAATCATAACATTGTACATGGACCTATAATTCAAGATAGGAAAAGCGTTTTTCAGGGCCATGTTTGCAAAATTTGTAGCCATCAGGAAGTACGGTATGAAAAGAATAATAATCATTTGAAAAACCAAATATTTACATTTTTTGTTGGCAGTGAAGTGTTGGATCTCCTGATGACAACCAAAAAGGTATCCCAAGCAACTCATAACATCTTCGCCTATAGAATTATCCTACCCAACGGAACGTTATTACAGGTAGTACTGGTTACATGACTGAACACCGATGATGTTTATTAATCGATAGGATTATGATGACGATGGAGAAAATCAAGCGGGAGGAAGATTATTACATTTTTTACAGATCGTGGACGTTACCAACGTACTTGTGGTTGTATCAAGATGGTACGGCGGTATTCCTTTGGGACCTGATCGGTTTCGACACATAAACAACGCCGCTCGGCAAGTGCTAGTCCAAACTGGTTTTATTACGAAAAAAACTTGACGTTACATAATTTTTAATTAATATAAATATGCACTGCTACTCAAAACATTTATTCCTGTTTTTTAATACAAGTATGTAAATTCGCTGATCAAACATTACAAAAATACTGTGTTTATGAATCTTATTATGAAGGTAAATTAAATCTAATGGCCTCATTGTGTATAACTTTAATGATTTCTTGATTAATTGAAAATATAAATCGCAAAGAGGCAAATTCGACAACCGAATTGTCATACAACCGCACCTTATTACCCGCCATCACTGGTCTACCATCTACGAATATTGGCCTCTTACCTTCCGAAGAGATATAAAATTCTCCTGTGTTCCGCAATCTAAAATTAAATCGTCGAAATTACATTTTCGAGTTTCAATCAATCTTACTTGAGAGTTCCTTGTCTGCGAGATATTTTCTCCGCTGGTCCCTCCAATGACAGATCGACATCAACTGTGTGATCCTTCGCACAACGTCCTATAGTTATTTCTCGGCTTCGCATTAAATAACGAACGAGTCGTCCTCGAAGAACCGCCAAAGTGTTATTGTCGAGTTCGCCTGGACATACGCCCGTTACCCCGTCGACAAGCACATTCCAACGACCAATTTCGTTTTCAAGCTGACGAATTTCGTGAGTATTTTGACGTTGTTGTAAACGTAATTCACGATCTAGCCCTTCGTCTGGAGGTTCGTTCAACTCTACATCTTGTATCATGTCCTCAGCATCACTAAACGATATTATAGGTTTCGAATTAAGCGGTAGGGGTTGTACTAATTGATCGGGAAGAAGATGGTATAAACGCATCGTGTGCCAATGTCTTTGCAGGGCTATTGCTGTACGGTTTGGAAAGAACACGTCTGAATGTTGAGCTAATAGATCCGCAAAGGTATTCAGAGATGGGTTTGACTGCTACAAAAAGAGAGGCTCTAAATAGTATTCTTAGACCTTTTCTACTCACTGATTTAACATTCCCCAATATTTGTTCTTCTTGAACATTCCATAACGCACGATCCTGAACTGTAGCGACCATATCAGGATGTAAATTCCGCATAGCTGCTACGGCCACTCTAGAAACAGCCTGATCGTACAACAATGCATACCATCGTTGTTGCAACTCTTGCACTGTAAATTTGCATGAAAACTTGGTACCTAGATAAACTAATCTCAAATCGTTGGTTTGTTGTACTCCGATTATTAATGCTAAATCATCAGTAGGTTTCCACCGTCCCAAATCCTTGGTGGCAATTTGACTTTGATGTCGACCTTTTTTATTACGTCTCGCAACACTAGAAGAACTTTTCGACAAAGACTTTCGTTTCAGATCAACGCTTGGTGTCGGGGTTATTACATTAACTAGAGGTGGAGGATTAACCAGCGATGGATATTCTGGATGTACCGTCGTAACAGATTGAGAACGTGCTCGTCCGCTCTAAAACTAATTGTTGTAGGTATTTCTAAGTCGTGCATTGTTTTCCTTACTTTTACATTTGAAACTCCAGGTAATCCCAAGCTGTATTCCACTAATTCGTCGTCGAATTTTTTACGTTTAATTGATCTATTGGAACTAGAAATAGAATAAAGTAATTTCAGTAAACCTCGTAGTTGAAGTACCTTCGCCTACGTGCGCTGTCCATTTTATCGGAATCTATCCCTACGGACGAACTGTGTAAATTAAACATTAATTGTTAATAATTTTCTGCGTTCTATTTACAAATTTCATAAATTATGCTATTTTAGTGTAATTATGATTAAAAACAGTCAAGCAACATTAGCCGAAAAAGTAACTAAAATGTTGTGTCTCACGTACCCAAACTTACAGTATGTCGATGTGGCAAAACTACAGCTTTTGATTCGTGTATATTGCGGTGATTACAATTCCGTATTTAACAAAATAAATTCAATAGACCCGATCAGTGGTGACGTCAAATTAAACCGCTAAAATCAAAATTCGGTACTTGGCAAAATTGTGGTCGAAAAGTGAACCTTAAGTACATGGACTTAAGGGTGATAATAAAATAGGTCAATAAAAAGTGGTTGGTTTTCCAATATACACACATAAATAAGGGAAATCGTTTTCATATTCACTAATTCTGAACCTTTATCTTTCATCTAGTATCAATATTACATTTTCAAATAGCATATTTTTATTATAAATTAAAATTAACTTATATACTACAAATACATGCGCAAAAACCAGCTGGCGGGAACAGTAATGTTAGAAATACGCACCGGGTTAACCTTATACTTTGTAATTGCTGTTTTCCTTTGTTGTTCCTGGCGTTACTCTTGTTTCTTTATTAGCTTATTGACTCGTTTACTTCATTAGTTTGTTCTTTATAATACGTAATTTATAGTTTAATTTAATAGTACTTCATAGTAATTAGGTTATGGTTAACCCGGTGCGTATTTCTAAAATTACTGTTCCTGCCAGCTGATTTCTGCGCATGTATTTGTAGTATAAAATTAATTTTAATTTATAATAAAAATATGCTATTTGAAAATGTAATATTGATACTAGATGAAAGATAAAGGTTCAGAATTAGTGAATATGACAACGATTTCTCTTATTTATGCGTATATATTGGAAAACCAACCAACTTCTATTGATCTATTTGAATATAACCCTTAAGTCCTTATACTTAAGCTTCACTTTTTCGTCCACAATTTTGCAAAGTACCGAATTTTGAATTTAGCGGTTTGTACGTGACGTCACACTAATCGGGTCTATTGACTGCTATATTAAACATAAGCATCTATTAATTCTTTAATATTTTTACCTTAGGATTTTAGCTTCTCAGCAAATATATCTAGTTGTTAGACTGATGATAGTGTACAAAAAAACAAGTTATAAGTTAAAAGCACTTGTTTATTTTCAAATTTACTAACAGAAAACTATACACAAAAAATAAAATTATTGCAAAAATGTTTTTTTCCACGACATACTTAGAAAACGGACGTTTCTTCTCTACAAATAGTGAGGAAAATTCGTATTTCCTCACTAGCGAGGAAAATAATGCCGTGTTACAAAAATGCCACTTTAAAAAATGTAAAATGTGTTATTAGAACTATATGCGCCTAGTAGTTAGTTAAATCTTATATTTCGACTCTTAAAAATTGCTGCGCTGTGACAGATTGAGACCAAGCCGATACTACAGAATACGGTAGCGAGATTATTGGTTACGTTTACAATATTACTTCTTTCATTAGGTTGTTTTTTTGGGGAATGTCGTGGAAAAAATGTTGTGTCTAACACATGAGGAAAGCTCTTTTCCTCTCTCACTCTAATGCCTCCCTCGCTACGGTCGTGAGGCAACTCGAGCTCGAGTGGGAAAAAGAATCGCTTTCCTCACTTGTTGGACAAATAACTATTTCTTGATTTCATGGCTGCAAATTTACGAATTAAATTTTTAAGTAAATTTTTTTGCCTCACCGCTTTCAATTGTTAATGTAGAAAGATCATTTAGCCGCGATTGCCCCATACTATTTCGTTTGTAGTAGGTATTTTATTAATTTTAACTGTTTTTGTATTTAGTGGATCCAAAATCCAAACTAATTTCTAATTTTTTTGATGCTTTTAACCCTTTCGTGTAATTGACATTATGAAATTGTATTTATATTAGAATATTAAATATTCCAATTCGAAACAAATCTTCTATTGAAGAACAGTTATAAATAATTCTTCGCCAATTTATCAAAATGGTGTAGACTGTCGTTTTTCTTAAAACTGAGCCGCCACATTCAAAGTTCTTGCAATTTCTGCAGCTTCACCACTTATTTTAATAAATTTAAGTATCATTTCTGACAGTTATAATAAACCTGCTTCAGTGCAGTTTTAGCTTCATCTAAATCTACATTTTTTTGTAGAAGCTAAATTAATTTCTATTAAAATTTTATGCAAAAAGACGCACAAATAAATAAACTCAATTTTTTCAAATTTTTTTTTTATGTTTTGAACTTCATCACGGATTACTATTTATGTTGTTTAAATGGGGTGCGATTTCTAATTCAAATTGTGACTGTGGAAAGGAACCAGAGATTATTGTTACACATATTGTAGAGGATTGTCAATTAACAAAGGTTAAAGGAGGGTTTGTAAACATTTATAATTTAACGGACCAAGCTGTATTATGGCTTACGAATCTGAAGGACATTTGAAGTTAAACAATATTTTGTATTATCTGTCCTGATTATCTGTGTTTTTCCATTATTTTGTTTGTTTATTTCTTTAACCTACTATTTTTTGTCATTGTCGTGACTGGCGCTTGAACCGGTCCATGATATATTGCATATAAAATGCATAGTCCTATTGGTGAATACTCTTATACGGAAATTAGAGATATTTTACATTCACCTACTTTAGAAGAAAGGCGAAATATTTGTGATTTAATATTCTTATTTAAAATACTTACTAACCGGGTTGTGTGCCCAAATTTATTAAAATTAGTTATGTTTAGAATTCCTTCAAGAACCACTCAAAATTTTGAGTTGTTTATGGTACCATATCATGCCACTAATTATGGTTTAAATAACACCTTAACTCGTATTTCTAAAACTGGCAGCAAATTTGGAAATAAGGGACTTAACTTCATGTGTACCTCCATAAATAAATTTAAACGTTTATCTAAATCATTTGTTTGCACTAATGTCAATAAATTATGATTAATATTATTTAATACAAAGGAATTTTAATTACAGTTGTTATTGTACTGTATTGGGGTTACCCCGTTTGTAAATGAAATAAAAAATTATATGTCGCCATGCAATAGCTGTTCTGTTATATTTTATGTTCTTATTTACCTTCTATAATGTTTACACAATTAATATTATTACATGTGAATACTAAGGTGGGTAAGGGTTGGCATGTTTAGGTTTTAGTGGTACCATACGAATAAATAAACTATTTCTTCTGTCAAAAACAAGTATATATCTTCTAGACTATCGATACAAGTATTTTATTTCATTAATTAATTTTATGTGTATTCATTTTCTCCTGAGAACTTTATATCTGATGTTATATATGTCAGCTACTCATTAAACCTACATTTTCCCGATTAGTTTGAATGTGCATTATATGTTAGACAGAAACAGGGTCAAGCTTAAATAGTGCGGCGTATACCTAGTAGTGGTAGAAAGAGAAAGGCTTTGCTTTTGTGGAGTTTATGTCTTACTAAATTTCGAACAACAGGAATTTAAAAAACGATAATATGTTAAGAGTAGGGAAAATGTGGGTAAAGCGGCCTAGTCGGTTAAAGTGGCCAGTGATAGAAAAATGTATTTCTGGTAGTTAGCGACATTTAGTAGATAGTAGATTAATTAACGGGAGTGACGCTCTGAACAACCAGTAAGGTGCGTAACTGCTAACGTAACTAGTGTGGGAAATATTGTAAAAAAAACGCCGAGCAAGTGTCCTGATATAAGGTATGGGGTTTTTCAATCTTTCTAATATTTTGTTTTCCATCTACTTTGTTTTCTCAAACATAAAATAAAAATTAGTGGAACATAAATTATCGTTTATTATCAACAATAAATGATAATGGATACTATATAGGTCCTAATGATCATAATGACCACTTTACAAAACTCGGTAGGTAAAGTGGTCATTTATAGGCAAAAAAAATTATAAAAAAAAAATTATAAAGCAGCATTTTAGTGTGTACTTAATTAGAGTCTAAAGTAGATCTCCTATGCTACAAAAAATTTTCAAAGCAAAACTGACAGAAATAAACTTTCCTCAAGGTATTATTCCTTAGGGTAAGCGCTTTACCGACCTTTGCTCTAACTAGAAAAGCAGAAATCGTTGCGGGAGATGAAACTTAAAAATATTACCTACGCGCATCTAGGAAGAGAAGGTCGTTCGTATGTAAAATATATAAATAACTGAGGACCGTTTACTGTTTGTCTCACCAAAAATCCGTAAATTCTTACAAAACTGCTCACTTCAACAGCAGACACGATAGCGGGAGATTGCAAATAAAATCACAATTACTCATCTATTAAACAAAAAACAATTTTTATATTCCACCCCCTATCTTTGTCATCATTTAAACAACTAGGTCAATTTAATTACTCCATATAGTATTTATATACATTAATTTACTCTTCGACAACTAGCTGGTGTTACCTAAAATAAGTAGAGGCTTCCCCAGACGCTCAAACTAGTTGGCATCCCAATGACCGGATCGGGGGCACCTAATAAGGCTACCTTCTCCACCTGCATCATGCGTCTCCACTATCGGTCTATCAAATCACAATACTTTGTTAATTATAATAAAATAAAATCTTATATTTCCCATTATTAAAATAAATCTTATTCCATCTGCCAGTCACTCTGACAAAACCTCCAGCCTCTATTTTTTCTCATTAAATTTTTCTAAACCAAAATATGAATAAAATAAAAACATTAATATTTAATTAATTAAACGGAATAAACAAATAATGAAGAAATTAACAATAAGAAAACATAATTAAAAATTTATCTTTAACACGTAATAGCAAACGGGAGAGCTTAAAAAACAGACGATGCGTAAGAGAAATAAGATTTACTAACAGACGTCTGTGTTCCAGTAACAGATGTCCGCAACACATATGGTAGTTTGCCAAGGTTGAATATAGTTCGAAAACAAAGCTGTTCCACTGATTCCATAGTGCCACACTACATGGGTTTAAAAGAAGAAGAGAAGGACAATCATAGCCATGCAACTGAAGACATAGATTGAAGAGAAACTTTCAAACTTACAATTCGGATTCAGAAAGAGAATGACAATCGTAACGGCAATCAAGGAAGTTTTACGAACAGCCAATAAGTAAGGTAAGAGAGCTACGATTTATAAACAAACAGGTTTGCGTTCTTGTTACATTAGATATCACCAACATATATAACAGTATGTCATGGTTGGGTATAGTCAATGGTATAAAAAGGAAAAAAACTGATTAAAGTTATTTATAACCCAGGTGGGTAACATAGAGAGGTAGTAGCTCATAGAAGGGGTTTCACAGTAGTCTGTAGGACCGCTTCGTGGAACTATGATGAGCTTTTTGAACACGCCGACGTCATTGCGATAGTAATAGTTAGAAAAACCAAGTAAAAACTGAAACGAAAGTCGGAAGAAGGGCGATCCACGTCTGTTTCAAGACAAGCTATATGATATAATTTATGATTAAGCGAGAACGAAACAGTGAATTAACACAATAGACGCATATATGCAAAAGTATATAGTGGGAGACCAAGCTCCAACCGGTGAAGAACGTACGTAAAAGTGTAAATACGCCACCTCAAAATTTTATAGACAAACAGGAGACAAGTAGAGTATTAACAAAATCCCGACTCGAAGGAAATCTATGTAAGCTGAGTGGATGAGTAGGTGAAATGAATAAGATTAGGACCAAACCACTTAATTGTATGGATTTTTTAGACTCAACCTCATAAAGGTAGAAAAGAGAGAAAGTGAGAACACGTTCCAGATTTTCCAAAGCGGGATAAGAATTTAAAAAAAGGAGGCATAAATGTAAGAAAATTGAGACTGGAAACTTTAGAAAATTAATAAAAGAAAAGAAATAAAAAGTAATAAATAAAGGGAAGTGAAAAGAATAGAAGGAATAGATATAAAAGATAATACTTGAAGATCTTTGATGCTGTATGCCTATAAAGCGTTTCCACCTTGCGTGAGGAAAAAAGACGAGGCTTATGTTTAGTCGGTGGGTTAAGTGTGAAGCGACGAAGTTAAGAATAATAATGAAAGATAAAGAAACTGAAGAGGCTAAGGAAGAAGTGCTGCAAAAATAGAAAACATATTTGCTCGAAAGAGTGAAAAAATTTGCTACAAATTCTCTTTCATTGTTGTTAAATAAAGGTCACTTCATTAGCTCAAAGGCATAAAATAGAAATGACTGGTTTGAGAAAAACGTCGTCAAAAGATTATTTGCTTGATTGTAGTCTACTAACCCTAATTCGCCGATAAAAGTGAAAAATAAAGGAAATAATATGAAGAATAGAAAATTTATCTCTCAGAGTATGGAAAGAATGGTAAAAGTGAAAGAAATAAAAAAACGTTCGAAATAGATAAACAAAGAGAGACTATAAAAGACAACGAAAACAGTAAAATAAAAATGCGAAAGGAGTCGAATTTGGAAGAAGAAATGAGAAGACACCAAAAAGGAGGAATAGTGATAATGAAGATTGCAAACAACTAAAACAAACATAAAGATTTTGAAGATAATGGTTTTAAAAAAAAGGAATGAAAAGAAAACAGGTCAAGAGAGGAGGGCACAGAAATAGAAAGTCTATACGACTGGTAATACTTAAGATGTAGATTAATAATAGAAGAGTGTTTGGAAATGATGTGAGAAAGAAAAGTTTACGACAGATATATTGGTATAGAAGGAGTGGAAACATGAAAATAATATAAGAAAATTATTGAAGATAAATTAAGAAAATAAGATTGAAGGCAAAAAGCAAGCAATAAGAACAGGAAGGAGTTGAAAAAAGTTATATGAGTGCTGGAAGGAGGTGAACAAATAAACACTAAGGTACGAATAAGAAGAAAGAATGGAAATTTGCAAGAAATCTAAAAGTAATAAATACTGTTGCATGTAGAAGAACAAGAGAAGAAAGTGCAGATTAACAAAAAAGAAATGGTTAGAATAGTAATTGGATGACTGAATAGAAGGATAAAACTAAATGAAAGAAGTGTTGGAAAGAAAAACAAAAGTTGGAAAAACTTTGTTTATGGAATTAATACCACAAATTAATACTATTGAAGATTGTTAAAACAGAAAACAACACGCGATCACTATTTTTTTAACTTTTATTTTTAAAAATTGTGTATAAGTGAAACAGGTCTCAAGTTTTCTAAAGTGGAATAAGATTTTAAAAATGATCGAAACGAAACTGCAGAAATATTGTCATATTTTGACATTGACTTTCGTAAATTTGGTCAAAATAAAAATATCAAAAAATATTTAAAAAATGACAATAATTGCTAGTATCAACTACGACTCTACTATTGTATACCCCACACAATATTTGAGTGGTACTGTCGGCGTACAAACCTTGCGCACGTGTTTGATGGAATTCATTCTCATTGATGTATTCATTTCATTCAATGTTATTTTTACCTCAACTTTCTCCCCATCAGGTACTTGGTACAGCATCTTGCGAATGGTCATATCTTAAACCATTCTTGAAATGCCTGCGAATGTACAAAAGAGGAACCAAGTTTAAAGGTCACCAAGAATTTTTCCGTTCGCGTCACACTTTGGTCGGTGGAAATACGCCGTTTTCCCTAACAACCGAACCTCAATACTACCATTTTAAAACGTTCCTGCCAGAATATTTACCAGCGTCATGGAATGGACAGTTTGGATCAATTCAGTTAAAACTAATATTTTAAAATAATTTTTAGCTAGCAACGTTACATTGCAGATACATTTCGAAAATAATCGTCAAAGAAGTTAACGAAACATTGCAGGTGTTTACGGCCCAAATAGTTATCAAACCTTATAGAAATCTCAACTTGGAAAGACATTTGATGAGAGAAGTTTTGCAAAAAGTTAATCGAACATTTCGTTTTGGTATTATTAATTTAGGAAACGTTGAAATTAAGATTTGGTTGCCTTTGTGTGGCGTGGCTGCTGGACAAAGTATTCCCATTTTATGTACTATTAACAATAATTCTAGAATTTTCTTTGGTGGAATTGTGTTTGTCTTGACTCAAATTGAGGTTTACAGGTACCTATTCGTTTTGGTGTAATTTTTTATTACGTAATGCCGTAGAAGTACTGTTCCAACAAAAACGGCGAAAACCGTTCGGGTTGATGTTTGTAGAGTCGCTCGCATGGTTCACATTTTGCGAGGAAAATACGAGTACTATGCCGTTTTGGAGACTGACGTAAATACGCCCCCTTCAAATCAGTATTACCGCTGCAGAAGTTGTCAGTTAATTTATGAAATTTGGGTGTCTGTACAAGGGGCCATACCTCGATATAATGCTTACGGTTATCCTAACATTGACACTCCGGGAATATCAGTCATCATTGGAACTCATCCGCTTTATAATTGGAACATTAATGAAATCACAAAGAAAGTCATGGATTACATAAACGAAAGCCGATCGCAGACAGATTTCAATGGTTTGCATGCCGATGATGAGGTTGAGGAGATATTAAAAAATGCCGATGAAGAATACGATAAAGACATTGAGTCGAACATTGCGAGACAGTTAATCAACGAGACAGTAGTTAAAGCGGAAGACGTTAGTGAAGATTCATCAAAAATCTAATTGAGATTAAATATATGTATACCTCAAAATAATAATATTTTTTCATCGGTGATTCTCTGATCCTCAAACTTTATCTTCACCTTACCATTGCTTCTTCATGTTGTTTTAAAATATTTAACAGCTTTCTCCGTCTTGTCCTCATCTTACCCGTATTTTCTACTGTCTTTTCCACTGGGTGTAACACGCCAGCCTCCTTTCACAACTCTTTTTCTTAATACATCCCAATGTTTTTCACGCATCCTGCACTGTGATACGTGTCCTGCTAGGGTATCATTTTGTGAAGCTTGGGCCAGGCGTCACTATATTATTTCCCACCTTTTTTGTTACCATGTGGAATTTTAATACAATATCTTGCAGAGTATTAGTTTCTAATTCCGTTTACTCCTTCACTATACCGGGTGATTCAGCTAACCCGTTCATTAGAAGTTTATGGACTACCAGTTGAAATATTTGTTTAAAAATTTGGAATAGGGGATTGCTCAAAAAGTCCTATTTAATTAAAATATTTCAGCTCTTCTAGCACTTTCGGTTACACCGGAAGTGGCTACAAACTTTCTTATTTTAAATAGAATGAAATATTTTTGTTGTATATTTGGATTGTACGCTAAATTCTGAGTTACTTTCATGTAGCACAATCTATATGAAAAATCAATAGTTTTTGAGATATTCTCATTTTTTTGAGAAAAATTGGTTTTGTAGTATTGTTTTCAAACGCTTGTCAATGATTGAAAAAGAAAGTTATAGTAACAAAATTTGGGCTATACTTAGGAAGACTGTTTAGTTTTTAAATGATGTGTAATTTGACATCTCATTATTTACAGGGTGTTCAAAATGTTTGGCTAAATCTGACTAACTTCAACTGCCCAAAAGTCAATTTTTTTAAATAGAACACCCTGTATCTTGTTGCTCTATGTGATGGAGAATTAAGTGGTCTTTCAATCTTCATAAGGGTTCCCTATACCTATCTGTTACCATTTTCCTGCTATCGATGTATTTACATTCGACACACAATATTTCTCTATTTTATTAAATAATTTCTGACTAGTGGCCTGTGGAAATTAAAACAATGTGCCTTATTTATCAAACTTGTAAACGTCGACGTGACACATTATACACGATATGGAAATCCACCAAGAATATTCGAATGAAGACATACTAAATTTATTTTTTATTCATGGAGAATGTTACAAAATTATTGAAAGAACTTGCCGTTTGTTTAACGAGAGATATCCACACTTGCGACCTCTAAATAAAACTACGTTTAAGAGAATAGAAGCAAATTTTAAACAATTTGGAATTCAATGTACTAGAACACGCCCCAAGGTAGTCACCGGTGATGAAGACAACGAAATAAATGTATTGGCATATTTTAATGCAAATCCACATGCATCGATCAGAGCTGCGTCTGAAGATTTGGGACTGTCCTACTCGTCGATACAGAGAATTTTGGCACAACGTAAAATGCATGCTTTTTCTATTATAAAACTACAAGCTTTCCGCCCAGGTGACGAAATACGTCGTGTAGCATTTTGTGAAAGCATTTTATTGAAAACGCAGGAAGACCCAAATTTTTTGAAAAAATTATTTGGACCGATGAGTCAAAATTTAGTAGAGAAGGAATCATTAATAGAAAAATTGGCATTATTGGGCAGAACAAAATCCTCGGATGGTGCGCGAAGGTAACTTTCAAGACACATTTAGTTTTAATGTTTTTGTTTAATTATGGATAATCGTGTTTGTTTTGAAGTGTATGACGAAAATTTAAATTCTCGCAAATATTTAGAAATGCTTAGAGGAGTGGTTTCAAATTTTTGGAAAATTTACCCCTAAATCTTCTAAATTCATGTTGGTACCAAATGGATGGTGCTCCAGCCCATTCAACCCATGAGGTTTATCAAGAATTATCCCATATGTTTAAAGATCGTTGGTTTGGACGCAATGGTCCATCTCTATGGCCTCCCAGATCACCTGACCTAACACCCCTGGATTTTTTTATAGGGGTATGTCAAGACTAAAGTCTATTCAAGGCCAGTCCATAACAGAGATGACTTATTACATCGGGTTCGAACTGCCTTCGCTGAAGTAGATGTGCAAATGGTTCAAAAATCCACAATAGCTGAAGTTAACAGAAGAGTTTTATTGTGCTTAGAAAACCACGGACGGCATATCGAACAGTTGCTAAATTAATAATTAAATTAATTTGCTTCTATTTTTGCAATGTAATTTTATTTAGAGGCCATAAATGTAGATATCTCTCGTTAAGCAAACGGCAAGTTCTTTCAATAATCTTGTAACATTCTCCATGAATAAAAAATAAATTTAGTATGTCTTCATTCGAATATTCTTGGTGGATTTCCATATCGTGTATAATGTGTCACGTCGACGTTTACAAGTTTGATAAATAAGGCACATTGTTTTAATTTCCACAGGCCACTAGTCAGAAATTATTTAATAAAATAGAGAAATATTGTGTGTCGAATGTAAATACATCGATAGCAGGAAAATGGTAACAGATAGGTATAGGAAAACCTTATAAAGATTGAAAGACCACTTAATTCTCCATCACATAGAGCAACAAGATACAGGGTGTTCCATTTAGAAAAATTGACTTTGGGCAGTTGAAGTTAGTCAGATTTAACCAAACATTTTGAACACCCTGTAAATAATGAGATGTCAAATTACACATCATTTAAAAACTTAACAGTCCTCCTAAGTATAGTCCAAATTTTGTTACTATAACTTTCTTTTTCAATCATTGACAAGCGTTTGAAAACAATACTACAAAACCAATTTTTCTCAAAAAAATGAGAATATCTCAAAAACTATTGATTTTTCATATGAAAGTAACTCAGATTTTAGCGTAGAATCCAAATATACAAAAAAATATATCATTCCATTTAAAATAAGAAAGTTTGGTAGCCACTTCCGGTTACACCGGAAGTGCTAAAAGAGCTGAAATATTTTAATTAAATAGAACTTTTTGAGCAATCCCCTGTTCCAAATTTTTAAACAAATATTTCAACGGGAAGTCCATAAACTTTTAATGAACGGGTTAGCTGAATCACCCTGGATAGTCCTAGGTTTAATTCTAGAGTCCATTTTCAATACTTTTTTGGTTTTTTTACTTTTTCCTCCCTCATCCGCCATTCCTATATCTTTGTCAAAAATCTGTTTTGTCTTTCTTATATCCTTTCCAAACGCTTTCGTACATCCCAGGTATTGCCAGTAATCTACACTTTCTATTTCTTCGTCTTTCCGTCTTCACTCTTTTCTTTTTTTTAGAAAACTATTATTTCTACATTTTCTTAGTTTTTTTTGCGTTGTTTGAAAACGTCGCTGTATCTTGCTTAGACGCAAGTACATACACCTTTATTCCCACTATTACTGTTTCTTCTTTTTGACATCTCATTTCTTCTTACAAATCTTTCGTTTCTCACCTACCTTTATTTGTTATTTCGGTACTTTTACTTCACTATTCTCACAATTTCGTTATCAGTAAGATGTAAAATTTTTTAAAAATCTTTTTTAACCTTTTGTCTCTTTTTTACTTTTTCTCTTGTTTCTTGTACTACTTCAAACCTTTCTCGCTTGTAGAACTTGATGGTTCAATTCTTCTATTTTATCTATTTTCAATACATTCTCATTCCTTTCACCGTCTCACTTATGTAGCTATGACTACTTTGATTTAAAATTGTCCAAATTCTTTCTTTGCATATCTCTATGAGATTTCTTTTTTAATTTAATACTATAATAGATACGTTTAAACAATTTTTTGTTAAGTAATTAGTCATGCGATCTTTTTAACAATTCCTTCCTATATTTACTGACACATGTTGTAAATTATATTTTCTATAACAAGAACTTTCTATAATTTTACGAATGTTTGCAGGTGTTTTATCGAAAATAATATTTACTTATTACCTAATGTTATTTAAAAATGATTGCAATACCTTGAAACTCCAAATAAAAACAGAATATCATTTGAATGTTTATTAGTTGCTTGAGGCATTTTTGATGGAAAGTTTTTTGTTCTTCTACTACATTTAAAGCCATACGTAAGTTTTTGTTTTATTTTTAATCATTTTCTATTCAATGGTTGGTTTTACGGGTTCGTTTTACTTTTTTGGAAAAATAAAAGTGTTAACAGTAATATATTTAAAAACGAAAGGTAATTAGTAAACACTTGAAACTAAAAAAACCTACCAATGATTTCATATTAATAGAAAGTCAAGTTTGAAAACACGTGATACCACAAAGAATTCTAAATGTTTTGAGAGAAAATTGTGCATTGTAATTTTCTATTATTTCATTTGAATAATTAAAATAATGGAAGATATTCAAATAATTGCTACATATTTTTTTTGAATAAAATTAATAATAAAATATTAATTTCGAAAATAGAATTATTAATTTTTGAACAAATATTCATTTTTTTAGAATTTTCAGCTACCCCTCTGAAGAGTTGAAAATATTTAAAATTTTGTATTTTTCAAAACTTTATTATACATAGGAAAGAAATCCTTATTTCTCTCGGAGGTAGTAAAGCAGGTTTGCATAAATCTAAAAATAACTCGTTTCTTGCTTAACAACATTTTTTTATTGAATAAAGGTTTGGCAGAAATATGTGACACTAGACACAAAAATAAACACAAGAAATCAGTTAGACCATTCTCTAACCCCACCATGAACTATGAAAAATGTTTAATGTTTATGCCAAACGAATATGGATGTTCATTCAATTTTTTTAAAAGCGCTCGAATTAGAGTTACAATTTTTCTAACAATGTTTTTCTAATATTTTTTCTACTCCCACCTTTAAATATCAAATTATTGTTTATGTTGACACAATCCTAAGTAACCTTTTAAATACACATTGACAAGATGTATTTTAGTCACTGGTTGAACTTGGCTTAAATTTAATTATGTCAGTTATTTAAGGTTAGTTTTAATTGTCAAAATATTTCTAATGTCACTGTATCTACAGTTATCTCTGTATTTTATATTGTTATCGTGTTGAACTTAGCTGCAAATTAATTATGTCACTTGTCAGTTATTTAGAGTTAATTTTAATTGTCAAAATGTTTGTAATGTCCTTGTTAATCTATAGTTACCTCAGGATTTTGTATTCATTGTGTTTGTTAAGTTTAAGTAAATTAATTTTCGAATTTTAGTATTTTTGTGTTGGTCGTAGAAAAAGTATAGTATGCAATTCGTTTTATAAATATCTCTAAACACTCGATTTTTAGACACTTCTACTTCGCAACGATTCTCTAGGCTTCGCTCGTCCCTAAATAAATCTCGTGTCCAAAATGCTGTTGATAAAACTTGTTGCATAATATACTATAGTGTTGATCGTAGAAATAGTATGAAATTGGTTTCATAAATATCTGTAGACATTCGTTTTTTAGACACTCGCTCGGTCTAAAACTAAACTTGTGTCTAAAATACTGTTTATAAAACTTGTTACATAATTTACTATAACAATTAAAAACACACGTTACTATTGATTTGTAACACACTCCCCCCTAGAGCCCCGATTATTATCTTGTACTACAAGAGGGACTCAATTTTCAAAACGTACTGACGGGATCACTCTTCTCTCATAACGAGTAGACCTCCCACATCCTTATCGTTTTTCCGATTTATTACTTCGATTTCCAAAGGATACGGTCTTTGTAATGGTCTAAGTAGAATATAATTTTAGTTCACCTTCAACTCTCTTATTTTGATGTTAATCGTTAAATAAACGTAACTGCGCTAAGTATTATTTCCTAAAGCTTTTTCGTAAATTTTCTTTCAACTGCAATCTGTACTGGTAGTGTTTTTTGATGCTAGAAGATTCTACATCACGAATATTACTTACACCAACATTTAACCACATCTAGTGTTGCAAATCTTCAGAAAAATACGTTAATGGTCTTGAATTAATTGTTGCTTTACAATCATACAAAACTGTTAGCAATTCTTTACATGTGAATGAAGATTTTCTTAAAACTTTAGTAAAATTTCTTTTACGATTCCAATTAATCGCTCCCACCAACCTCCCCACCAAGCAACAGTAGGAATAATAAATTTCCATCTTATTTTATGTGCAGTAGCAAAATCTCATACTCAATTCCAATTCAAATCTTCCAGTAAACTATTTGTAGAAACAAAATTCTTCGCATTATCTAAATACACAGTTAAAGATCTTCCTCTTCTAGCAATAAATCTTCTTAAGCATTGTAAAAAAATCATCTGTTGACAATAAAGACAATTCCAAATGTACTGCTCTATACACGGCACAAGTGTATAAAGTAATCCAAACTTTGCAACCTTTCTTAATAAACAGTTGACCTGCTAAATTTAAACCGACTATCTCAAACCCTAGCTTCAAATAAAAGTATGTTTAACTTGAAATTTTGTAGAAATGGTACACTTCAAAATTAAAAACTTCACTGTTCTTTTACCTTTGATGATCTAAAAACGCTCGCGGAGTTTTGAAAACAAAATGTGTACATTTGCATGGCCAGCTTTAACGTGTTCTCTCCGAATAAGTCTCTCAACAAGAACATGCTTTGATAGAAGTACATAGAGTTATCGAAAAACTTTCTTTATCAGATATCTTCGCTTTAAGGTGAATACAATTGTCTTTATCCAAAAAAAGGATATATCGAAGAAAAGTTGCAGTCTTCTATACCATCAAAACTTTCTTCTTAAATCCATTTTATAACACATTTTTCTGCAAATATTATTTTCCTCTAAATTAAAAAAAAATCTTCCTTCTATTATTTATTATTTATTGGTCACACCATTTCTTTTCTCTGCTTGAATCAGATCTTTTTCTTCCACATACGATTCTTTTGGCCATGAAATTTCTGGATTCATCAAACATAATAGACCTTCCCACCATCTAACTTTCACAAAATTTTTCGAAAAACAACCACGAGATGGAAGATCTGTTGGATTCTGTTCACTCGGAACATAAAACCATTTTTCTTTCTCACTGAATTTTTTAATCTCTTGGACCGTATTCCAAACAAATATCTTCCACATCTCTTCATTTCTGATCCATCCCAAAACTGTTGTAGAATTCGTACACAGTTCATTTTCATCCATATTTTCCACAACACTATTGAAAAGTCTAACTCCTACAATAGCTGTTAACAATTCTAACAGAGGAATCTTTTTCAATGGTGCTACTCTGGATTTTGCTTGCACCAATCTTATGCTTACGCTACCATGAGTATTTTCTGATTGTTAAAAAATAACACAGGCATATGCGTCTTTACACACTAAACACATTCTTTACTACTACGGGTGATGTAAAAAACCATCGTGGAAATTGTACATATCTTAAAAAATATAGCAAAAAACTTGTTCAAATTTTTTCTTTAACTTTAGAATTCCAATAAGATTTTAATATCCATGTCTTGTACAACATGATTTGGGCCATAAAACTATTGGACAACAAAATTTGCTTCGTAATTTTTTTTCTCTTCGTATTGTTTCTAGCCAAACAAGTGAGAATATCAAAGTAGCCAAATTTCTATTTCATGATAGAACTAACACTGATGACAACTAAGTTGTTGGTGAGGTATCTTGCTGAAGTAAATGTTCCCTACATCGTAAATCAAATCTACCTTCTGACATATTTTTTTAGTTTCTTCTTTAAATTCATATAATTCTTCTAAAGTGTCCACATTTGTGACGTAGTTATTAACGTAGACAATTTTTAACATTCGATGAATTGCAGTCTTTAAATAATTTCCATTATCGAGAAAATGTTTTAAATGTAATTTATGATAGCACCCAAAAAAAAGAGCAACATTTCACAGAAAAAACAACTCTTCTGTGACGATATACAATTAGTTCTCCAGAATCATTATACCATAAAAATCTTAAAAAGTTTCTGTCTTCTTCCATAAAACCAATTTGTAAAAAAGACTTCTGAATATCTGTAGTAACTACAACTCCGTTCATTCTAAATCGAATCGACAACGAAGGAATAATTTCTATCAAATTTCCCGTCTCAAGACATTGGTTCATTGATGAAGAATTTTTCATTGTTGCAGAAGCATCAAATACAGATCTAATTTTCGTAGTAGCACTTGACAACTTGATATTCCTTAAGCAAAATGTGTGTCTGACGACATCTCGTGTAAAAACATTGACACGTTGATATTCCTTCTTGAAGTCATTCTTCAAAAACTTGTTTGTATTCTTCATAATAACTTTCATCTCTTAACTTCTTTATGATCAAATTGAGTTTTACACAAGCCAGATCGAAAATTGACGGCAACGATGGATGATCTTTTACCCAAAGCATAACAACTTCATATTTGCCATCATCTTCTCTTCTAACAGTCTGGAGAAAATTATTTCTAACGGCCTTTTCACTACTAACGCGAGATACAGTCTCTGGAAGTTGGGTAATGTCTAATATATCCAACTTCCAAAGTTATGCTAAAGCACAATCTCTTGTTAGAATGGTCGTTAAAGTTGAGGGCGGATGACTCGAGTAGATAACTCGTTTACAAACTTTACTTATCAGCGTCGAACTCAATAATGTTTCCATTGCTACCAACCCTGATCTCAAATCATATTTCTTTGCGGTCAATAATTTTCCAACAATGTCAGCACACCAATTAGTAGATCAATAGGCCCATTTGTCTTATCAGTTAAATCGACATCATATTCTCGTAGTTCTTAAATCCAAAGACCATTCCTAATAGCAGAAATATTACACAAATGACTTTTGCTGATCTACCGCCAAAAAATTGCACGCATAATTATTCTGCAAATTCTTCACTCGAACTTAGTAGCTTCTATGGTCTACAACTTAAGTTTGATAACTACCAAATAATGCATGCACAACTTATATCTTTCGCTGCATTAACACTGATATATGACTTTCGAGAACCAGTGTCCTTGACATCTTGAACACTTATCTTTTAGCCATTTTTAATGAGTTCAACAACAATCGTTACAGTTCATATTCGATAAAGAACTTTCTACTACTACTACTACTACTTCACATTAACTTTACATCTCTTATCAATATGCTCAAACTTCAAACAACTATGACAGCATGCCTTTTCAGAAAGTCTCTTTTTGTTTTGTGCTAATATCCAAGGTATAACTTTTTGACATTTCTCACTAGGATGCGCGCAGTCACAAAATTTACACTAGATAACAACATTTTTGTTTATCAATACAGATGCGGTCGGAACACCATCAATCTTCTCAGTAACATCTCTTTCTTTGTTCTTAAAATCAAAGTTCGACGTCGTTAGATGAATTCGTTCTTCGTTTTCAACTTCTTTATTGGTAAACTTTATCAAATTGTCTAGTTGTTCTTTTATCGTCGGACTTGTATTATATAAAGCACTTCTTTGCCACAATTTAATCGTGTCTTCACTCAAGCTGGATTGTACATAGCAGAACACGTAAATGATTCTATTCCTAACGACTTTAATGATCTCAACTGTGCTCCTATCCGGTTGTAGAAAACTCCTAATGATTGTGGCTTCAAAACCAGTTTAAGTATCACTTTAATGTACATCTCAATTAGGAGATCTTCTCGTCCAAAACCTGATTTTAGACTTTTTACGGCATTCTGGCAATTCTCTTCAGTTGGTGGGTAACTTTCTACATTTTGAAGGGCTCTGAAACCTGCTGTCGTTGTTTGGATAAAATACTGAAACTTCTGTTCACTTCTTAGCTTAGTATTTTCATATATTTGTTTAAATTAACCCCAAAATAGAAGCTATTTCTTCAGTTTCCCAAAAAACTTTAAAGTTGGAAGCTTCAACTTCTTTTTAAAGAAAGAAATTGGATACATTTCCGAAGTTCTGCAGAAATATCTTCTTCCCTATTTTTCTCATCTAATATAGTAGACTGTAGTAAATAGACTCGTCTGACTCTTTGAGACGTTCCATTTTTCCTTCTAACAATTTCAGCGTCACTTGAGCTTCATTTGCCAATGACTGCACAATTTCGCTTTGTTGTTCTTTGAGTATCTCTCTTTTTCTTCAGTTTATCCATTCTGTCGTCCTGTCACGGTCACCACTAATGATGTCTTAAAGACATAGAAATATTGTACTTTTTTTACAACTAAAAACACACTACTTCTGTTGTTCTAAAATTCCTAGAATACAGTATTTTTACTGTGTTTGGCGTACCTTAAATTTTATTGCATGACAATGCACAAAGTTTCAAAGCCAACCAATTTTCTAAGACTATATCTTAATGCAAAGTTATTGTCTGGTATAGTGTACGTCATATATTTCAAGTCGTACAATTCTTAACGCCTTCTCATCCTTTATTTAAGACAATCATTGTTCTTGGGAAGAAAATATCTTTCATATTCTTCAGGCAATTAACTTATCTAAAAATAAAGTTACAAATTTCTCCTTCTAGTGTTCGCTAAAAACGTACCTGTTGGTGGAACTTTATATGATCCTGTATCTGAAAATCATAGTGATGATTTTATATCTAATATCGAGCAAAAGCAATGGGAAAAAAAGCGTACAATTCCTGTGTACACAGATATAATCTGAGGAAGCGCTGTTCTACATACAAAGTTGATTTAGTCTAGAAGAAGAGCTATGCACAAGTAGGTGGCGTTTCAATAAACTTTTTTGATCGTGAAATCGTGTCCGGCGAGATACTGTTATCGACATTATATTCTCGAAGGTGGTCTGAACCGCGTGTGTTTCTACGGAAGCTCTCTTACCAACATTCAAACGTTTGTTATGCAAATCTGTTTTAATCGGTTGAACACCATATCAGGATAAAGTGTAAATAAGAAGCATTCCTACTACAGACACGGGAGTGATATACTAACTGAATTTTCCATTAAATCGGCCTCTATAAGTTCGAGGTCAACGCCGTATCACCTTAGACATTTAGGCTTTCAATCATTGGGACTGTAATTTTTCCACAAATCAAAGGACTACGTACCGAAGAAAACCCCAAGCTAAGTGACTTGTATTATAATTAATTTTAATTTTTCAATTGATGTCGGCCTTCAGCAACCAACAACATTTAAATAAATCAAGTGAACATCTCGCATTTAATTAACGTTGGAGCGTATTGAATTTATGTATCCAAAATACTGATAAATGTAATTTCTGTTATCTCTTATTAGAGAGATTTTGGATCACCTAAAATAGCAGTTTCCACAGTTATCGTTGTTTGTGCGCATGGACAATAAGAAAAGAATAAAAGCAAACGATATAACAATAACGCTAAACTTTATTTATGGCAAATGTTAATTACAAATTAATTGTAAACCGTCACAAACTAAGTTATTTTTAATTATTTATTTTGTTCGCCGCAGTTTCCTACGGACCCTTGCTTATAGGAAGGTGATTCGAAGAGAAAAACTCTACTACTGGGATCACAATTGAATATCTAATTATTAAATGACTTAATTAAATTGACAATTTTTTATGGCTAATTGTTTTGTTTTTTCTCGAATCCCTACACTCTCTCCACCGTATCTTGGTATAATACCTACATCTACGGCTATGATTCTCGTTTCGTCAGTACCTGGGCTGATGGCAACGTGTTTACAAAGATTAAACTATTGTTCTCAGACCCTAGATGGGTCGATATGCTGCAAGAGCGGCACAATGATCGTATTTTGGTTAGAATTTATTGGTTTTTACTTAACCGTAGAAGTACAGCTTTCACAAGAAAATGAAGAATTATTTCAAGCAATTATGATTTATTACTCCGCGCCAATAGTATACAGACTTTAAATATATGTATCTAACCTCTGTGTATTCTTTAGCAATAGTTAAAGTTGTGGAATCTTGCATCACATGAATCTCGAGAAGTGTGACTCATTCCCTTTTTTCACCTAGCTTTTGGTTTATGTCGAATCTTGATACTTGACCTGTTGATACTTTGGATTATTATGTGTCGATGCTACACTTTAGGTGTAGCAGTTGCTTTTGCATTTGTCGGTGGCTTTGTCTTTGTTGGTGGAATTTGTAGTTCCATGCCGTTTGTTTTTGTCGTTAACCTTTGCTTTGTTGTCGATTACAATATTGTTCTTCTAATTGTGGATTCGATTGATATTTGGGTCAGTTCAATCTGATATTCAGCTGCTTTTCATTTTTTTTTGTTCAAAGAAAGTGTGCTACTTGTATTAATCTTTCGTTGTACATAGAATGATACTAATAATTGTTTATTAACAAGTAGTTTATGATACGTTGATCGTTTATCTTTATTTTTCTAAAAAAATTTAATATATTTCTGCCCATCTTAAAAATACCATTCAAATACAGCCTAAAAAATGTAGAAGTAAATAATCATTTCAAATAAAGAAAAAAACGTATATCTGACGTATAAAACTTTTTTAATTGAACATAAAAAAATGAAATTAATTAATTAATTATATAATGATAAATCGGAAAATTTCCACATTTATTATTAGTTGTTTGTGGTTTGATAATGCTTATGTAACTATAATTTTAGATAAGATAATATTTTTACGAGTAAAAGTCTATTAAGATTGATTGTAGTGTTTATGTACAACATGTTTGATGTAAAAGAGAAGGTCGCTTTAGTGACTGGTGGAGCTTCTGGAATCGGATTGGCGTGTGTGAAAGAATTCTTGAAAAATGGCATGAAGGTAGTACTATTTCAAATTATTAAAAAAAAATTAATTTTGGGTTTTTAGGGAGTTACCTTCGTTGACATAAACGAAGAACTTGGTTTGAAAGTTTGCGACGAAGTGAAGAAGGAATTCGGAGAAGATAAAGTATTGTTTCTTAAAGTCGACGTTTCTGACAAAAATCAATTTGACGGTATGTATGTTTTAAAGTTTTTTTGTTAGAAAATAACGAATTTCAAAGACATACCGTTATGACATACGAGACAACTAACAACGTCATTTTTGTCAAAGTTCTTGCCGTTGTGTGAAGGATACCATCAACATTATTATACTTTTTATAGCCCCTTTTATAAATTCCTTCTTTTTTTCTATGTTGCTCTAAAATTAATGGTTTTAATCTTTTGTGTACCTTTTTTTCCTTTTCGATTTAAGTATGAGTACTTATTGATCTAGAATAAGATTATTGAATTTATTTTATAATCACAAATTTGTCCTTTTCTCTCTCTCTGTTTCATTTTCTATTTTTTGTTGCGTTCAGTTTACGTACATTTTTATTTGCGTTTTTTAAATAAATTTTATAGCACCTTTTGTAATTTTATTTACTTCACTTT
This sequence comes from Abscondita cerata, assembly GCA_030710515.1. Lineage (NCBI taxonomy): Eukaryota > Metazoa > Arthropoda > Insecta > Coleoptera > Lampyridae > Abscondita > Abscondita cerata. The sequence continues at coordinate 200,801 of JALBCR010002743.1, forward strand.
ATGTTGCTCTATGGTTAATTGTTTTATTCGTTTTAGTTTTGATTTGTTGCCAACGTTATCCTCATGTTGTGTATACGTTTTATACTTTTCTTGGATTGTTTGCTTTTCGATGCAAGTACGATACATACGGATCTAGAATAAGTTAATAAAACTGATGGATTTTTAAACTGTTACTTTAATGTTTCTCTGGGCAACTAAAATGACATTTAAGAACGTAACACACGATAAACAAGTGTAAGAGATTCCTCAATCCGTGTTCCTGTTTTTGTATGTATAGATAAAATAGTTCAAACATTTTGTGCAACTGCTAACACATCTGTCTACAAAGTTGCCTTAATGCGAATGCATTTTCGTACGTGTTACGTTAACACGAGTAAAAACTAGATGTCGCAACACTTATTGTTCAAAAATTTTCTATTTCTTTAAAATAGGATGACTATGAATCATCTATTTTTTTCAATGGCCAAACACTGTCCCCTTATCAACACTTTCTGTCCGAGAACTAAATTTGAACTATTAAATCACTAAAAATAGTCGTGGCAGTTCGGCAATTCTCCACCATTTCTCTATAAAAAAAACAAACCCTTCACCACAAAACATTTCATAAACTGTTACAAGTGAGCGTTAACCACTGCCTAACGTTAGAGTTGGGAAGGAAAAACTACCGAGAATCAGAAACTTGATAATTATAGTTCATTATTAAGAATAAAAATGTTTGGTAGTCATAAAAACAGCTATATTTTTTTAATTGCCAAACTGACAGTTAAATCTTAAATTAAATTTTGATAAAACTCGTAGATACTACATACTGGTCTTGGAAAAAGTATAGTGTATTACTTCAGGATAAACTCATGTTTCATTGCTCGTGATTATCACCGCTCGGGCTACCACCCTCGCGCAGCTAACACACTCGCATGAAAACTGCGATTTTCTCCTCGTGTAATATAATATACTATTTTTGTTGATTCGATACGTTTTAGCCATTTTGCATTATCTCCAAAAAAATGTAGCTTTATTACTGAACAATGTTTCTTCAAAATCGTGCCATGTATATTTATCTTCCATGTTATTTAGTTGATAAAATTAATTGCGCATTTTCTTGTTTCAGATGCGTTTAAAAAAACAATCGAAAAATTTAAGAATATCGATGTACTTGTTAACAACGCGGGAATGTTTGACGAAAAGAACTGGGAAAAGACAGTTGCTGTTAATCTTGTAAGATATTCTCTTACTTTAGAAAAGAGTATGACCTATAAAAGATAAGTAGGTAAAGAGAATAACAACTAAACAATTTATTCTACGCCTGCTACTGCAAGTAATCGTTTACCGAATTGTAAAATGTGCGAGGTTAAAATTGATTGTCCGATAACGGCGTAAAAAGTGTCGTTCATATTCCGAGCAGTCAATATTTTTAATTTTTGTCTTTCTTCTGTAACTGAAGCAAACAATTTTTTTCAAAGAACTTAATATTTAAGTTACACATCAGTTCATAGTATCGTAGTTTAGACAGTTTTTTGTTTGACTAATTCCAGTTGAGTGTTTACTCCATATCTTATAAATATGATGGGAATTTATGCGACAGTTTCCAATCGAAAATTTTCACACATATTTTCCTCTTTTTTACGAATTTGAGTCAGTACGTGAACAATGTCTCATGTGTCCGTCCGTATCTAAACATCTATAATCCGACTTTTATAAAACTTAGCATGTAGGTGTTATTTATAACACTGAAGGTCAGATTATATTTGGAGTATAATTCCTCGAGCCAAAAAACCTACATAGAGTTTTTTTCTTCAAATAAAAGTTTTGTTTGTATTGTGACACTTTGTTTTAACAAAATCTCAAAAAAAATTTACACAAAAAAGGTTATAAGAGAAAAGTTATTGAAAATTTTATTATCTATAACTTTAATTGAAACTATTAATTCTTAAAACAGGCGTGCCACTTAATCACGAGTAAACAGGTACTGACGGTTTAACTCCGTCTTAAGAGTTATGATTTGTTATAGAGTTATACAGGGTGTCCCACCGGGATTGCCATCGATAGATTATACGAAAACTGTGGATGAAAAAAATTTGACAATTTGGTAGTATACTAACATCGACGGGATCAGTTCCGTTAAAATATTTTCAAGATGGTGGCACTTCCGGTTATACCGAAAGTAGGTGTCAACTTTCTTATATTAAATAGAACACCCTATATATTATTCCATTTTTGGATTTTACACAAAATTCTAGACACATTTTGTGTATAATCTTCTATACCTAAGTCTAACTGTTTTGAACTTATTTTGAATTTTATGTCAAAAATGACGTTTTCAGGCCTAAACAAAATTATAAAATTTTCCTATACGAATGCCTTTATTATTTAATTGGAATGGGTTTTCTTGTAGCAGGTGACCTATTTTAGTGTAAAATTAAATTCAAAAACACGTCAAAAGTCATTTTTTTTAAATGCAAGCACCTTGTTTTTATAATTTTATCTTGTTTAGCATCAAAAATAAGGTAGACTTTGTACAAGGTTATCTATTCAAAAAATTCATGGTTTTCAAAATATTGGCAATTTAACTTTTTTTTGTTGCACAAATGCTATTGTATTTCTTTTAGTATGAATGGTTATTTCTAATTGGCCATGGTGGCGTTAGAAAACAATCATCTGTCAAGGATATGTCAAACTGTTAAAAATGTTCAATAATCATGCCGGGACGCTTAAATTATACAAACGAAGATTACTTAAATTTATTTATTATTTATGGACAATGTGATAAAGTTATATCAAGAACATGTGTTACATTTGCAGCAAGATACCCGCAAAAACAGAAACCATTACCAAAAGCTCTTAAACGAATAATAGAAAACTTCAAAAACTTTGGTTCCGTTAAACCAAATGTACCTACAGAGAAATAAACCTGTCGTTAATGATGAAAATGTTGAAATCGCTGTTTTGGGATATTTTGCTGCACATCCAACAACGTCTGTAAGACAAGCTTCATTAGAATCTGGATTAAGTAAATCGTCAGTTCAAAGAATATTACGCAAACATAAATTTCATCCGTATGCATTTTCCATGGTTCACCATCTGAAAAAGACTGATTTTTTAAGGAGATTGGATTTCAGCGAATTTATTTTAACCTGGTTCCAAGAAAACGAATTTTTTCTTGATAACATCATTTGGACAGACGAAGCCAAATTTACAAAAACGGCATTTTTAATCGGCGAAATTCCCATTATTGGAGTGAATCAAATGTCCACGTTATTAGAGAGCGAAATTTTCAAGAATCTTGGCAATTTAATGTTTATGCTGCAGTAAGAAACAATGGCATCGTGACATTACATTTTTATCAAGAAAATTTAAAAGGTAAGTTAACCTATTTTTTAAATCATTTAAAATATTTGATTTATTAACTTATTAAATATGTGAAGGCTATCTGAACATCCTGCACAATTTTCAAAACAATTATTTAGATAATTTACCTTGGGCTGATCGTAGACATCTATTCTATCAACATGACGGCGCACCTCCACATAGTAGCCCATTAATCAACAATTTTTACAAGGCGCCTTTTATGATCAATGGATAGCAAACGATGGACCCTTCCTTTGGCCACCACGGTCCCTAGATATCTCAGTGCTCGATTTTTTTATTTGGGGTACAATTAAAAATCGAGTTTATAACACCCAGTTAACCACCAAAAAAGACTGCATGCAGCGAGTTAGGACTGAGTTTCAAAATTTAACACGTGAAGCAATTAGAAGGCGACCCATGAAAATTTGCTACTCAGATGCGAAAAATGTCTAGAAGTTCAAAGACATCAATTTGAACATTTCATAAAATAATTTTTTTTTAAACCTTGGTCGCTAATTAATTGTTCTTTCTTGTAAATGAAACAATTAGGTTATTTGTCTGTACATTTGAATTAACGGATCCAAAGATTTTGAAGTTTTCTATTATTCGTTTAAGAGCTTTTGGTAATGGTTTCTGTTTTTGCGGGTATCTTGCTGCAAATGTAACACATGTTCTTGATATAACTTTATTACATTGTCCATAAATAATAAATAAATTTAAGTTTGACATATCCTTGACAGATGATTGTTTTCTAACGCCATCATGGCCAACTAGGAATAACCATTCATACTAAAAGAATGCATTGTGCAACAAAAAAGTTAAATTGCCAATATTCGAAAACCATTAATTTTTGAATAGACAACCTTGTACAAAGTCAACCTTATTTTGATGCTAAATAAGATAAAATTATAAAAACATGGTGCTTGCATTTAAAAAAAATGACTTCTGACGTGTTCTTGAATTTAATTTTAATCCTTTTTTTTGATCACCCTATATTATTTTATTATCAAAATATCGACATAGCCCACTAAAATAGGTCCCCTGCTACAAGGAAACCCATTTCAATTAAATAATAAAGGGATTAGTATAGGAAAATTTTATAATTCTGTTTAGGCCTGAAAACGTCATTTTTGACTTAAAATTTAAAATAAGTTCAAAACAGTTAGACTAAGGTATAGGACATTATACACAAAATGTGTCTAGAATTTTGTGCAAAATCCAAAAATAGAATAATATATAGGGTGTTCTATTTAAAATAAGCAAGTTGACACCTACTTCCTGTATAACAGGAAGCGCCACCATCTTAAAAATATTTTAACGGAACTGCCCCCGTTGTTGTTAGTATACTATCAAATTTTCAAATTTTTCCCATGCACAGTTTTCCTATAATCTATCGATGGCGTTCCCGGTGGGATACCCTGTATATATTTACACGTTTATTTTTTTAACAGCTTATTTTTATTTTTCTTGTCGAATTTTAATGTCAATAACAAATTAGGTAACATTAAGAAAAGAGTTACTTTTCAAAGAACTTAATATTTAAGTTACACAGTTCATAGTATTGTAGTTTAGACGTTTTTTTGTTTGACTAATTCCAGTTGAGTGTTTACTCCATATCTTATAAATAAGATGGGGATTTATGCGACAGTCTCCAACCGAAAATTCTCACACATATTTACCTCTTTTTTACGAATTTGAGTCAGTACGTGAACAATGTCTCATGTGTTCGTCCGTATGTAAACATAATATATACAGGGTGTCTCAGATAAGGGTGGCAATATTTCAAGGGTACATAGAGAAACTCTAGATTAGAGATTTGAGATAATAAATCTATGTCCGGAAATGTGTTGCTTCCGATATACAGGGCCTTGAAAAAATTCAAAAATTAATATGTTTTGTCTGTATTTTGAAAACGCGTATTGCTATGGAAAAGATAGTGTATGCCACTCCGGTACAATCAATTCCAATTCCAAATATTGGAATCATTTTTCACATTCCCAATCAATTTGGAAAAGAAACGCTCTCTTGTTTTTTTCTTCTCCGACGCGTCGTTTCCGCGAAAAAAAATAAAATCCATTTGGATGTCTTTCAAAGAGCTCATTATCGAAAAACTTCAGGTGACAATAAAAATGTAGTGAACAATGAATAATTGTCATGGCGACAACGAAAACAAAACTGAAAAAAGCTCTCCTAAATTAAGTGCTCGAAATGATCTCCTTGCACCTGGACGCATCTTCTACATCTTTCAACCCAAGATAAACGAACTCGGGCAAAGACGCCAGGGTCGTTTCTAATAGTTTCACCGGCTATCACAATTCTTGCAACTAAATCTTCTTCTGATTGTACCGGAGTGGCATACACTATCTTTTCCATAGCAAAACGCGTTTTCAAAATACAGACAAAACATATTAATTTTTGAATTTTTTCAAGGCCCTGTATATCGGAAGCAACGCATTTCCGGACATAGATTTATTATCTCAAATCTTTAATCTGGAGTTTCTCTATGTACCCTTGAAATATTGCCACCCTTATCTGAGACACCCTGTATAGAAAACATACAGACCGACTTTTATAAAACTTAGCGTGTAGGTGTTATACATAACACTGAAGGTCAGATTATATTTGGAGTATAATTCCTAGAACCAAAAAACCTACATATAAAAGTTTTGTTTGTATTGTATCACTTTGTTTTAACAAAATCTCAAAGAAAATTTATACAAAAAAGGTTATAAGAGAAAAGTTATTGAAAGTTTTATTATCTATAACTTTGATTTAAACTATTAATTCTTGAAACGAATGCGCTACTTAATCACGAGTAAACAGGCACTGACGGTTTAACTCTGTCTTAAGAGTTTTGATTTGTTATAGAGTTAGATATATTTACACGTTTATTTTTTTAACGGTTTATTTTTATTTTTTTTCTTGAATTTGAAGGTCAATAACAAATTAGGTAACATTAAGAAAACAGTTATTACTGTAACGTATCTGTTTTTTCCGCATTTTTTACCATAATTTTGTAAGCCGCTGCGCACTTTCTATACGTTCTTAGACGATTGTTAATAACGAAGCAAATCACTTGTTTTTCTGTTTTTGTTAGTCGTATCATCCACTAACACACGTAACACTTCGATTAATTTTGATTTCTAACAACATTCTGATCTTTGTCCAAACTATTCACATTCAGATTTTTTCTTTTAGAACGGCATGATAATTGGAAATTTACTCGGCTTCGAAACATACCTTCCAAAATATAAAACCGAAGCCGAAGGTGTTATCGTTAATATGTGCTCAATAGCGAGTGTCAACGTAAGAGGCTTCAATCCAATTTACACAGCGACAAAACACGGTGCGCTAGGTCTTAGCAGAACTTTCGGTGTCGGTACCCATTACGAACGTGCTAAAGTCAAAGTCATATCGATTTGTCCGGGTCCAACACAAACCGCTTTGACTTCGGTGATTGAAGATTTTCGATAAATGAAAATTACTCGAAAATATATAGCGAATTTAAGAACAATTTAATTCAACAACCGTAAGATTTTGTTATTTTTTTATTATGAAAAGTAGTTCTTCACGTCATACTTTTAGTCCGAGTTTTATTGCATCGAACGTGATCAAGTTGACTAAAGAAGCTAAAACTGGATCAGTTTGGGTGATAGAAAATAATGAAGAGCCATATGAACTCGAGATACCTTCCCGAGAAGAACTTCGCAAGAAAAAATGATTCGGGAAAAATTGTTAAAACAGTATTTTTTACTCACAGTTTTAATAGATAATGGATTCCAAAAATTTTGTTTTGCTTCATAATTGAATAAGCAAAAATCTACCCCACCCCCTCCCTGCTTTAGTGTGGTATGTTCTGCTGTATTATTACGTCCTGAAGTTGTAATGCGAGAGGAAAGTAATGAATCTTACAGTCTTATAATTTTTCGCTTCTTTTCAACTTAAGTGAAATGCGCGTCTTACGACATCTCGTGTATAAAGAACATATAAAAATAGTATAAACTAAGAAATGCCAACAGTTAACTGTAACGGCAAATGAATGTTTAAGTGCAATATCTGTTGCAGAACTGTTGTATGAGTAGCATGTTATCTAGTTTTGTTACTCTATTTTTTTGAGTTGCCAGAGTTTTTGATAGAAAAAAGTTGTTATTTGTCAATAATAAAATTCAGATCGTTTTTAAGTGTCAGCTATTTATTAAAATAATTAAAGTATAAGGAGATTGGCTAAAACGGGTAGTTTTCAAGCCCCTATCTCAACATTTGGAGATCTCACCGAGATATACGTTTGTGCTGCAATAATTAGTGAATCAGTGTAGTGCATCTAATTAACGTTGAGATTACGTCACATTTTATTAGAACGTACACGCCGACTAGTTCGTAATAAATAAATCCCAGACTAAGTTAGAAGAAATAAATAGTAAAATTAAGGATTATATGATCTAAAACAAATCATCTGATGATGACGTGGACAAAAAATGTGAGACGGTTTGCGAACTTCAGAAGATATATATTCGCATGAAAAATAAAGTTGTAAAATTGTTAGCGGTCCCACAAAAGACGACAACTTTTCCTCAGTGTCCGTTGAAACTCATCGCCGGAAAATCAAGATACCAACCATTGAAATAAAGAAGTTTGGTGGAGACTTGAAACAATGGCTCTCCTGGTGGGCGCAATTCAAAAAGATACATGACGACGAAGAATTAGATAACGCTGACAATATGTTCTATTTAGTTCAATACATGGAACATAATTCTGCAGCTCAACAGCTGATTGACAGTTACAACCGCAAGACTTTACCCACAAGCAATGGCAGCCCTTGAAAAGCATTACGGACGACATGACTTGCTACTACAAGTTTATGTAAGGGAGCTGCTATCTCTTGTAATTTCCAATGCGACAAACAAGGAGAAACTACCCCTTGCACAGTTACACGTCAAATTAGAGTCACATTTGCGATCACTTTCCGAACTGAAGTTGAATCAAGCAGACCCTGCCACTTGGCTATTCCCACTAGTGGAGTCTAGTTTGTCAGAAACAACGCTTCGAGTCTGGCAAAGAAGTCACTACGCCAAGAGTGATGGAAAGCTTCATGATGTTTCAGCGTGTGACTCAAGTCAGCTTCTAGCCCAGAATAACAGATTGGACTTACAAATGGACTTTATTACAATCTGAGATCATATGTGAGCAGCAAATCTCTTTAGCACAAGCTGGTTTTTAGACAAACCACGAAGTCCAAATCAAGCAAAAGAGAAAGAACAAGATCAGATTTGTTTCAGAAGAGGATGTGTCTACCGCGGTTAGACTGATTTCTTCTGCTTGTATAACCGAAAAGAATGAATGTGTCTTTTGCGACAAAAAACACCCCTCCGACCACTGTATCACTGCGTAGTCAATGAAATTGGAGGAACAAAAGAAGATAATTGAACAGAAATGAGTATGCTTCACTTGCTTAAGTGGAAACCACAAGGCAAAGAAATGCAAGACCCCCGTTAAGTGCATTCTTTGCGGATAGAAGAACTACCCTATTATATGCCCTGGCAGTAGTAAAGAAGAAAGCGTACTTCGGAATGACGCAAACCGGAAGGAGTTTCTGAACTTACTACTTTTGCACAATCAACGAGTCTTCAGTGAAATTCTTCTGAATACACCCGTTGTGAATCTGGAATGCCAGGATGGGAGAAAAGTTAAAGTCTGGTTAGTGTGGGACACTGGCAGCCAAAGAAGCTGGATTACTTCTAGTGCTATTGCCACTGCTAAAGTCAAATCCATAGGAGAAGAATACATTCAAAGCGTGCTTTTTGGAGCAACACATCCAAGGTGTCACAGAAAGTATTCTATTTTTCTGTGGAGACCAAGTAGACGGATAAAAAAGCTGAAAGGTTTGGGGAACAGTCAGATTTGTGCAGACATTCCAAAAATTCAACTTGGGATTCTCACTAAAGAGCTCGCTGAACACGACATTCATTACTCCGACATCGGCATTGGCTCAAACCACGTTGACATTTTGGTTGGAAGTGACTACTGGGAACAGCTGCTTACCGGAAAAATTATCAAGTTACGTTGTGGACTAGTAGCAGTGAAAACCACACTAAGTTGGACTGTTGGCGGAAGAATTAGGGAAAGCCTGTCAATGGTTTACCTTTCGTCATTAAGTAAAGCAGTTCAACATGATATCTCTCAGCTGTGGAAGTTGGAGTCTCTCGGTATCAATGATCCCATCCAGACAAAGTCAGCACATGAAAAGACTGGACGATACGTCGTGGCACTTCCATGGAGAACAGGTCATAGTTACTTCCCAACTAATTAGGCTGTTTCTGAGAAACGACTACACTCCACAACTAGGAAACTTCAAAGTCAACACCGTTGGGGTGATTACGACAACGTTTTTAAGACACTACTTACCACATAAGCCCGTTATGAAAGGTTCAAGTACTCGGTCCTCCTATATTCGACGCGTCTGCCAAGGTATCCCACTACCCTTCACTTAACAATTGTCTCTATGAGGGTCCGAATCTGATGGAGCTCATCCCTTCCCTTTTATTACGATTTCGCGAGAAGAAAATTGGCATCACTTCAGACATCAGAAAAGCCTTCATGACCATAAAAGTTCGAAAAGAGGATAAACAATATCAAAAATTTTTATGGTGGGAGGAACCTGACTGTGCGAAGTTTAAAGTATATCAACATAACAGATTTGTTTTTGGAATAACGTACAGTCTATTTCTACTAGCAGCGGTAATTCTACATCACGTTGAAAAGACAGTCACAAATTCGGAGTTGAAAAGATCTTTGAAGGAATCCTTTCACGTGGATAACTGCTTGCTATCGCTGGATTCTCTTGCTGACTGCAAAGCTTACAAGGAAGAGGCAGTAAAAATATTAAAAAATGCCAACATGGATTTACGAGTGTGGACTACTTCTGTTATTGATGGAAATGACATTTTTTGTGACAAAAATCTTGGTCTTAAATGGAATCGCAAGCACGATACGCTGTCATGTACACATTCAATGATATGGAAATGCCAGAAAAAATAAAACGGTTCATATTATCTGTGACAGCTTAAATATTCGATCCTATAGGTTTATTATGCCCTGCTTTGCTCGATCCAGGAAACATGGGCTTCGAAATGTGGATGGGATGAGTCAGTCACTCAAGAATGTCAAACTCGTTTCTCGAAGTGGATGCAAGAAATGCATGTCCTTAAGGTAGTATACATCCCACGGCACTTTCAATTAACTCAGTCAGTGGAGCAAGAAGTTCACGTGTTTACGGATGCTTCTAAAAACGTTTACGCTACTGTTGTCTACTTGCCTACTCAGCTTGGATCTGATACCCTCATTCAATTACTGCTGGCAAAATCGAAATTGGCTCCACTAAAGAAGGGTTCCATTTCTCGACTCGAGTTTACGGGTTGTCTTTTAGGAGTTCGGCTGGCGGAAAATGCGAGAAACTCGACTGATGCACTAAAAAACATCCCCTATCACTTCTGGTCAGACTCATCATCAGTTACATGAATTAAACGTGAAGTGGAGTGAACGGTATTTGTTAAAAATAGAGTCAAAGAAATCAGAGCTACTACTAAAAAAGAAGAGTGGCATCATATTTCTGGCAAAAGAAATCCCGCGGATCTTTCCTCCAGAGGCTGCTCCTCCTCATTTTTGGCTGAATCAAAGTGGTGGCAAACACCGGAATGGCCATTATCAACATTTGAAGTAAACGAGACTGAAGTTAAAAAAGAGCTTAAGAAGACAGCCATAAGAATGACAAGCTTCATTAATTTACAACAGCCTTGCTTCTCTTCATACATGAAAAGTGTTTGGGCACTAGCCTTGATTTGTCGTTTTATCAAGTAGAAGTTTTGTAATAACCTCATCCCAGGAGTACATATCATGTTACCTGAGATGAGATGTGCAGAAATTATTATATTACGTAAGTTGCAGAAAATCAGCTTTCCAGAGGAAGGAATAGGAATGAGTACATTGTCGTGAAAGACAACAATGGGTTGATCAGAGTTAAAAAAAACTATTGCATAAGAAGGACTCTGAAAGTTTCAAGTATCCCATTCTCCTGCCGAATTGTCATCCTTTAATGGACCAGCTCATTATGGACACTCTTCTGCTCTTTTGCCATGGGAGGTTACAATTTCTAGTTGTAAAACTTTGTGAGAAGTATTGGGTCCTACAAGCAAAACAAGCTGTCCGACGAGTAATAAAAAGTTGTGTTGCTTGTTAACGTCATTCCGTCAAGGCGCTGGAGACTGAACTCGTTGATATTCCAACTCACAGAGTTATGTCATCATTCCCTTTTCAGACTACGGGTGTACATCTCGCCGGCCCAGTCTTTGTGAAGGATGCTCGGAATGCGTGGATTGTGTTGTATACTTGTTCAGTCTACCGCTGTGTACATTTAGATGTCGTTACTTCTTTCAGCACGGAAGCCTTTGTGCGGTCCCTCGAACGATTTATAAATATTTATGGACGTCCCAACACTGTGCACAGTGACAATGGAACTAACTTTGTTGGCGCTGCTAACCTGCTCAAAACAGTGGATTGGGAGTCTGGGCAGAAGCAAATGCAATAGATTTTCAACCCGCCAACGGTTTGTTAGTGTAGTGGTTATTGGGAAAAAATTGGTGCGCTTAACTAAAGACCTACTAAAAAGAATGATCGGAAGGGCTAAGTTAAGTCTGGATGAGCTGAGGACTTGCCTAACTGGAGTAGCTGCCACGATGAACGATCGACTAACGAGCTAATCCCCCTTACACCTGGTATGTTCCTTAAGAGTAAAATTGCAACCCATTTTCCCGACGTTGCTGATTCCGCTGGCTTAACCAATAGATATCTAAAGATGAAGAAACTTCAATTGCACCTTCAAGTCCGCTTTCGAAAGGAATACCTAGCTCATCTCGTCATGAAAAAAAGGAAAAGACAGACAAGGAAAGTTGCTGTTGGAGATGTTATTTTGGTAGGCGCTGACAATAAAAAGAGGTACCTATGGCCTCTCGGACAAATTGTGGAGTTGTTGCCTGGAAAGGATGGCCATGTTCGGTTGGTTCGAGTAAAATCTAAAGGAAGTGAATTGTTATGCCCGTTGCAACGCCTTTTCAAACTGAAGATTTCTCAAGCTAAAAAGTTATTCCCTCTCCCAATCTGGTACTCATCAAGGAGACTGAAGATGGAAATCAGATCGACAAGACATCCGAATTATAGAGAGTTATAACAAAAAGTGGTAGAGTTTGTAGGAAACTTTACTTATAGTGGTCTCATTTATTTTACAAGTAATGATTATTATGTTAAATATGACAATTTTTTTGTCAATTTCTTGTAATTTTAAGAAAAATTGATGGGAGAATGTTGCAGAACTGTTGTATGAGTAGCATGTTATCTAGTTTTGTTACTATATTTTTTTGAGTTGCTAGAATTTTTGATAAAAAAAAGTTGTTATTTGTCAATAATAAAATTCAAAGTGTCAGCTATTTATTAAAATAATTAAAGTATAAGGAGATCGGTTAAAACGGGTAGTTTTCAAGCCCCTATCTCAACAATATCGCTTTTGATAACGATACAGTTAACTGTTAGCATGTCTCAGTTTACAGTAAAGTGTAATTTTGGGACAAGCAGATCGATAAGTACAGTCATATGGGAGAGAAGATGTTGAGCGTGGATTAGTGATGAGAACCGTGTGAGACGTCGACCACCCCTACCTTACAATGCAAAATGCTGTCGGCTTAGTACCAAGGATTTCAACCAGTAGAGAAGCGTTCCATGCATACCAGTTTAATAAGCTAGTGCGGGTAAGATGTCTATCAATAAAGTTCTCAAGATCCTACATAAAGCGATTCACGACAAAAAGAAAATTCGGGATAATTAAATATCTGGATATTCTGGAAAATTTTTTTCAAAACGACGCACTTATAAGCAACAATACGTAATTGAAGATCTTGAATATGGGGCCGTCTAGACTTAATATATCTAATAAAGAGCATGCAAACGCAAATTGGTAAATATGTGAACAAAAATAGTTTTGGTTTTTAAATCCGGTTTTGATGTAAGAAGACGACTAATGATAAAATACATTTATTTATCGTGGAACTTTGCTACAAAATATATGTTGTTTTGAATGTTTAAGTTTTTTGCATAATGCGTAAGTAGATTGAATGCAGCGTTTACATTATATAAACTACATAAATATATTCATGTCGATGTGGCACTCTTGCCGATTGTAAATGATTTATCACGAGACAACTCTGAGAATGGATGACAAAAATCGATTTGTATGTTTTCGATTTCTGTAGTTTGCATAATTCGTAATTGAATCTCATACATCCATGACCTTATTTGGAAGTTTAAGTAGAATACTTTGGGACCTTTTTTGTGATATTTTTCGCAATCTATCAATTCTCAAAAATGTCATTTGGTTCCATTGACTTTTTCGACCCTTTCTTTAAAACTAAGTAGGTACATTCAATGTACTTTTCTGCTGCACAATACATTAATCATAATTGCTTAAGTGAAAATATTAGCTGAGCACTACTTTCTCTTAGGGGAATGTGTGTGATTCCTTAGTCCTTTTTCTTATTACCTCTTGATAATAGAGTTATTTAATTACCAAATTTATATTGTATAATATTACAAAAACGGAACGTAAATTACAGACTACTTTGAATGAACATCAAGGCAGGAATACAATAAACAGAAATAATGTAACTAATCCCTCTAATGTAGGCCTTCGTTGCAAGTCTACAGAGAGTAGGCAACACACCTTACAAATCAAAAAATGAATAACTTTTGACACAGAATACATCTATAATAGTTTATATTAAAGGATTCTAATTTCAATGTTAAGTGCAGTATATTAATCGAATTTGACGGCAGCATTTAAAAATTATCTGTAAAGAATTAATTCTAATAAAAATACTTGTTGGTTTTGCATAGGTACTTTCGTTAATTCTTCATAAACCGCTACTTCTAGCAAAAATAAAATGCTCGGACAAATTTTACATTCTTTAGAAATAAAATTCTGCTTTGTAAACTTTACAAATATTGAATTAAAGATGTAATGTGTGACAAAAGTATGAAATTTTTGTGTCAAATTTTATAGATTTCATTTTTCGCCTAAAGCAATATTGTTCAGGTAGTAAATACTTACCCTACTTAAGTACAATACAATGGAGAATTGTTATTCATGGCGGTATGCACCAACACAGCTTAAACTTAAGCAATGCTTAAAAACTTAGATTCAATTGTTAAAACCATAGCAACGATTGTTTTTAAGCATCGCGTAAGTTTAAGTTGTGTTGGTGCATAGGTCATCAATTTCTCAGTTTAAAAGGATTATAGAATATGTACAAAAACAAATGATAAAATCACCTAGTATGCGTAATTTTGTTTTTTCCACATTTTATAAAAATGAATTGAGGAATTATGCGACGATATCAAAATCGAAAATTTTGAGAACCACTTTTTTCGTCGGCCGTTCGTATGTAATAGATATTTACCTTACAAGTCCCGTAATGATCATATTATGAGAGTAATTTTTATTAACTAGGCACGCGTCCGTAACTTGACAACGAATTCTAAAACATGTTTTGCCATTATTTATTATAATTATCAATTGCCCCAGGCCAATGAAACTGGTCGCTAATAAAAGAGAATTATTTTTTATTGCGAGAATACATACAGGGTGTTTCTAAATTCACCATTTACGGAAATGGGAGAAATTCACTTTCTGAATTCTAAATTTTTTTACATGTATTTATAATAATATTAATATAATAAAAATCTCACTTTGTGTTAAAATATAGATTCGATAAACAGCTATATAAAAATAATAAAAAGCAAATTGCCAATAATTATCATCGTGTCAGAATATCATTAAATTTTCATCACAGGTAAGAAAGTAAATAAACAAGTATTAAGGAATATTAGATTTTGTTGATTTGTCATAACGTTTATGTAATTATGTTTTTATCACAGAGAAAACAGCACCTAAATGAAATAGAAAATGTTTATTTTCGTATACAAGAAGAGTAACATTAGGCGCTCATAAGAATTGTTGGTTGACCAACTATTTTTATTTTAAGGCGCAAATAAAAAATATTTCTGCTCTCCGGAGGAGCCTTAAATAGGCAGTTATGCAGCCCTCGTCTCTACGAAATGTCGGTTATTTATCCTTCCTCGGTTATTTTCTGGTGAATGAATATCGGATCGCAGCGGATACAGACAAAAAAATAGAAACGCGATGGATACCGCAAATCGCGTGCACGTTTCTTATGAAAGTACACAATTTCTTATTTTTTGCAAAGTATTTTTCTTGCTTATAAGTTACTCAACTAAATTTTTCGCCATGTTTACATATAGAACCATTAACTTATTTCTGTTACTTAATCTGTGCGTGACCAATCGACACGCTTGCTTTCGCATTGGAATGGCTCGATTTGAATTTAAATTTTACACGGTAGTTTCTTATGTTTTATGTATTTTACTTTTGCACCATTCTGTATATGTTATTAGTTTGTATTTCGCGCGTATGGTTTAGAGGGAAGCACTAGAATGGGAAGAGATGGTTAGGGGTTGATCGCGGAACGCGGCATCTTGTTCCCGTTTTAGTGACGCTAACAACGTTTTCTTGTGTTGAATTCTAGGTGTGTATTAAACCACTTTTAAACAAAGGTATTAAATTGTGGGGTGATCTCTTAGTAATGTAAGATTAGAAATAAGTTTTTTCTTTGCTTCCTGTTTTTGTGTAGTAAATCATGTACAGATTATGATGCATGTATGCATAGTTTGACCGCGTGTTTAGGATAGCTGTTTTTTGTTTTTGTGTAAGTAAGGATCCCGAGTAGCGGTGTAAATAACTCGCAATAATTGCAGAATAAGATCGTACACGAATGTAAACGTTAAGTAATCATTCTTTTTTTTGTTATCTTTTGGAGTGTTTTGTTTGAGTTGGGAATAATGAAAATCCAGATGTGAGAGTCAGCCTTGTTGAATTACTAATATTTTATAACTTAAGCTGAAATTTGTACTTCTCATTCTGATGCTTCCCGAGTTCTTAAGAACATTCGCAGTGCAAACAAAAAAAATAGGGCCACTGTCGACCCACCTTGCAAATCAACAGGTTTGACACTATAACGTTCTTCAGTTTTAAACGCATTGTGTGTGAAAATGGGTTGGGTTACATTATTCCTGATTAACGACACCCCTGTGTTTTTGGTTTTACACTTGTGTACAAGGACCTGTAATTTTTCAAGTCAGTCGATCAAATTGAAAATTTGATCTCGAACCCGATGGACCCTTACTGGCATAATTCTTTTTTGTTTGTGTTATGTCGGACTTAATCTGAAGTTTTCTAACCTCTCTTTCCTCAGGTCGTCTACGCAGAGTGGTGCCCCCTTTTGGTTTTTTGCTTCGACTTACATATTCATTCCAAATTTATTTTTGTTACCATTCTAATAAATTCATTAATCACCACGTTTCCGTTTTATTTAATTTGTGTGTCTAGTACAACGTTACAACATGATCATTGGATAAACTAGCAGGAAGTGTTATGTTCTAAATTAAATGTCGTAGGAACTTTTTACTTGCGACCGGCCAAGTACGCTTTGTGTTCTGGCGGTCTATTTAAATTTTGCTTTTACAAGTACCTGGGTTACATTACAACATATGTCTTCATTTCCGGCACTATCTTTCCACACGCCCAATTAAATACAATGTATGCAATGTATTACCAATATAATACTAACAAACGGAAACACTTAATAAACCATTGCATATTACCTAAATTTGTTTTACATTTGAATCCTCATAATTTAAGAAAGTAAATTCATTCTTAATGTTGAAGTTTCAGTTGTTTGATTTTCTAAAATATACCTATTGATGGTGTTGTGTGCCAGATAATACACGTTATCAATTCATTGGTTTAAGGCAACTGCACTGGGTTGCGAAACTTTATCTTAAACCAATGAACTGACAAGTTTCTTTTTTCTTCACTTCCCAGACGTGTACATCTGGTACACAACACCATTAATTCTTAATAATTTTTTAGACCAGTCAAATTATTGGAAACCTTTTGGGAGTAGAAACTTACATCCCCAAATACAGAAGCGGTCCCGTAGGCGTAATAGTAAACGTATGTTCAATCGCGAGCGTTGATGTTGCTGAATTTGGTCCAATATACACCGCTACAAAATGGGGAGCTCTTGGTATTAGCCGTGTGCTTGGATTAGAAAACCATTTCGAACGAACTAAAGTTAAAGTGATCGCTATATGTCCGGGTTCGACTACAACTCCTATAATAAAATCACTAGATGAGTTGACCATGAACGAACACTACGCAAAATTTTGGTACAAATACAGGCCTAATATGATAATGCAAACGTAAGTTTTTTTTTGTAATTAAAAAAGTGTTAATGTTTTTGAAATTGTGTAGGCCAGAACACGTCGCTAATAGTGTAGTGAACTTAATGGAAAATGCTAATACCGGTTCTGTGTGGGTTATCGAGTTTACTGAGCCACCACATGAGTTAGAGTTTCCCACAAGAGAACAAATGAAGAAAAAATCAAAATAAAATGTAATAGTTGACTTAGTTAAAGCTTAATAAAAAGTAGACTAGTGGATAATTTTTATATGCAATTTGACTGGTGTCGAAACTTCTCCATTCACAAATATCAGAGTATCCACTTGTTGGACACAATCTTTAAATTTGCAATTTGAAAAATTATGCAAAACACAGTAGTTTTCTGTTATATGATGATTGAATATATATTTGCGACGTTCAAATTGTATGTTGAATGCATAATAGGTTTATAATTTACAGTTTTACAGAATTATAGTATGTTATATTACTAGAAGTACATTTTATGTTAATCTGTTGCTGGAGAGGTAGTGCAAGTTAACGAAACAGAAATACATAGAACCTTCTATCTATGACGTATATCATTTTCCTTAAAGATTGCACAATACTATTTTCAAATTTAATTATTCAGAATTTTGTAATATTAAATAATTCTGAAACAAATCAATAAAATTAGTAAGTATTCCGTCAGTACTAAAAATTCTATAAATATTTTCTTCTTAATCTTGGTTTTTTTATGTAATTAAACATTGAGATTAATTTGATTATGCATTGTAATTTATTTGTCACTTGGCCAAAACTATTTAGTAAAATAAATAATCGTTTTGTTTAAAGTAACTGTCATTATGAATTAGTACAATAATAATAAGGTCCAATATCATAGAAAAAAGCTTATGTTCTATGAGGCCGGTGCGGTGCTGTGTTATTGATAACATTATTACATTAAAAAAATATATTTTAATTGTGTATGTAGTATAATCTGTCCCACGTCTATTTGACTCCTTAAAAGTGTTATTGAAAGCTTCTTCAATGTCCAACAAAGCATTACGGGGTCAGTTATTGCTTATGGTAAAGTGTACTCTTTCAGAATTTTTCAAAGTGATAAGCACACCAATCAGCACACCGTGACAGTGCACACTTCCTGATGTGCCTGTCAATTAGTTCAAGATCTTTAGGCAGTAGAAATAATAGTGACAATAAGCACATTATTACTAATTTTTCTATTCTTTAAAGATAAGTGTTCAACAGAGACAATCAAAACAAACGAATTGAATAAAACCTAACTTTTTACGATTACACCACTAAAGAATATTTTATAACGGAACAGATAACTTTCAAAAGATTTATGTTATCATCTTTTTTACTATTAACCAGTATTTGTTCTGTATAGTTAATAACTAGTTTTTAGAAAAAAATTTTTGTGGTAGGTAAATAAATAAGATAACAAAAATTTAATGCAATTGCCTAAATTTGAAATTGTTGGTGAGCTCCTCTTCATTATGCTGTATCATTTGGTAAATGGTTACTTGATCGCATGATCTGACTACGTTGGATTTTTTTATAGGAAAATTTTAAATCCAAAGTTTATGCGAGATAGTCAGAAAATTAGGACAAACTACGTCAACACATTGCAACAGAGTGTCGTCAAATTACTATAAAAGAATGCTGCAACTTTTTGGAAATAGATCCTTTGAGAAGGGATATTTGAGAAAAATTCTACGTCGAAATCCTAGTTAATGGTCATTTATGAAGGACACTACTTTATTTTAATTTTGTATATATGTGGTATACTTAATTAGGTACTTTCGAATATTTTCCTTTTCGATGCCAGTACAGTACTTACTGATCTACAATAAATTAATGAAACTCATAAATTGTTACTTTAATGTTTCTGTGAACAACTAGAATGGTATTTAAGAACGTAACAAACAATAAACAATTTGTAACTAAATCGTCAACTCGTATTAATAGAGTGAATATCAATCATCTATTTTTTTCAGTGGCCAAACACTGCCTCCACATCAAAACTTTCTTTATTAGAACAAAATTTGCATCAGTAAAAACAGTCGTGGTACTTACAGCAGTTCTGTACTCTTTCTCTATAAAAACATAGTTTCTTTTGTCACAAAACATTTTATAAACTCTTCCAGGTAAATGCCGACCATCGCCCAACGTTAGAGTTGAGAAAGAAAAACTGACTATCGAAAAACGTTGTGTTTACATAGAGTTTAAGCGGCTACATAAAATTCCGGTGTTTCCTAAAGCAATTGAACAACCTTTCCAGAGCACAACAAAATATTTTAAATAATTTTTGTTGAATCGATTACTGAACAATTTTTCTTCAAAATCGTGTCATGTATCTTTCTCTTTTCTTTTATTTTGTTGATAAAAGTAAATGCAGATTTTCTTGTTTCAGGTGTGTTAAAAATCATAATATCTATAAAAAAACATACAGTCCGATTTTTATAAATCTTAGCATGGAGGTGTCAAATTATAAAGTATTTTCGCTGTAGCTTTGCGGTTAAGTGATTAGGGATTTCCACTTGCAAACTGTATGCTTCAATATTTGTGAAAGTCAGTGGTACTTAAAATTTCTACATAGGTATTCGTCATTAAAATTGTAATAAACTTAGCAGAAGATGATGAAACTGACAGCGAGAACGAAGACAGTGATAGTGAAAATGACGATGAATGTGGTAATGAGGAGATATCAATATAATGTAACAATTATAAAACTTCTTATTTAAAAGTTTACATTTGAACAAAAGGGAGCTCATTATTCCATTGTCACCAAACAATACTTAATGGTGTTGTTTACCTGTTTATTGCTCGAGGCGATTAGACATGCCCAATATTTTAGGTAGGTATAATATAAAATGTTAGAAGAGGACAACACTATAAGAGTATGTGATTTCTGAAATTAAGCGCTAATCACTTAACCGCAAAGCTACAGCGAAAATACTATATTTGGGGCATAATTTCACAAGCCAAAAAAGCCCTTAACTTATATAGATTTTCCTATTTTTGAAATACATACAAAAATAGAGATTTTTTCTTCAAATAAAAGTTGTTTGTATTGGCGACGCTAATTGTTTTAACAAAATTTCTAAAAAAATTTATACAAAAAAAGTTATAAGATTATTGAAAATTTTAATCTCTATAACTTTTTTCTAAACTGTTTCTTTTCAAACACAACTATTTTTATATTAATTCTTAATACGTGTTTAAGGGAGCAAGCGCGCCGTTTAATCATGGATAAACAGGTATTGACAGTTTAACTCCGTCTTAAGAATTTTGATTTGTTTGGTAAAGTTTATTTTCTTAACGGCTTATCTTTTTTTTCTTTCTCGATTTTAATGTCAATAACAAGGAAACGTATACGTTATTTTAACTTTTTTTATCATAATTTTGTAAACCACTGTGCTTATTAATAACGAGGCAAACAACTTGTTCTTTTGTTCGTGTTAGTCGTATCATTCACCATCTAACAATATTCTGATCACATTGTTCACATTCAGAGTTTTCCTTTTTAAATGGCACCATAATTGGAAATTTACTGGGGTTTGAAACATATTTACCAAAATATAAAACCGAAACCGAAGGTGTTATCGTTAATATGTGCTCAATAGCGAGTCTCAAAGTAAGAGACTTCAATCCAATTTACACAGCGACAAAACACAGTGCCCTAGGTCTTAGCAGAACTTTCGGTGTCGGTACCCATTACGAACGTACTAAAGTCAAAGTCATATCGATTTATCCGAGTCCAACACAAACCGCTTGGACTTCGGTGATTGAAGATCTTTCGATAAATGAAAATTACTCAAAAATATATACCGAATTTAAGAACAGTGAAACTTCAAGAATATTTTTTTATTTTTTTTGTTATGAAAGGTAATTCTTCGGTTATACTTTTAGTCCGAGTTTTATTGCATCGAGCGTGGTCAAGTTGACTAAAGAAGCTAAAACTGGATCAGTTTGGGCCATATGAACTAAAGATGCCTTTACAAGAAGAACGTCGCAAGAAAAAATGATTTGGAAAAGCTGGGAAACTGAAAGCAACTATAACGTTTATATCAAAGTGTAATTTTGGGACGCGCAGACATAGGGGGGGAGAAGATGATAAGCGTAGTATGCCTAAGTCGTTAACAAATACATCAAAAAAAAAACAGGGCCAAGATGAAAACCGTGTGAGACCCCGTACAACCCCAGCAAAACGCTGGTGGTTCAGTACCTAAGATTTCAACCAATCGAGAAGCGTTCCCTGCATACTAGTTTGATAAGCGAGTGCAGAAAAGAAAATCTATCAATAAACCTCTCAAAATCTTACATTATGCTATTCTAATATTCTGAAAAATTTTCTCCAAAACGACACCAAAACTTATAAGCAACAAGACGTAATTGAAGATCTTTAATATAGGGCCGTGTAGACCTAATATAACTATCTATAAAAGAAATACAAACGCAAATCAGTAAATATGCGAACTAAAATAGTTTTCGCTGTTAAATCCGGTTTCGATGTAGAAAGACGACAAATGATAAAATACATTTATTTATAGTAGAAGTTTGCTATAAAATATACGTTGTTTTGAATGTTTGCGTTTTCTGGAATAATGCGTAAGTAAATCGAGTGCAGCGTTTACATTGTACAAGTCTGTTTTAGGTAACTTTAAAGTGTTTATATAGAAGTTTTTAAATAAGTAAATAGATTCAAGTCGATGTAGTACTTTTGTCGATTGTAAAAGATTCATCATGAGAGAGCTTCTGAGAGGATTTTCATTGCAGTAATGTAAATCAATATTGCAACGTCGTCAAATTTTGTGTAGACTACGTTTTTAGAATAGCTTGCGTGCTGTCGTAATAATTCTAACCATAGAGTGTAATCGTTTACAACTTAGGAACCACCCCACTTTAATCTCTTATCTTATTAATATGTTATGACTTGTGCAAGCGCACACCCAAATATTCTCGATTCACTCTACGAATTCCATGTATCTACATTCATATTGATTAGTCAACTGATGAATGTTAATGTAAGTGCTGAGGCCAGTTATTGTTCATGATTGTCTGCTCTTTAGGAGCTAATTCATTTTTGGTACGTTACCCAAAGCAAATTTGTGTGAACTCCTACTCTATCAATGACGTTAGTTCTACTTCGATTCATTGCGGAATCATGTGTGTGAAGAGACAAGTGTTGCTAGTCTCAGATAACAAAAAACAGCAACTCGTTTTTTGCTTGTTAGCGTTCCCTTGGTTTTCATAATTCGTAATCAAAAACCAATGACTTTATTTAAAATTCAAGTACAGTGTTTTCTACTCCGATTTTTTTTTAATAACGCACCCTATATGTTTTTTTAGGGATTGTTAGTACAATTAATTAACTTTTAAACATTATATTATATGTAGGGTATAAGTTAAGGAAAACTGTAAATATTTTATGAAAACCGAAAAATATTGTATTTTACCTGCAAACATTAAGGTATCTTAAATTTTTCCATAAAATTTCTTGTAGATTTTGGGTTAAAATTATAGTGGGGCCACTTTTGGTTTTCATTATGTAATAGTATTCTGACGAATACTCCTATATACAGAAAGGCGCAAACTTCTGACATTCAAGGGTAACATTGTTAGAAAAAGATATCACTTTCAAAATTGGTCACGTTTAGTACAGTTACTGAGTGCACATTTTAAAAATACTTTTGATTATACAGGGTGTTTCAAAGAGTCGTGGCAGCATTAACTTACATTTTTTTAATGGGACTCACCATATTTTCTTTAAGAGTCGAAAAGATCTCATCCAGAGCTTTAAAAAATATAACATAACTGTTTTGGCCAAAATAGCGAAAATTTATAATTTATGTTTGCAGTTCAAAGTCCTATGTCCAATTTCATAGTTCCGAGAGTATGCACAAGCACTTATCGCTAAAATGCGTATTCGTATACAACGACTAAAACCCGCCCGCCGCATTATTATTAACCGCAAAAATACTAATCATTGTGTGTGCATTGTTTTTTAGTGCTAGAAGACGACCAGGTAAGTGCATGCTCTATCCGCAGACATTTTTTTCTTATTTTTTGTACCGCAAATGACTGGACTTATAATTGTCCTTTTCCGAGCTGCAATCATAAAAAAGAATACAGTCCACTAATAATTAATAATTAACTAAGTAAACAACCGCGTTCCGCAAATCACATGCAATATCAATATATTTTACAGGGTATTTTAGAAGATATGGCTAATTATCAGTGAAAATGACATACATATACATAGTTACATCATTTTTATTAACTAAGTTATCCTCTAATGTCAGAAGTTTGCGCCACTCTGTATATGCATTAACTTCTACTCAAACAAATTTGTCAAATTGTTTACAAAATTATTCGGTCTTTTCGTGAAATGAGCACCCCTGAAATCAGGTTGTCAGTCCGCCATTACGCGAAATTTTGATTCACATACAGGTCTAATTTGATAATGCAAAGTAAGTAAGTAATTACTTAATTGTTAATATAAATAAATTTTAACTTCAGTCAAACCAATACTAAATATATTTATTATTTGAAAAACTTTAGTATAGTCATCATCAGAAGTAAGTTTTAATACAGAATGATAAATTATATGATATTTATCAACAATTGTAAATATAAACAATTTTTTTTTTGTACTTGGGTATTTAATTTTGGTAAAATTAATATTTAATAATACATCAAAATTTGTTTGACTATTCAATAAATAATTTCAATCTAAATATTTGATATAAATAATTTTAAGTATACCTATTTAAATTATTTTATTAAATTTATTTATTAATAATAAATGTATTAAAGGACTACTTAAACAAAAGTGCCCATTAAGTAAAATATGTTCAACAAAGGTTGATTTAATAGGATTATAATTAAGAAAATATTTCTTAGTATTATTAATGCAAACTCACTGTTCTTTTAAAGATATATCAAATTTTCTAATAGTTTTGCCAACATAAAATTTACCACAAGAACATTCTAATTTATATACAGAGTGTCCCAGTTAGAAGTAACTACATGGAGATTTTGGAAACGGTAAGAGATACAATGTTGGTTAAACGGGAAAAAAAATCAATCAGATGCTGTATTAAAATTAAAAATATGTACAGGGGTGTTTAAAATATTAAGTAAAAACTAAAAATTACGTTTTTAAGAATTGAAACATCTTCGCCATCTTGTGAACAGAGTCAATGAAATTTGGAAGTCTTGTATAAGCGACTACGGCCAATCGAGGTTTTTCTAGGCCTTCTAGTTTTCTTGCAACTCTAGCCAATTTTGTTATTTCTTATGGCCGCCATATTGGATTTATACGCCATTGAATAGAACATAAGAAAAGCTTTTCAACCATCTATAACAAACCTATCTTTGGATGACAAAAAATGTAAATTTATTTGAAAAACCGTTTTTCACTTAGTTGCCTGTGAAATAAATGCCGTAATTGTGTTTGTTGTCATAGCTATGTAACTATCTGTCAAAACTTTGTTGTTTATTGGATATGTACTTTCAACGATATCTAGAAAGACGTCAACCAGGTTTATCGAACTTCATAATGCTTAGAAATAATTACAATAATATAATAATTTACATTATTAAGAAGCTTTTTTATATGCTCTATTCAATGGCGTATAAATCCAATATGACGGACATAAGAAATAAGTAGAAAACCTAGAAAAAAACTCGGTGATGCCATTGGATTGGTCGTAGTCGTTTATACAAAACTACCAAATTTCATCAAATTTGTTCACAAGATGGCAAAGATATTTCAATTTTTCGAAAACCATAATTTTTAGTTTTTACTTGATATTGTGAACACCCCTGTAGATATTTTTAATTTTAATACAGCATCTGATTGGGCT
Source organism: Abscondita cerata (assembly GCA_030710515.1). Taxonomy (NCBI): domain Eukaryota; kingdom Metazoa; phylum Arthropoda; class Insecta; order Coleoptera; family Lampyridae; genus Abscondita; species Abscondita cerata. The sequence continues at coordinate 226,377 of JALBCR010002743.1, forward strand.
CAGAATAGCGCAACTTTTTTCCTATTTAACCAACATTGTATCTCTTACCCTTTCCGAAACCCCCATGTTTCTAAATTGTTTTTGTTATTAATTAATTTATTAGAAAAAAATTGTGATAAATTATTTGGATGATTTAAATATGATTTTACAATTTATTGGATTACTTAAATTTTTACATAACTTATTAAATTCTGGGATAAATGGAATCGAAATATACTTGAAATCAGTTTTATTCTTAATTGGAGTAAGTAAAGTTAAAAATGTTATGTTATGTTTATATATAGGTATTTTCATCCCAATCTTGGTTTTATATAATTAATTATTAAGATTAACTTAATCATTTATTGTAATTAATTTATTTGTGATTTAGCCAGTAGTATTTAATAAAATAAATATAATTCTGCTTAAAGTAACCTCATTATTGAATTAGTATAATATTAATGTTGAATATCATGGGGTAATGCTTTCGTTCTATAACACCGGTGCGGAGCCGTAAGTTATTGATGACATTGTTATATTTAAAAAATATTTTAACCTTAATTGTGCATGTTATCCCATGCTTCTTGAACATGGTTATTAAAAGCTTCCTCAAGGTTCAAGAAAGCATTACGAGGTTAGTTACTTCTTATGGTAAAGCATCCTCTTTCAGAATTTTTTAAGCTAACAAGCACACCAATTAGCATACAGTAACAGTGTACATTCCCTGCCAATTAGTTCTAGATCTTTAGTTAGTAAAAATAATAGCGACGATAGGATACCATTATTAATTTATCTAAATTTAAAAATAAGTAATTAACATAGATAATTAAACCAATCTAATTGAATTAATAATATAATCCTTACGTTTTATAACGCCGGAGCGGCGCCGTACGTTATTGCTAACATTATTATATTAAAAAAATTAACTTTAATTCTGCATGTAGTACCATCAATCCCGTGCTTCTTGGACTTCTTAAAAGTGTTATTGAAAGATTCCTCTGTCCTCAACGTCCAAGAAAGCATTACGGAGTTAGTTACTTCTTATGGTATGGTAAAGCATTGTATCTCATAATTTTAAGGTTGATAAGCACACCAATCAGCACACAGTGACAGTCCGCATGTGCCTGTTAATTAGTTTTGGATCTACGTAGTAGAAATACTAGCGACACTAGCACATTATTACTAATTTTCTAACTTTAAAGATAAGTAATCAACAAATTCAATAATTGAATAAAACTTTTTACTTTTACATTACTAAAGAATATTTTATCAAGAAACAGATAACTTTGAAAACACAAGATTTATTTAAAGGTCATGTTATCATCTTTTTTACAATTCACAAGTATTTAATCTTTGATTACTTTCATAACTATGTTTTTAGATAATGTTTTTTGTAGTAGGTAAATAAATAAGATAACAAAAACTTAATATAATTGCTTCAATTTAAAATGTTTCATGAGTATCATGTTTTCGTTAGAAGGAAAAGTTGCTTTAGTAACCGGCGGTGCGTCGGAATCGGTTTCGCTTGTGTGAAAGAATTTTTTGAAAAATGGCATGAAGGTATTAATTAGTATTAGATTATTATTAAAAATTCGTAGTGGGGAGGTTAGGAACCAGATACGATTATCATCAAAGTTTAATAAATTTCATCAAATTTATTAGAAGGAGAGACTGTTATTTTTTTGTTTAATTACAAGTTTCAAATTTATTTTATTTTTTAGGGGTTACTTTCGTGGACGTCAATGAAAAACTTGGTTTTCAAGTTTTGGAAGAATTGAAAAAAGAGTTTGGAGAAAATAAGACGTTATTTATTAAAGTGGACGTTTCCAACAAGGATGAGTTTGAAAGTACGCACTTTATTTTTATTTTACAATTTTATGGTACCATTTGTCACTGAAAAAAGATTTACTATTGATAGGGTCAGAGAATTACGTTGTCAACATATAGTTTTTGGAAAGGCCTGCTTGATTCAGATCTCAATGGAAAACATTCTGCCAAACTTTTCTACATAATTTACCTACATATTATATAAAGTGTTCCATTTCGAAAGTTGGTTATCTCAGTAGATAACAATTTTCTTGAAGTATCCAAAATAACTAAATTTTGTAAAAACGAGTAAGAGTAAGGAAAACGTAGAAGGCAAATAGAACTTAAAAATGCAAATTCGAAAGATTAACAGTACAAGGCATTAAAATTTAAAAAAATTTATTAACCGATGGCGCCGACAAATTTAGAAGTTTAAAAAAAATTGATAAAATACGTAACATGCAGTAAAAACAGTAAAAATTATAAACATTTGCCCTTTGAACTAATTGTAGTATACAGAGCGATCATAAAGTAAAAAATAGTTGGCAATACTTTTTATAGTTTCCTACAAAAGTATCTACATGTACTTTTATATCGACTAATCAACATATTGTAGTACGTTTTGTAGTTATTTCGTATAATGTGGTTACATTTATAATTTTACTGTTATTTATCTATCTACTTCGTCTGATTGTAAGCTCGTCTTGTTAGAACTTTTAATTCTGTCAATCACATTGATAAGGTTAGACACTATTTGATTCCTAGTAACGCCAATAAAATTAATTACTAATGCCAACTTAAAAATTCTTAATTGCTACCAACTAGTTTTTACTTTTTGATGGATGTGATCGTACAAACTATTAAAATGTGCAATTTACGTATGTAAATACATAGTCCAATAACACTCACTGAATTCATGTTTCAGATGCATTTAAGAAGACAATTGAAAAATTCAACAACATAGATGTGCTTATAAACAACGCAGGAATATTTAACGAAAAACGATGGAAAGAACAGTTGCTGTTAATCTCGTAAGTATGGAAAACATTTTAATTTTGTTTTATATTTTTACTTCTTATACAAAATAAAGATTGACTGTTGATTTCTTCGTTTTCCCTTTTTGCAGTTACAGGAGCAGACTTTGATTTTCAAATTTTTCTTCTGAATCATAAATATGTTTAACGCTCTGTCTTAAACCTCCAGAGAATAAAAACGAAACTGATTTTGGGCGCCAAATTTAAAATAGAGTCTATACCATCGTACAAAGATGGCGCTACGTCTACATGAGGAGAAGTTTAAACACTTCTACGTTTTGTGATTATTCATTTATTTACCTTCTCAATCACAAATTTGCCCAATGTCAAACCCCTACAAAATAAAATAGAAACTGGTTTTGGACTCCAGAATTAGATTTAAATAGAGTCGTACAAGAATCTTCACTTCTACTCTTTGTGATTATTCATTCTTTTTTCATTTCACTTCTCAATTTATTAATTTTACTCTCATTTTTAGTAAGTATTTCGTTTATTTTACTCCTTAATTTTGTTTTTTTAATTTTATCTTTAAAATCTTTTTTAATTTAGTTTTGTGAAATTTTTCTTCTTGAACTTACACTTAATTACTAAAATGTATTACTTCATTTTTTAATTTCATAGAAATGTCATCAGTTATGTCATTTTGTGCTTGTGAATTCAATTTCTTTATCAATTTTTTCTAAAGTGTTCACGCTTTTCTATTAATTTTGATTCCAATTATATCCATTAACTCCATTTTTCAATTTTGTGACTTTTTTTCCAGTTTACAAATTTTTTACTAATTTTTTCTCAAAACTTTTCAAAAATTTGAGTTTTCTATTCTTCATTTTACATAAATTTTTGATTATTTTATATTCAAAATGTTTGTTGTACCGTAAACCAGCTACAGAATAACGTTTACATTCGACAAAATGGCGACCCCAACTACATGAAGTGCAAATCGGAAACAAATAAACCAAGTTATCTGAACTGTAGAACTGTAGTTGGACGGCGTGTTCGAAACAAAATGTGTTGGTCTCACCAACGCGACGTAAAGAGCAGGAGCGCAGTGAAAAATTTAAACAGGGGTATCTCTGAAAGTTACTAACATAGTTATACACTTACAAAGCACTTTCAAAGACAAAGAATTTTTAAAACCGTTGTTCTTTACTAAGTGCACCATGAGTTTACAAAATTAGTCCCCTTAACTTATAGTTGCAGGTGAATTTTTGTTGTGGGCTATTGAAGAAATTCCGATAAAGTTATTACCATTGTCACTGTAGAGTGGGAACTAAATACTTCGACAAAATGTTCCAAAATATTTAAAACACTTCTTCCATAACTAATAAACTATCCACTACTTTTCACAGAATTTTGCCAGCTTAACTACCACACCGAATTTTTATACTTACATATTTTCACAACTTCTTTGAAAACGCAGTAATATTTTCAGTAGGTTTTTTATAGTGCCTATGCTGTCATTAACAAACATTGACAAATAGTGTATTATGCAAAAACTACTTTAACATGTTTTTCCAATTATTGATTATAAAGAGTGTGAAAGCCAAAAATTTGTTTGAGAAACCGATAACAAGGAAGTTTATTTTTTTTTTAAATTTTGTTGGTATATCTTCAATTATATACTAAGGGTTGACACAATGACTGTTTGAGAAAACGCTCAACAAGTTCGTTTGGTTTTGTTTTGACCTCCATGCTCTATAAGACATTTCGGCTTCTGATCTACATGGATTTTTTCAAACTGTGTCAAACGTTTGCAATTAGCAGTACCATCTTTAATATATAGTATACATTCACAATATTATTTTTTTAGAACAGCCAAATTATTGGAAACACTTTAGCATTAGAAACTTACATTCCCAAACACCGAAGCAGTTCTTTGGGTGTAATCATAAACATGTGTTCAATCGGAAGCGTAGACGTACCGGAATTCCATCCAATATATACCGCTACGAAATTCGGAACTTTAGGTCTTAGCCGTGTATTTGGCTTACAAAACCATTTTGAAAGGACCAAAGTAAAAGTGATAGCGGTATGTCCCGGATCTACCGTAACGTCTTTTATACCGTCGATCGAAGCGGTGACTATGAATGCGCATCATGCAGAAAGTTTCAAAAAATACAAAAGTACCTTAATAAAGCAGACGTATGTTATATTTTTTTAATATTTTAACACGAATTGTTGAGAATTTTTATAGACCTGGACACGTTGCTGAATGTATAGTTAAGTTAATGGAAAATGCCGACACGGGTTCTGTTTGGGTTGTCGAAAGCGGCGAACCAGCGTATGAACTAGAATTTCCGACTAGAGAACAAATGCGGAAAAGGATCAATTGAACTTTACTGTATAAACATTATAATTAAATTAGTATTTCCGAAAGTATTTTACACTTAGTAACTACAGAGTTTTTTTTAGGTTTAGTAGAAATAGTAGTCAGTCATTGAACAAGAAAACATCACACAAATAAACTTGTTTATTTATTGTATACGGAACAATATTGTTTCCAATTTACATGTACAAATTTTATTAATATTACATTTTAAGTTATATTGTTAGATCATGCTTAAACGTTACATAATTAATATTGAAAAACTCTAACCTACTATACACATTGTTGACATTTATGCCGATTCTTGTTGTAGGCGCATTTGCAGCATAGTTTTTTGTACTATTGTATAGTAGTTTTTTATTTCTTACCGAATGGTTAGGTACATAAAAAGAAAACATATACAAAATATTTGGACAGTCACACAAACCGTTTACAATTTTATAAAATAAGCAAACATCCTGGTATTCACAACGACTGCTGAGTAATGATAAACCAAAGTATTTGAGTAGTAATTTATAGTCACTAAACTTAAAGTTAATTTTAAATTTAAAACATAAAATTTTAACAAACCGCCTTTGCACGTTCTCTATGCGTCTTTTATTTGTCATACTGTAAGGGGACCATACAAAGTAGCATATTCAAGTATTGATCTAACGTGTATTGTACAAGTTTTTAATGTGCTAAGATTTGAGAACTCAGTACATTGTCTGAATACAAATGTCACAACATTTTATTTGCTTTGCTAGCTGTATTTTCAATATGCTTGTTGAAATTATAATTACTACAAAACAAAACACCTAGGTCATTCATTTGATTAACAGATACAAGTTGAACATTATTTATAAAATAACAAGGAAGGTCATTTACCGCTCTACGAGAAAAACGCATTACTTTACATTTTGAAACATTTAACTCAGGATCATTGTCTATACACCAATTAAAAAGTTATCAAGGTTTAACAACTGGTGAAGTGAATTTCGGGGATGTAGCCGAGAGAAATGAGTACGGAGGTATCGAGTTTGACATGATGAGGTACTCATCATACTATCGTATGCTACGTTGTTCCGGTGCTGTTGTTGCTGCTGTTAATGGTGGAAATTCCGAACGTTGAGAGGTGAGGTCACAGTTGACGATGTGCGAAGGTCACCTTGGATTCTTCGTGATGGACCCAGAATTCCAAAGAAGTGTGATGTGACCGACGAAAAAAGCTTCAAACTTATTATGAAGTGTTTCCTGAGAGAGAACTGTACTTCCAGGCCTTTCCCAAGTGACCTTGAAAAAGGAGAAAACCTACTGGTGAAGCAAACGGGAAATGAAACTACTAAAAGAAGAAAAGAAAAATTTCAAGAAATCTCGTCTATACAAGTTGTCCCCCGTGGTGAATCCTGAAGAGATACTCCGTGTTTGTGGTAGGATTGGATGCGCCAGCGTGGCAAAAATTATGAGGCGACCCATTATACTACCACCTCATGTTTGGTTTAGATATCTGGTGATATTACATAAACACGAAAAAAATGCACACCAGGAACAAATGACAGTTTTGAACAACCTCCGAGGAAAGTTTTGGATCGTACAAGGACGAGCTGCTGTGAGAAGGATATGTCGGGAGTGCATGGAATGTCGCCTGAAGAAGGTGATCGTACCAGAGATGGGATCTTTACCACACTGCCGATTTGCCTCATACCAGCCACCCTTAACCTTTACTGGAATGGATTTTTTCGGGCCCGTGGAAGTGGTCGTCGGACGCCACAGAGAGAAACGCTGGGAAGCATTGTTCGTGTGTATGGTGACACGTGCTGTGCACCTTGAGATAGCTCACGGACTTGGAACTGATGACTTCATGATTTGCTTATCACGCTTCGTGGATCTCCGAGGGTGACCCCGCAACATGTATTCCGATCATGGAACAAACTTTGTAGAGGCTGCAAAAGAATTAAAAGAAACCCTGAAGACAATTGATTTTGAACGAGTGATGACCCTTAAGAAATTCGATAGAATTTCGTGGCGCTTTATTCCTCCTGTTTTACCTCTTTTTGGAGGATCATGGGAAAAACTAGTGCAAAGTGTGAAGAAAGCACTAGCATCGTTACTGAAGGTACACTGTCCAAGGGACCAAACTTTACTAACTGCGGTGAAGGCGGCGGAGAACATTGTAAACTCGTGTCCCCTTTCGTACGTCTCGTCAGATCCTGGAGATTTGGACAGTCTGACCCCTAACCACTTCTTGCGTGGACCTGGCATTCCAGCGGTGTTGGACATCAGCGATGAGTTCTGCAGAAAGCAATGGAAGATTCCACAAGTTCTAGCAAACGAGTTTTGACCTGAGAAATGTTAGGAATTTCCGATATTTTATTGCTAAATAAATTGTCATTCAATGGCTGAATATTTTCATGGGTGTAGTTATTAGTTTTTTTATTGTTTACACTACTTGCGCTTTGCAGAAGTTCTATACTAAACGAAAGGCAAGTAGACAACAAAACAACCATGTTCTTCCTAGGTTATAGTCCAGTCAATACGTAGGTTTGAGCTTGAAAAGGTTAGAAAAAGTTTATAAGTGATAGAGTTGTTAAGTTTAACGTATTAATTAAGATCGCAACTTTTCGAGCTTGAGACTTTGCGACGCCTTGTTGGAAAAATAGCGCCAAGAAGCACTGTTTTGCCAATACTTCGATTTCTGTGTGATGTAGATAAGAAATAGTTATTATAAAATTATTATAGGGTAATACATTTGCTTTATTTTTTGTATAAAACTTTTTTCCCCTAAGATTAATAGTTTTTGAAATAAAACAAGATAAAGTAAAACATTATCTGGAATTAGTCAAAATATTAACCTTTTGTTGCTTAGTTCTTCAACCTTTTCAATTTCATGGATGGACCAGGTTGATGTCTGCCTGAAAATCTTCTTCACTGTTGATCTCATCTTCTGAAGAACCATCATCTTCCATATTAATCGTGGGAGGTAGATCAATTTCAATAATTTTCTTATATTTGCCATTTTATTCAGATAAAACTCTGAAGCGTTTTCACATGAGTTTCCACTACAAAAGAGGCAAATCACTTTGTAGTAGTTATCGGCGTAAGGCCAATTTTATTCTATTTTTATCCCCATTCTACTGAATTTTTAGACTGGTTGTACCATGACTGAACCTGATGGTAGGTTCTAAGCTAATGCAATTTTGCGGCATCGCTTGTAGGGGGTAAGGTAGCTAAATTGAATTGACTCTTCGTTGCCGATTTTGCGAAATGTTTGCAGAAAAGAGTATCCAAAGTAATAATGTTGTCGTTGAAATCGTTGTAAAGTGCGTGCAAAAATTTTTCGCCAGAGTATCGATAATTATATCACGCTCTGCATTTTCATCTTTGAACGCTTGTACAATTCGGTTTCATGATGTTCAAAAACTTTTCGTTTATTGAAAAACCGCTGAATGTATGGGGAAATAAAATATTCTCAGCTGTTATTTCCCCATAATGTAATCTTAAAGAAGAGTATACTTTTTCTTGAACATTTCCTCTTCAAGGTTTTCTAAAATAAATTAAGGCCCGTCGCTAGTAAGAAGATCGATAGCATCTCCGACGATAAAGACGGGATCAAGTACATCGCTGTTTTGATAATTAACGTATCAGCATCTTCTACACCTTGTTTCACTACCAATCTAGACTCATTGCACTTTTTCCGTAGCGTGGACATTAAACGTTTTTTATTTGCTTCATTAGATAAAGAATTTCTTGAAAGACTGTCACAATCATTAAATCATCAAAATTTATTTGAGCAGAATGTTCGCATCACTTGGGTATCCGTCAAAAACAATAAGTGCATTAATGCCATAATGTTTTTTTCTCATACTGGATGTAACTAGTTTGGTTTCGTTGCCATACCACTCGACGAAAAGAAATTCTCCGTCTACAACATTAATGCTGTTTCCAAGTACAATGTTACCTTCAATAGGCAAAAAACCCTTTACGCATTCCAGTCTCGACAAAGAGTGACGGGGGTAGGAACCAAGTTCATAATGGCGATATTCTTGCAGTTCGTCGTCTGATTGCATTGTGGTACACATTCTTTGAAATTAATTTGTAGATCAATGGGAATGACATTGGCGGTAATTTTCAAATATTTGTTGACAGTTGCTAAGCTTAAAACTCTATCTCCTCGTTTAAATTTTAGTTGTTACCAATTTTTATTAAACATTAATAAATTAAAGTGTGTAGGTATCTATAAAAAAATGTGAATGACCGTTTTCGAGAAATTGCTCTTAGAAATTCGTAAAATATTTTCTTGATCGCACTCATTGTGCAAATACACAATCCTTAGTGTTCACATCGTAAGAACATTATTAGTTATTCCGCGTCCACGTGTGAGACCTCCAAAGCTTTTTGTTGATCTCATTAATGTTTGATCAATTGTCATATCTGACCAAACTTCAGACCAAAACTTGTCAGATTGTCTAATTCTAAAAAAATCCTCGAAGTGCAAATGCTTCATATTCCAGTGAGTTAATTTTTTCTTCTAAAGAAAGCATATCTTGCAGATATAAGCGACCAGACTTTGCATAGTTAAAATGGAAGTAGGGTAACATTTTCTGTATGGTGTCCAAGTGCAGTTTCCAGGAACTCATTCTTTCTTCCTCGATGAACAGTTTCATTAGAGTGACCATACATAAATATTTGATCCAGAGTTTTACCGTGGCTCCTCTATTTTTAAGTACTATAGGTTCATTTTCTTCTACCACGAGAACTACTGATCGGTGGGTATTAATAACATAATATGAAGGTCTTCCTGTGAGAATTCAATTGTTTCCAAAATTAATTGTGCCAATGCAACAGTTAATATATGGGCCATGACGGCTCAAACCTAAGCATGCCCTATCAAAATCTTTTCTACAAAATTCTGTGCATAACTGATACTCAAAACATCTCTTAGCCCACTACCAGCCATTACATATCCAATACAACCTATGAAAGACATCAATAAGTGAAATTCTCCAAATCTCACAACGATATTACTCAAAAACGACCCTTGATAACAGGTAGATATGATATATCTTGCTTTTAGATATAGTGGCTAATCAAACTTCACGAAACATGTCTGTTGATTTAAGCGGAATCAAGGGTGTTGAAAATGGTTTAATAGTTCCTGGGTGGAGCATTTATGAATAGCAGACATAATATTTGTGACATATGGAATTGTAGCGTGATTGTCACTTGCTCCATAAAGCTATTCCAACCAGCTATTGATGGAAAATTTGCCCATTTTCCATTTAACCAAAAAAAATCGTAAGACTTTAGCACCACATCACTAGAGACAGGGTGAAATGATTCTAACTCAGTAACTGTAATGGCCTTCAAGCCTGCCGATTTCTTGTTTCTTTGAAAGATTTTCATCGATCTATACTTTCCAATGATTCTGCTGACGGCATTCTAGTTAAGTGAGGGATAATTTGGTCTGGTGCTACGGCACTTTTGAGTGTCACACAATGAATACCTCCCATGACGTGAAAAATATTCTATGGTTTTTGTATTAAAGTCAGTGTTACCAAATATACATTTTTTTACTGATTCAGAACAAGACTTGGACCGAGTTAATGAAACAGAGAATATAGACGGGGATGTCGAAACTGATGTTTTTGAATGAAAAATAATTTTGTATATTTTTTATTTTACTTAAGACTTTAGAATTTATGTTTTTGTTTTGTTATTATAAAAAGGTCAGTTTGTTTTTTGTTTTTGTTTAGTAAAAGATATTTAACAATCTATTATAAATATAAGAAATTAAGTTAAATATTTAAAAAATTTAAAATATGATTTCATGATTTTGTCCAAAACTTTAAACCTCATTTCCCACAAATATTTCAAATGGAGCTTAGGTCCTTATTGCCCCGAGCTCTTCAATTATATTAATTGAAATCAATTCCGCCCACATTGTTTCGCTAACCTATTAAGACGTAATAAAATGAAAGGTTTTGGTGAGCTGTTTTAGATAATTTCTTCGAGTATAAGTTGATGCGTAAAGACGTGTTCTGATTACGTTTCGATTGTGTTTAATTTAATATTGTAAATAGAAGTGCAGTGAATTTGAAAACAGTTAAAAATCAAAGAAACTGATTAAATGTTTAAATGTGTTTAATTTTTTAATTATTTGCAACCCGCAAATTTGATTATTTAATGAACTGAAAGTTGAAATCGGACTTTTGCAGCTTGTGCATGATTGATAAGATTACTACAATGGTGAACATTTAGTAAATGCTGTATAAATCACACTTAAGAATAAAAATAAATAAACAAGTAAAAAAAGTTCTCTAAAGAAAACTAATTAATTACCTGGGAATAGACATAGAAATAAATCATATCAAGATGCCTATAATAAACCAATGTTTAGTTTGCAAACAAATTTTAAATACTGATAAAGAAATCAAGTGTGACAATTGTTTATTGCTCCTTCAAGCAACATGTGGAGGCCTATCTCGTAATGAAGAAGTGCTAATTAAATCACCAAACAAACACTTGATTTTCTATTGTACAAATTGTGTTGATTCTACTAAGAGTAAGATTGACACACTTCTAGAAGTTAATGGTGCACTCAAGAAAGACATCGAGACCTTGCGACATACTAACTCTCAAATTGTAGACCGTGATGAAATAATCGAAACTGCTGTAGCTGAAGCAAAAGAAAGAACTCTGAGACCAAAAAATATCCTACTTTTTAACCTAGATGAAAGTGCATCTTCTAATACACAAGAAATGATGAAACATGATAATAAATTGCTGAAGAAGTATTCTCTAATATATCCATTGACACGAAGATTGAAGACTGCAAGTTCTTCCGTTTGGGTAAATCGCCTACTAATGGAAAATGTCGACCTCTTAAGATAATTCTACCAAATGAAACTACTGCTATCTCATTACTGCGTTCTGTGACTAGATTCAGAAGACTAAATTCAAACTTTACTATATCTGCTACTAGAGATAAGACCACAATTGAAAGAAATTATCTACAAAAGCTTCGCCACCAGTTAAAGGAAAGAAGTGAAGTCTTCTCTGAATATCAATTCATTTCAAGTTAGCCAAGATGTTGTACTGCAGAAACTCCTGTCTCTTGATCAAAGGAAAGGGCCGGGATCTGACCAAATATCTCCAATTATATTGAAACATTGTGCTTCCATATTAACACCACATTTAACTAATCTCTTTAATTGGTCCCTTTCTTCTGGTATTTTTCCCGATGATTTAAAATTTAGTCTCATTACACCAATACATAAAAGTGGAGATAAGTCACTTATCTCAAACTATCGACCAATTGCAATTCAATCTTGCATTGCTAAACTCTTTGAAAGTTGTGTTCGTGATGTATTAACACCTTGTTTGAAAACATAATCAGTAATGATCAACATGGCTTTATGAAATGTAGATCAACGGTCACAAACTTACTATCTTTTCAAGCTTCTCTGCTTGATTCCGTTCACGCAGGTTATCAAGTAGATGCAATATTTACCGATTTCAGTAAAGCTTTTGATAAAGTCAGTCACCATCATCTTATTGCTAAATTGAGAGCTTATGGATTAAATGGATCACTTCTAAATTGGTTTCATAGTTACCTCACGAATAGAAAACAGAGCGTAAAAATTAAATCTGCAGTCTCTAAATACATTCAAGTAAATTCAGGTGTTCCTCAAGGATCCCTCTTGGGTCCTTACTTATTCTTAATATACATTAATGATCTGGATTTACCGAGTCCCATTCAAAATTACTATTTGCTGATGACCTTAAATTTTTACCGTAATAAAAACACCCAGTGACTGTGACCTTATACAAAAGGTATCAACTTTTGGAAAATTGGTGCAACCTAAATTGTATGTCATTAAATATTAATAAATGTGTGACAATCTCATTTCATAAATCACAAAATCCCCATCTACATAATTACACTATATCAAATCAGGTTTTAACAAGCAAAATACAATAAAAGATCTTGGTGTTATGCTGTCCTCAGATTTAACTTTTAATTACCACATAGACGCAGTTTGTAAAAAAACTTCCCAACTAATTGGATTTGTCTACAGAATGACCAAAGAATTTAGAGATATTACATCAATCCGTGTTCTATACAATCAATTAATTCGTTCTCAGCTCGATTATTGTGCAATTGTCTGGTCACCACATTGTGTCGTTCATAGTGAAAGGTTAGAGAATCTTCAAAAAAGAATTATAAGAATCATTGGATTAAAACTTGGTTATGATTATGATAATATCCCTTACGCGAACATATGTGAAGTTTTAAATATTGCACCTTTATTACATAGAAGAAATATATTCAGTCTTAAATTTCTCCATCGCCTCATTAATAACCATATAGACTCGCCGTACTTACTGTCCAGAATTTGTTTCAACATTCCTCGCATTAACCAGAAAACCTATAAGCTTTTAAGGTACCTTATGCCCGTACAAATTATATGTATTATAGTCCTTTGTATAATGCAATGCGTCTTGCAAATACTTATAAACTAGACGTAGACTTCTTCTTATCTTCCAGTCCAAATTTTAATCTTATGTACAGAAATATTTAGAATAATCGGAAATTGTTATGTTAATCTTATTACCTTAAGAATTGTTTAAGTTAGTTTATCTCTGATAGTATTGTTATTTAATTTCATTTTTGGTTGTGTAATACATAATGATAATCACTTATACTATGTAAATTCAACTGCATGCAAAGGGTAGCTTTTGCCCGTGTAAGCAAAATAAATAAATAAATAAATAGAAGCATCATTTGCAGAAAAAATACCAAAGAAAAATTTTAACATAAATATAAAATTACTTTTTTTCCAATCATAAGGAAATAATGTTTATAAACAATTTTCATGTTTAATGTAAGATAACAGTTTCAACGGCTAATTATAATCATTTCGTGTTTATCTGACGACTTGATAATGAAAAATTTGTGTAAAAACAAAACGGGTATTTACTTGTTCCTTGTTGTTTTGATAACTTAGCTAACAAAGTAGATGCCCTACGCATTTATAATTCGAGAAGCTTCTTCAGATTCACGCCTTTGTTATTAAGACAATAGAGCTTACTCATTACTGTTTACGCCATGTTCACCATCGAAGGAAAAGTCGCTTTGGTTACAGGAGGAGTATCTGGAATTGGATTAGCGTGCGTAAAAAATTTTTTGGAAAATGGCATGAGGGTATATAGTTTGAACTCGTACAAAAAACAATTTAAATGAATCAATTTTATTCCAGGGAGTTACTATTGCGGATATCAACGAAGAATTGGCTGCCCAAATTTTAAAAGAATTAATAAAAGATTTTGGCGAAGATAAAGTTTTGTTTGTAAAAGTTGATGTATCAAACAAAAACGAGTTCGAAGGTAATAGTTATTTATGTTACAAGTGTGTGAAGTAAGACTTTTATGTACCCAGGTGAGTGTTTTGAACTCCGCAACACGTGCATAAAAGCCCTTCACACACGTGTCTCATACAATATTTTATGTACGTTAGAACAAATTTTTGCAAATAGAAACTCTTACGGTTACACTTTTTTTATTACGAGCGTTAGTTCCAGGCATCCTTGATAAAAAACATCGTTAATTTCTATTTATCTACGTCTAACCTATAATCAGTACATTAATTACTAAATAATTGTATGTGAAATGCTACTTTTAAATAAATCGTGCGTAAAAAAATAAAATCGTGTAAAAGTGCAATGTAATTTCATTATTAAACAATTTTTGTTGTCAAAGTTGCCTGTCAACGTAAACTCGAAATAAACAGAAGTGAAACCGAATGCGTTTCTCTGTTGTAGTAACTGTTTCTATTTGCAAAAAATTAGTTCTGACGTGGATAAAATTTTGTATGAGACACGCGTGTGAAGAGCATTTATGCTCTCCTTATGGTTAAAACACTCACCTAGGGTTCGTGTTTTAATCACCGCAACTCGTCCATAAAAGCCTTACTTCACACTTGTATCACAAATAACTATTAAATTACATTTTACTTTTATACACGATTATAATTTTTTACCCACGATTTATTTAAAAGTGCCATTTCACACCCAATTATTTAGTAATCAATTTGCTGATAATAGATTAGACGTAGATAAAATATTTTATTGTGGTGTTAATTAATATATATTAATTATATCTTGTTCAGGTGCTTTTAAAAAAACGATCGAAAAATTTAACAACATAGATGTGCTTGTTAATAATGCCGGAATATCGAACGAAAAGGATTGGGAAAAGATGGTTGCTGTTAATGTTGTGAGTATCTTTGTTCTTGATAATATTTAAGAAGATGGCTGGAATTTAATTTTCTTAAATTTGCATAATAAATAAGTTTTGATTTTTACGTAATCTATACCAGGTGACAACAAAGAGTGGGTACACCCTGTAACTTTTTATTGATTTATATAAAAATTAAAAGATGTTGTACTAAACACAACTGTAAAATTTTTAAAACAATTTTCAAAACTAACGCATTTCCGTTTTAACCAAAAATTATTGATTTTTAAATAGGACACTCTGTATTCTTCAATTCGTCGTTTTGTGTATGATGTTAACTTCAATATTTATTTTGAAAATATATGATTTTTTTTAAAAGATAAGTATATAGGTGCCCGTTACTTGTAATTGGATGGTCCATACATTTTAGAAAAAAATTAATTTAAACTTTAAACGTAAATTAAAATTGAACTCAGCAAAAAAGCGTCGATTGAGTACGTTTCCTGAATGTATTTTAAGTAAGGTTTTCTTCTTTCAGAACGGACACATAATCGGAAACGTTTTAGGATTTGAAACGTACATTCCTAAATACAAATCCTCGTCCTTGGGCGTTATAATAAACGTGTGTTCAATAGCTAGTTTTGTTGTGAGAGGTTTCAATCCAATATATTCTGCCACAAAACACGCAAATTTGGGACTCAGTCGTTCGTTCGGAATCAAAGAACATTTTGAAAGAACCAAAGTCAAAGTGATATCCGTATGTCCTGGACGAACCGAAACCGCCATAGCCGACAATCCCGACTTGTTGATTTTAAACGAACATTACGCAAAACTTTTAGAATGCTGTAATCACAGAGTGAAGCAGAGGTGAGCTACATATTGTGGAAAATATAATTTCTTTTTGAATTTGTTTTAGTCCTTCACATGTAGGTTCATGTATAGCAAATTTAATAAGAAATGCAGATACCGGATCTGTATGGGTAATTGCGAAGAACGAAGAACCATACGAGATTGAAATTGTGACTAGAAATCAAATTGTCAAAAAGACAAATTAAAATTTGTAAATTTATTATTTTTTAAAACTATCTCACTATGATTCTTCATCCAAATAGAACTAACATTAGATAGTTTCACAATTATCTAGTTTGTATCACACAAATAAAACAAAATTTTTAGACCTCCGATGTACAAACATATGTCCAATTTAGCTCTCGTTTTATGCGAAGCCTCGTTTTTCCTCAACCATGTAGTATATGATATCTACTGCTCTTCCTTTTTTTTTCAAATTTATGTCGTAAAACAATCAGCGATCATTACGACAGAATGAAAGTTAAAGTGGTTTCTGTGTGCCCATGGATTACCGACACCGGTATGATTCCTCTGTTGCCAACGCAATTAACGAACACTATGCAAAATTTTTCATTAAACTAAACTTAAATTTAAAGTTGCACACGTAAGATGTAATTTTAAAAGTGATTTTGCGTTTGTATTGTTTGTTATATTTAGATCATCACACGTAGGTAAAGCCGTTGTTGATATAACAAAATGGAAAATCTGGATCAGTTTGGTATGCTCTGGTTGCTTGATGCTCTTGAGCATCCTGATCTAGAGTTACCTACCTAGGCACTGTAGTCCTCTTGTGTGTCGAGTAACTTTCGAACACAAGTCGTTTTTTCCATACTTATCAAATGTACCCGGGGTAATAACGTATCTATCATAAATTTTATTGTGCCGTTGTCGTCCATTGTTGGTATAGAGTGCAAATGGTTCATCTGCGAATAAAATTTAATTAATCTACGTTTACAATAAATGAATGTCTATTACATATAAATATTTTTCTGGGAGGTGTTTCCTATTATGCATATCTAAGTTGAACTGTTCGAGTTGAAGTCCTATGGTCCTAGCTGTTATTAAAACACTTCTTACCGCCGGGCTAGTAGTTATCATGTACAACCTAGGCGCAATTTTCATTTACTTTTAATTTAATAAACTACAATAAATTACATATTAATCAATAATTTTTGATCTTTGATGTTTATCTAATTTGTACTGTTACGTAACTTAGGAATAAAATAGTAGAATCGTGTAACGTTGTAAATTGCATTCTAATCCACTGTTAACTTATAAATAATTGTACATCACCCTGTATATAGTAAATATTCGTCTAATCTGTATATAACGTTGAGATAACGATAATTCCGTACGAAATTTTTAATTGGGTTTTCCGGTCATTGTTGAAATGGTTGTCATTCATACAAGGCCGCTTTAGAAATTATTAATGTTCATCAAACTACATTTTATTAAATACTTATGTTTTTCTGTTATATATGACGGCAGTACGTGGCATCGAAATATTTATATTAAACTCTCCGTTCATCATTTAAATGTGCTAAGAAGTAGCATATTCAATAAATTGTTACACCCAGGAAAGTTTTTTTTGTGACCTTTTGCTGCGTCGTTGATTGGCTGCGTCGTTAATTGCCTGCGTCGTTATTGAAGATTTGATAATGTTTCATGTATGGAAAACTCGAACATCTTCAAGATTTGATCCTCATCTATATACCAATTGGTGTTAATACCGCCATCCTGTTCCAGTGTTACGTCATGGATACATTCGTAGTTTAGGTGTCAATTAACATTATAATTTTAATTAAGAAGAGCGACCTGTACGATCTTCATAATGTAGTTGAACAAGAACACAATTATGGACAAGATTTTAGGTGCTTTAAATATTTGTATATGATTTTGTGGTTTGCTATAGCACATAAGCTACTTTTGTACGTGTTAATCAATTTATTTTAGAATTTCACTTAGAGTTTATCTCCAGCATAGAGGAAATCGATCGATTCCGCAGAGCTGTTGAACTTTAATAAATTAATTTTTACTCATAGGTTTGGGGTAAGTTATAAAACTATTGATTAAGCGCGTACATTATTCTTAAATTTTGTTTGCTGTTTACGATTAATTTTCAAGCCAGCACATAATCTTACTCCATGATAACGTTTGTTGTTGAACTGTTGTTACGAATTTTATATTCATACTAGACAAAGCCAGCACGCTACGCATGCGTTAAGTTACAAAAATGAATTAGCTCCTAAAGACCAGACAATCATGAACAATAATTGGCTTACATTAACATTCATCAGTTGACTAATCAATATGAATGCAGAGTAAACTGAATCGCGAGTATTCGTAAAATGAATCGAGAGTATTCAGGTGTGCGCTCGCACAAGTCATAACATATTAATAAGAGATCGTTGATTGTTTATCATAAAATGGTAAGGTTGTCCTTCTCTTATAAATTATTGAAAAAACTACAGGTGGTGATATCGACGTCTGGAGGCCTTAATTGGAAGGTATGCTTGTAATGTAGCCACATACTAATCCTGTAAGTCATTACAAGCATACCTTCCAATTAAGGCCTCCAGACGTCGATATCACCATCTGAGTTTTTCAATTGATTGTTTATATATTGAGCGTATGTTAAAATACAGTTGCATAGATTTATTGATATTTTCTTGAGTTTTAAATTCAAAGTTTGTCTTGTCTTGCTGTTATTTCTATAGCTGATGAAACAATTGCATCACTTAAATATCGCTATCCTTTTTTTGAATAGCTTTATACGCTAGCGCCCACTGATTAAGAATTTTCGTAACCATTTACTTAAATAAATAGAATTTTGTCGTTTATTCACATTAATTACATAAACGTCTAAATGTCGCGCGTTTATTTGTCGCTGCGTCCAATTTTCGCGCGTCCAATTGTTGCACACGTCCGATTATCGCGCGTCTAATTGACGCGTCATCTACTTTAATACATGAAATATTTGGGAAATTAAGAGAACGGTTTATTGGCTAAACTGTAAAGAAGACATTAAGGAGTGGTGCCGCAAGTGTGTCATGTGTGCATCAGGAATTACCCAGTAAAGAAGAAGAAAGCACCTATCGGGCAATAGAATGTTGGAAATCCGTTTGAAAGGGTATTATTCCAAAACGTCTGCCAACTGTTAGAGATCAAGAACACCAGAACGACACCTCTTTACTCCCAATCGGACGGCATAGTAGACCGGATGAATCGTACTATGAGAAAATACTTGACTAAATTTGCTACAATTGCCTAACGCATTTATCTCAACAGAAGAGCCAAGCCATAGCAAAAAATGATGTTAAATTGTGGAGGCATACATCACCCCTCATACAAAGGCAAGCAAGACCATTCACAAACCCAATAATTTCCAGACCAACACATCGAGTAGCAACTAACCAATAAGAAGCAGCTGCTAACCACATACAACATTAATACAAGGAACACTTGAGTATCTTAGAGCTAATCTAGGATTTCAAGTATCATTATTAACTAAAGAAGCAGTACATTTACTTAGTTTACCTAGACAAAAAATCAGAGCAGAAGTCCCCGGGTCCCATTGAGTTGTTCTTGGTGTACCTCTTACACCAAGAACAACTCAATGGGAGATATCGACCAGCGTTAAACCACGTTTCCCCAGCAACTTTCAAAGAAATTCAAATTTCAGAATCAAGATCAATAGCAAAACCAAATCTTAGCATACCCAACATTAATATACCAGGATCAATTAATGCCATAATCAAAGCTCAAGAATTTGAAAAAATTATCCAAGAAGGAATAAAAATGGCCTACTAGGACAACAAACGGAACTAGGTTGGATAATATCGGAAAACATGAAAAACATGTCCAACGAATCCGCCAAGGTATTTAGCATAATTAACGAAGGAAGACTAGCAGCTGACCAAATTTTGGCAAATTGGAGAAACTGACACACGAGCTTATCAGAAGACAACCAAATATGTGAAAATCACTTCAGTAGGTGCAAATTAAAAAAAAAAGCAATACAAACCCAAAAACAATTGATAACACTCCTTTAATCTAGAGAATTTCACTTTCGCAAATAGTGTAGCAACAATAAGAAAGTGTTATAAACAATCTGTGAAGACGACAAAGATCAGTCAGACATAGAAATAATCAAGGATGGAACGGGAAAGTCTCTCGGAATCCGCTGGGCTCAAATGATGACACACTTTGCTTCAAATTCAACACAAAAGACTATATGGTTGTTACAAAACGAAACATATTGTCAGAAGTAGCTGAGTTGTTCAACCTACTAGGATGGTTAGCTCCATTAGTAGTAGTATGTAGTAGTAAATTTGGTTACAAAACAAAATTGGTCTATACCAGAAAACATAAAGGTATAGCGGATAAAATTCTCCAAATATTTAAAAACGGCGGAAAAAGTTAAAATTCCTAGGTGGTTTAACTACACAAAAACAACAGAATCCGTGGAAATACGTGGATTCTGCGATACGTCAGACAATGTGTATGGAGCGGTCTTATATGTAAGAATTAACAAGCAACAAGAATTAACAATATCACTACTGACAGGAAAGTCCAAGGTGGCACCTGCAAGATCCACGTTTGTAACTGTGTGCCGCAAGACACCTCTCCAAGTAGATGGAAAGTACAATTATAGCAATAGCCATCACGAATGTGTCCAGTTGCCCCTGGACCAATTACACGACTGTCTTGGGGCGGTTGAAAGGAGACTCAACCAAGTGGAAAACATTTGTCGCTAATAAGGTCAGAAATCAACAAAGTATTGCCAGCTAAAAAGTGGCACCATGTACAATCCAAAGACAACCCAAAAAAAGACAATTCACGAGGGGTAGATCCATCGAAAATTAAAGACCACACGATATGGTGGAATGGGACCAGTTTGTTAAAACATAAAAGAACATACAAGACAATACCTTGGGGAAAGGAGGGCAACACAATAAACCGCTTTTCCTCCTTCACAAGAATTATACGAGTACTTTCATATTGCAGAAAATTTGTATTAAACACAAAAAGGCCGTATCAAACCAACTGATGGTTAACAGCAGAAGAAATGGATCGCATGAGTCGATCAAAATCATCACATCGAGACCAAAAAAGCACAATCAGACATCAACAAGGCCAAGGAGTGAAGAAATGATTGAACTACAACCTGTATAACATAATCACCGATCCTGTTACTTCGAGCGGGCAGAATGTTTAAAGTCATTAAATTTGTATAATTTTAAATTGGCTCAGATGTCGCAAGCAAGCTTCCATTATTCTATATTCCATGATTAACATAATATAGTGTGTGTAGCTTGCACTTTTACAGTGGGTCACAACTGCACAACAATGATCACTGTACTTAGCATTAAATATTATATTTCTTAAGCGGCGGTCATACTAAGCTGCTTTACCAATTAGCGGCTACTAAAGTTGAACATGCGCTACTCAATCAGCCGCTGGTAATTTTATTCGACGGTTAGGAAACTAGCTGCTACTGGGACTGCACACTGCGCTGTTAGCCGCCAGCAGCCACTAGCGACTGGTAAAGCAGCCTAGTCTGACGGCTGCTTTAACGTACAATAGAAAATGTATAAATATGTATAAAATTATAATAAATATGATTCTATTAAACCAGTTTGATCATTTGGCACCTATCACAGAAGCTGATATTGATGAAATATTGCTTACCGAGGTAGGTGTCTACTAGTGAAAGTACACCCATACTAAACATACTTTTGCAATGGATATGAATTAGTATATGTAAATTACTTTTCAAATTTATTAATTTAGTTACATCAGTTACAAACATTAGGTGGTAGTATTCTGCTAGCCTTCGTAAGGTTTTGCATTCAACACCTTCATAATTCTGATAAAAGCTTCTAGATTTTTGGGATCGGTTTCAAAATAAGGCAATTCAGCGCATCTCTTAATCCACTTGGTGATATTTGGATATTTTTTTGGTTTGATGGGCATGTGATAATCTAGCGAAGTTACGGTAGGATAGCAGCTGATATCAGCTAAAGTAATACGGTCGATAGCCAACCATCCGGTTTTTTGTAACATCGTTTCTAAAAATCCATACACCGTAGTAACTTTTTCAACCATTTGTGGTGTAAGACACGTTATTTCTTTTGTAAAATAAGCCATCTGAACAAAATAAATCAATCAATCAATTGACATTAGGTATAAACAATAAATTACATCAATATCTTTAAGAAGAGGAAGAGGTTTCCTAGATCAAAAGCAAGTCCTTGTTGAACTAAGGCACGTTCGTACAAATCTTTTGGATACAACATGTCGTTTTTTCCGTATTTATCAACAATGTACGCATTAATGACGTGGCTGTCATAGATAATTGTGCCGTTGTCGTCCATTGTTGGTATAGAGTGCAAAGGGTTCATCTGCAAATAATACTTGATTAGTGTATGTGTACAATTAAACGGATGTGCATCACCTTTAAATATTTTTCGGTGAGGTGTTCTCCTTTTTGCAAATCTAAGTTATGCTCTTCGAGTTCAAGTCCTATGGCTTTAGCTGTTATTAAAACAGCTCTTACTGCAGGGCTAATAATTATCTGGTACAACTTAGGCGCCATTTTTTTCACTATTAATTTAATAAAATGCAATGGATTATATATACTAATAGATACTGTAATCAATAATCTAATCGATAGTAATTATGTAATAATGAGATTAGTCTTATCGTTGAGTGAATTTGTACTGGTAGTAAAAAAATCAATAGATACGTTATGTAATCATTTCTCAAACTACGACATCGAAGCAGGACAATTGGCTAATCTTAAGAGAAAAATTATGGGGAGTGGAGAACTTTATACACACTTCAACATAATCTAAAGATATATTTTATTTGCTATAAAAAAATTTTTTTTGCACCTTTTTCTCTTTTTGTCTTGAAAGTTAAATGTAAAGTAAGCTATTAGTGAAATTAACTTAAATTAACAATTAACAAAATTTTAATTTTAATTGATTGATTAGAAATTCTACAATATGGAACTAAACAACTTTGAACTTTAAAGATTAAGAAATCAATAAAGATTGGGTGCTCCTCAGGAGTTTAAAACCGCTCTAAATATTCTTAGCCTAGACAAAATAAGATTGTCCAAGACTTCTTGTAGAAGAAGATTTCACTGTTGTGGTAGGCATATGGAAGCCTAATCCTAGCATGTGGTTCAGCCAGTTTGAATATACAATTCATCAGTGTGGGAATTAGTCAAGACGCCACCAAGTTTCACACCGTGGTTGCTACAATTGAAAGCAAAATATTTTACAGTACCTACGTGATTGACATTATTTCAAAACCTCCAGCTTTCGATATGTATCTTACCTTGAAGACAAGATTAGTAGAGCAGTTTGTCGAATCAGAAGAAAAAATATTAAACAAACTTTTGAATGAAATGCAGTTGGGAGATTGTAAACCGTTTCAGTTACTCAGAGAAATGAGAATTTTGGCCACAAATAAAGTAACTGATGATTTTTTGAATACAACGGCTACCACAACAAGCACAAATGATACTATCCGCTAGTGCAGATGATCTCAGTCGGTTGTGCGTAATGGCAGATATAATCTGTGAAGTTGCATCATCAGCGCTAATTATAAACTCTATTTCCTCTCAGGTAAAAGAAAATTCAGATAATCAAAATCAGTTAAACAAATTGAAATTACCAATCTCAGAATTGACCGTGGAAGAATTGTGTCATCAAATAGGTAGAACTCAGTTTAAAAATTTTATAAAGGGAAGAAATTTTGGACGTTCTAAAAGCAGAGGTAACAAAAAGGTCTGTTGGTATCACACCAATTTCGGAGCTGCAGCACACTGTTGTCAACAACCATGCAGTTTCAAGTCACAGGAAAACTAAATAATCCATTATTGGAAGCGGCAGACGGTGGATGTCAAAATTTCAATCGCTCGATAGTTTAAAACTTTTTTAATTTAAGTGATACGGGAGGTAGACGTATCAGTAATTCCTAAATTTAAATCTGTGCACATATTATCTTCTAATAGTAACCTGGGGACAACCGATTTATTCCAAGACTCGTAGGCTTCCACTTGATAAATAGCTATCGCTAAAAAATAATTTGATGTAATTCTTAAAAAAGAATATGTATGTAAACCTTCTAACAGTAGTTCGGCTGTTTTACTAGACGTGGTTCCGAAGATGATGGTAGTTGAAGATCTTGCGGTGATTACCGTAGACTCAATGCTGCAACCCTTCCAGATAAATAGCCAGTTCCACACATCCAATATTTTTTTAACTGTCTATATGAAAAAAAATATATTATCGTCAATAGATCTTGTGCGAGCTTATAACCAGATTCCAGTTGAAGAAAAGGATATACCTAAGACTGCCATAATCACGCCTTACTGGTTATTTGAATATCCAGTGATGAAGTTTAGTCTTTGCAACGCGGCTCAGTCGTTTCAACGATTTATCAGCGAAGTCACTAGAGATCTTGAATTTTGTTCAACATATATTGGTTGCATCGTTTAATGAAGAATAGCACTTAGGACATTTAAGAATAAATTAAGAGGTCTGAAATGATTCTCCGCGTCAGTTGCGTCACTTAGACTTTTTGACACAGTTTACTACAGACATTCAGCATGTAAGTGCATTCAAAAATCAGGTGGCTGATGCATTGTCCCGTCTTTGTAACATTCAGGTTTCGTCATCGATTGTTTTCTTTAAGCTGCCAGAAGATTAAGAGGAAGACGCAGAATTAAAACAATTGCTTGCATTGTCGTTGAAACTAATAATCTTTCAGAATTATCTTAAACCAGTTTTTTGTGATGTTAGCACTGGTTCATATAGACCTTTCGATACACTCAAGTTTCGTAAACAAATTTTTGAAGGAATTCACAATTTATCACACCTACAAGTTAAATCAACCATTAATTTAGTTAGATCTTGATTTATCTGGCCTTTGCTTCGCAAAGATTGTGGCGCATAGGATCGTGCATGCATTTTTTGTCATAAAGCTAAAGTTAGCATTCATACAAAAAGTCCGATTGATTCATTTCCAACACAACAACGACGATTTTCACACGTACATCTTGATTTAGTTGGTCCATTAGAACCTGCAAAATGATTCAGATACTGTTTAACTTGTATATACAGATTTACACGTTGGCCAGAGGCCATCCCGCTACCTGATATCACTGCAGAAACTGTCGAATCAGCATTTCTTAACGGTTGGGTTTCTCGATTTGGTGTACCGTTAACTATTACAACCGATCAAGGTGCACCGTTTAAATCTAACTTGATGAGAGAATTAAATAAGATGTTAGGAATTAGTCGAATTAGAACAACTGCATTCCATCCGCAGGCTAACGGTATTTTAGAAAGGTGGCATCGCTCTTTAAAGGCTGCAATTAGATGTCATCAGGATAGTTCCTGGATCGATGCAATTCCAATAGTCTTATTGGGACTACGTTCTGTATTAAGGGAGGATAATTCTGTTACAGTTTCAGATATGGTTTATGGAGAGACAATCAGATTACCTGCTAATTTTTTTGTAGAGTCATCTGTCAAAACGGATCCTGGTTCTTTTGTAGGAAGTTACGCAGAGAAGTATCATTTTTTCAACCTGTTCTGGGTAGAGAACATTGTTCTCCCAAAATTTTTATTAATAAAGAGCTAGCTCACAGTACACATGTTTTTGTAAGAAATGATGCCAATGATAGTTCTTTAGAGAATCAGATAACTGTCCATTTAGAATTATTTCTCGAACAAATAAATTTTAGTGTTAAATCTTAGGGGGAAGAGTAAGGCCGTATTAATTGATAGACTTCTTAATCAAAGAAACACAAGAACCTGATAGTGATGTATTAAAGGACAAAGCAACAAGTCAAAGAGAATTTTAAAAGACTCCAACAACCACTCGGCTGTCACCACTACTCGTTCAGGTAGGAAAGTACGTTTTCCTAAAAAATTGTTATGTTAGCTTCTACTAAGGGGAGTATTGTGGCGTCATTATAATGTAAAATACAGACGATATAATATTTGCACAGATGCATGATTCAATTAATTACGCGGTTTGAATCAAGCTATTGTTTCCATGTATTTTTATGTTTGTTATTATTTTGAGTTTTGACGTTTAAACAAAAATAATGTTTTTTCACCAAAAATATTGTGCCTACATTTTAGTGTAATCATAATTTACTTCTCAGAATTCTTTTTACTTTTGACATTCTTCAATCGACATTTTGACCAATAACCTTAAGTTTTACCATTGGTTTTACGCAAAAATAAGCTCCTATCTATTCCGATTATAACTACTTTTTCAAAATTTAAATAGATAGTAAAATCTAATCAAAAACAGTTTTGAAAAACACTCATTAGATTAACGAGCAATTTGCAAATTTAAATAATGAAGCATATGGTATCCACTAAGTTCACACCCTATGAATGGTGTGAAAACTAAAATGCAAATTACAGATATTAAAATTTTTAGTGGTAATCCAATCCCAGAAACAGAAGAGAAATGAATCTTCTAATCTTTTAATGTATTGTTATATTTCACCTGTCCTTCGTGATTAGTTTTTCTTCATTGCCACAATGTGTTGTAGATGGAACCGCAACGCATTGTGAGCTATTTTGTCTACGTCTTTAAGCGTAACATTATTTAACGGTTGGATTGTCTATCTGTATCTAACTTTCAGTTGTAGGTCAAATGGTCGACGGAAGAACCTCAACAAATAATTTATTAAAAAAAGTCAATCCATTCGCGATGTATTTTTAAACATACTAAATTAATATAAAATTATTTTCACACATTAAACAGATGGATGAAGGTCGTTTATTCTAATTCGTATCCTATACTATAATTTACTGTTTATATTTGCGATGAACAATAAAGTGAATACGCAGAACATATTATGCCTCCATTTTAGATAGTTTTCAAAATATTTAGATTTTTCTAAATTTTGAACTTTTATCTTTATTTTAACATTCACGTAACAGACTATGTAAAAATACATCGTTTGATAAAAATTTGAATTAAATTCACTAACTTAATTCAATTTTAAAATATTACACGAAGTAACTTATTGATTAATAATACTGATGGATGACTTACCTTAAAGTACCCAGATCGGTTAAAGTTATGGTTCGACGAACAAACTTAAAATGTACGATAGCCTTGTAAACTAGGTGAAACGTCAACAAAATAAACAATTCATTATTTCAAGGACGATTCATGGTATTAAATATTAAGCATACTTTTTTCAATTTGTATGATGTTTATACGGGGAGTTCCAATTTGGCCGATTATTCTATTGTTACCTCTGTATTTGACTTGTGTTAGACTTCAAATTTATTTTGATCAAATAATAAAAAAAATAATATACATAGGTATTACAAAAGGAAACAAAAACTGCTTGCAACATAAAGAAAACATTCAATATTGTTAAGATTTTGTTGATACAATATGCACGGTGAGTAGGTTTATTACGTAATCATATTTTTATCGACGTTCAGTCGCAATATCACATATTTTGTTTATACACACAATTGTAAACATTCGCAGGTTGGTACTTTACTATTAGATTGATAATATGATCTAAACCTAACTGAGGTACCAACTTCTAAATAGTTGTGAAAACAAAAAACTGATAAGTCACAGAGATAAGTGTAAATAAATATAATATTCGTGTAAAAAAATATATATAAATATTTGTACACGTAACACTATTAATACATACGTACATCTTTTACAACTTAACACAGAATAAAATAGAGAAGAAAAAAAATAGTTGTTTAGAGAAAGCTATTCTGAAAATTTAAAGAGTTCCTCCAAGGAATAGAACGCCTTTACCCTCAAGTAAAGGGTTATTTTCTTTTTAAAGAGAGTGAGACTGTTGACATTTTTAATTTGATTAGGCAATTGGTTAAAGATAGTTAATCCTAATACATAAAGAGTCTTATTAGATGTACAAAAGGGGACTCGAAAATGACTGTTTTTCCTTGTCTCGTGTTTCTGAAAACTCGCGTTGGTAGCAAATTTTGCTTTATTAATGAAAATGTATTTACATACTTCAACAATATATAGACACGGTAAAGTTAAAATTAATGAACAAAGTTTTGCACGTTGTGTATTTGTTGACCCCGGCTATTGTTCTAATTATTGTTTTCTGTTTGTTGCAGCTGGTGAGTTGCCCCAAACGCGTATTCCATACCTTAGACGTGAGTCGACAGATGCGAAATAAAAATCAGTAGCTGTCTCTTATCGAGGTAGGTTTTAGAAAACGTAATTGATAACATGTGCTATTTAAGGCTACCATTACTTATTCTCGACGATTCAAGTTGGTACTTTACTGTTACATTCATAATGTGATATAACCGAGGTACCAACCTCTAAATAGTTGTGAAAACAAGAGTTGCTTTTAATGTTTAGACAGTAAAAAGCGTTTTAGTGTCTGTCAGTAGTTCAATAATATGCCGTTTTAATGTCGCTTGAAGAAAAATAAATTAATCTGAATGAAACTCTACAAATATGACTGCGGGTATGCTTCGCAGTCCATTTTTCCTCCGCGCTGGCGCAGGAGTCTTCAAAATATCTAACAATGCTTTATTCAAAACAACAAAAACCAATGACAACAAAGTTTTGTGTTTTGTTTCTTTGAAAAGAGTTGGTTCTCTAAATAAATTTTGCCGGTTTTTTTAACTAATTATCCTGAAAAACAAATTTTCATATATTATATTGTAACGAATCATATCGTTAGTTATGGTTGTTCTTCTAAGGACGTTGACCATTTCCTCCAACTTGGAACAATATGTAGAGCTTATCGGACACGGTCTCCTTAATAAGGCGTCTGCGTTGCGGTGACTTGTTTCGGCACGGTGTTCTGTATCATAGTCGTATTCTTGCAATCGCTCAATTATCCTTCTGTGTTCTTAAATTGTAACAACAATTTCAGGGCAGCATACTCAGTAACAATTTTCGTCCGTACAGATATTTGTAGAGATCAAAACGAATATAAAAATAATAGTATATTATTATACGAGTTACATAAAAAAGTGCAATAATAGCCTCTTATGTAACGTGTGTAATCACATTTTTTTCGACTTTGCTTCTTAAAACTAAAAACACATTAAAAAAGATAACTCCATGTTTAAACTTTGGCATTTAGTAATTTTTTTACGAAGTTGGTACCACGATAAATATGGCGTCCATTAAATTTGAATTAATCATTCAAATACCAACTTGAAGTACGGAACAGTATCTTTATAGACTTACAGTGACTTTATAACGATACTGATATTGGTGTCGTTATAGACCTATTAACTTTGCAAAGTCGAAAACGTATCATTTTAATATCGGTCAACGCTTCATAGCCTACCATAGAAAATTTTATGTTAATGAATGGTTTTAAAATAATATTATTTACAATTTAAAATTTCTTAATAGTTATTTATGTAACAAGGGTGTAAAGTAACACTTTTAAGCCCGAGCAAGGCGAGCGCAACAACCATGTGAGGGCTTAAAAGTACTTTTTCTATTTTGAGTCGCTTACAGAGCTATAAAAGCACCCAAATGAGTTCTTTTATAGAAAGTTGAGTTCTTTTATAGAAATAGGGCAATTTTTATTCCAAACGGTGGTAGCACTGTATTAAACGTCAACGCGGTCGTTACGTTCGGCGTGCGTTAATTTAAATCGTAATTAATGTTCAGTAGGTTTATTTATCTACTTATTTTTATTTCCACCCTTTTTTTTAAATTAAACGTATGATAAATGTTCTATCATTTAAACCAAAATTTAATAAAAATATTGCCACCCTAACAATTATACTTAAAAATTCCCTAAATTTAAAAACTCGCAAAATTTTATCTTAAAATTAATCTGAAAAGCCCAAAATTGAAAAAATAGTATAAAGAATTCGTTTCAGAAGACATTTTAGCGACTCGTACTTTCGAAACTGTACTGGTCTTATAAAATGCCTTCTGAAACTATGTACTATTACACCTGTGGTGCATACAAATTTTTTGCACTTCTTAGTAATACTAAGTCGAAACAGATTTACTTTTTAATTAGATATTTTATTTTAATTTTAATACATACAAAAAAACCTTAAATTAATAGTACTAATAAGTTTAGAAAAACAAACAAATAAATTAATACCTCTAAAATAACAACAAATTAATTAAAAATTTAAATTTACGAACGTAAACTGTAAGAATAAAATGTTCTTCTTTACTGGTATTCCTAAACGTCATTTAAAAATTTAAATTACAAAGCTTTCAAAATCAGTGAACATGGGAACTGATAATGAAGAACTTTCTAGTACTCCTCCCGGTATTAAAAAGGTAGCAGATAACGTGGTTCCGGATTTCTTACTTGCTAAATCCAGAAAAATATGTGAAAAAACATACGATTACTTTTTAAAATGGTGTCGACTTAAAAAACAACAAACTACATGGAAAAGTGCTTTTAGTGTATTTTGCAGAAATTTCCAGGTCTTCTACACTTTGGTCATTTTATTCTATACTGAAAGCAACTTTATGTGTAAAAAAACATAGATATTGGCAATAGTAATAATGTAACAGTTAACAAGGCATTTCAACGCTTTTGCCAAAATGGCGTCTGCAGGGCAAACAAACCTTTGTTTTCATTTGAATGTGAGTAATTTATGTTGATTTTTGTACTTTTAGTGGTCGTTTTGTTTAAGTTAGTGTTAGAGTCTGTGAAAGGGTATTTTAACTCAATTTATGCTTAAAATTACAAATAACAGGGATTCTAAAAACTTAACACTGTCACAATTTCCTCTACTGCCACAGTTCACTACACAACCAAATGCTGGCATTACGGTACATTACAAATCAATTAAACGTATAAACTATATTAAAATCCTATAACTCAATGATAAAATCCATCTAATTATAAGTAAGTTTGCCCTACAGTAGCCATTTTTAAATGTCTTTGACACCTATCTGACAGCGCATTGAAATGCATTATTGAATTAAACAAATAACCTTTCACAATTATACGTTAGGTAAGATTTACTCCAGTAATACACTCTAAGAAAAATTTGCCTTATATTTAGATTCTACAATTCAATTTATATATTTTCTGAAAAAAAATTGATTTTTTAAGAATAATTTGTAGTGATTCTCATGTCACTTCTCATGCATAATTTTGTACCGTTTATTATTATTTCGTCTATGATTAATTG
The DNA here is from genome assembly GCA_030710515.1 of Abscondita cerata. Taxonomy (NCBI): domain Eukaryota; kingdom Metazoa; phylum Arthropoda; class Insecta; order Coleoptera; family Lampyridae; genus Abscondita; species Abscondita cerata. Next base: position 257,777 of record JALBCR010002743.1, read on the forward strand.
TAAATTCTCGGATCAATTCGGTATTAATGATATATGCTGGCCTTAAAGTAAAAGTGAGCCTCAAAGTAAAAAATGCGGGCGCTAAAGTAAATCGAGCGAAAAAGAGACATTTTACGGTCGCGGAATCGGGTGTAAAGTGAATCATTAAATATAGGAAGTGCAAAAAAATTATTTTATTCGGAAAAATTGAACTTTAGGTAAAGTGCTCGAATTTTTGAAATTTTACCAAAAGTAGCCTACATGCCACTGATCATAAATATGAAATAAAATTTTGTCGCTCTCAAAAACTGAATTTTTTAAAATAATTTTCGAAAAATTTTGAAAATTTTGGGTCGGTTTTTGCATTTTTGCACGTTTCAGACAATCACATTCGACAAGTTATTTTTAAGAAGAAAATTGTAATAACTGTAACCTACCAACCAACACCGTTCACCCCCGATCGCACTTCCCAACCAACACCGTTTACCTCAAACCACATGCAAACATGTAATTTTTTAAGAAGAAAATTGTAATAACTGTAACCTACTAACCAACACCGTTCACCCCGACAACCAAAAAGAAAAGTGTGAAATGTCGACGGAGCTTGGGTGTTTGGGGAATTAAAAGGGGTTAGGCAGGGTGTTCATGGAGTCGTGAACGACCGTACTGCGGACACCCTGTTGGCATGTATTGAAAAATACATAGAACCGGGAACCACCATTTATTCCGATTGCTGGAAAGGGTATTCCGGGCTCACCGACCACCCCAACTACACCAACCTGCAGGTGAACCACTCCCTCCATTTCAAGGACCCCGAACCGGAGTCCACCCAAGTCAATCGAGTCCACATGGTAACCTAACCTAACCTAACCTAACCTAACCTAACCTAACCAACCCCACTATTCTAGGCGACACGCCAAAGCGGGCGGCCCCTATGCTAACCGGCAGAAGACCTTCCTGGGAGGATACCTCGCCCGGCATATTTTCCTCAAGATGGTCAAATCTTTGAATCAAGACCCACTGATTCTATTCTTCATGCTTGCCCGAGACCTGTACGACCCAGCCATGCCTGTTCCACCAATCGAGGCTGAAGAAGGAGACGACCCTGACAATTTTGATATGCAATTTGATTTTGATATAATTGTCCCCAAAATTTTCCAAAATATTTCTCACTGAAAAATAAAAGTCTTAGAATTGCCTGAAACGTGCAAAAATTAAAAAAAAACCGACCCAAAAATTTTCAAAATATTTTTGAAAATTATTTTTAAAAATTCAGTTTTGAGAGCGACAAAATTTTATTGCATATTTATGATCAGTAGACCAAGGGCTATCACTGGTAAAATTTGAAGCAATTCCGAGCACTTTACCTAAAGTACAATTATACTCGAAAAACTACGAGTTGATCATTTTTTCCTCATTTCTTTCCGAGATGGAAACTCCAATTCATACGGTTCTTCATTGTCTTCAACAACCCAAACTGATCCAGTTTTACCATTCTCGATTAAATCAATAACCACTTTACTTACGTGACTTGTTCTAAAAAGGATACGAATAGCATTAAAATGTTCACAATAAAAACAAGTAGGTACTAACGGTTGCATTTTTAAGTGTACTATTTCTCGGTGAAGTATATTAACGTAATGTTCATTTATAGACTGTTTTTCCATTATGGGTACCAACGAGGTGTCAGTCAAACCTGGACATACCGTGATTACTTTAATTTTAGTCCTGTCATAATGGTCTTTGATTCCTAAAGAACGACTGAGACCAATTACACCAAATTTTGTTGCAGTGTATATTGGATTATTTCCTCTAATGTTTACACCAGAAATTGAGCTAATATTTATAATTACACCTTCAGGACCACTCCTGTGTTTGGTGATGTATTTCTCAAAACCTAATAGATTTCCGTTAATCAATCCATTCTAAAAATTAAAAAGTTTGTAATACATTTTTTTCGTTTCCGCTCTACCATTTTGCCTAATCGACAGTGTAAGGTGTCAATCGGTTGACAATTTTGAGGTTATCTCAACAAGCATTGGACTATTCTTAAGGAGCAAAATTCTTTATTTTACTAGATGAGAATCATTAACTAACACTTTTTACAATAATTCAACGATTAATAAATATACACGCAAAAATGCAAGCGCAAACAATGATATTAGACAAACAAAGAAAAGAATATGTGAATATAGAGCATACGATTTATTTATGGAGCATACAATTAACAACCACCAAAGTAAAAAAATACTGCTAAAAATTCATCTGTTTGGAGACGATTTCGATTTATACTAGTTTTCATCACGTTTAGATCACTTTTTTCCTTCCGTTTCATTTTTCTTTCAAGTAATAGTTTTTTTTAATATTATTCTACCTTTCTAATGTTCTTAATATTTATTAGACTAAAGTCTTGCACGTGTTTTCACATGTACCCCCCCCCGGTAGAAGATAATAATTGAAAGTAAGCAGGAGCAGAGGAAAAAACGGGATGAAAAATTAAAGAAAAGGAGGAAAAGTAAAAGAACAAAAAGGACAAATTAATAGGAGATTAAATAAAACAGAAACAGAAAACAAGAAAAAGTGATGTAAAAATATAGATAATATTAATTGAAAAAATATTAAAAAAATGAAAATAATAAAAGCAGAGAACGAAACACAAGGCAAAGTAGAATTTGTAAAGAGAAAGGTTTTCCATAAAGAGTGAACAAAGGCGATAATCTGCTTGATGTATAAGGGAGATTAAAATAAGTAAAAACCGGGAAAAATTGTAGGTGAGTTCGTTTGGGAGGGATAAGATTTGAGACGTTACGGTGTTTATGATTTAGCTCTATATCAAAGATCCAGAAGAAGAAATAAAGAAACAAAAAAAAATGGCCAGGGTAGATAAAGAAGTGTAGAATGTGTGTGTGGAAAAAAGAAAGAGCATAGAATATACAGGATTATTCACACAACCCGTTCATTAAAAGTGTATTGATGTAATTAAATTATTTTTGCGCTTTTAAAAACTTGGGATTTTTATTTTCATTTGTAGGGGAGGGTGGAGACAGTTTGGACAGGGGGTGACTCTGGACACCGTCAAGTTTTGCGCTCTTTTTGTAGGAAACCTACTAAATCTCAGCAGTTTGTTCCATGGACTGCTTGGATGTGGTACGTGTTATTTTATTAAATAAGTTTATAGTATAGTATTGGACTGTCCAATGTCTCCCCACAGGTTAGTAGCATGTTAATTTCTCTCTAGTATCTCTAATTAAAATTCAGTAGTTATGCATTCTGTCAAACAAACTTCAACCCCTTGACAGAACAGTGTTTGGTCTGTTTAAGACCTTCTTTAATCAAAGCATAACTTCTTGGTTACGTACACATCCTGGACAAACGGCATCAATATACGACCTGCCTGTTATTTGCCTACAGGCTTGGGATAGGGCCGCAACACCTACAAACATCAAATCAGGGTTTATATGCACCGGTATATATAAGCAACTTTTGCCGACAGGTATGTAAAGCAGTTACATAGTCAGATCCTTCAATAATTACAGCCAACATAACAGTTGGCAAGTATAAAAATTTCGAATCGCCTGCAGTAAAGTACGCAAGTGGTTTGTATGCCCTACTGGAGGGATCATTATATTTAAACGATAAGTTTCGTGACATCTAGTGTCGACTCGTGAAAGCGTTAACGTACGTAAATGTAAGCAACTTTTGCCGACAGGTATGTAAAGCAGTTACATAGTCGATCCTTCAATAATTATACCCAACATAACAGTTGGCAAGTATAAAAATTTTGAATCGCCTGCTTTACATACCTGTCGGCAAAAGTCGGGTGATTCTCAGTGTTTGTTTGCTATTGTACAACCACTTGCGTACTTTACTGCAGGCGATTAGAAATTTTTATACTTGCCAACTGTTATGTTGGCTATAATTATTGAAGGATCGACTATGTAACTGCTTTACATACCTGTCGGCAAAAGTTGCTTACATTTACGTACGTGAACGCTTTCACGAGTCGACACTAGATGTCGCAAAACTTATCATTTATACAGGGTGTCCAGAAACTCTCCTGACAAACGAAGACCGGAGATTCCTCAGATAATTTTAAGACAATTTAACCCAATTCACCTAGTCCGAAAATGCTTCCTATGGGAGCTAGAGCTCTTTGAAGATGGCGTCTTGTAAATAGTTTTTTTTAATACCTCCAGAACGCTTCTACTTAGAAAAGCAAAAACTGGTATGCTTGTTTAGTCTTCCACCAATTACGAATTTCTAGTAGGTCAACGGTTATTTTAACACATAACTTTTTTGTCTTTAACTTTTAAGCATTTGTGACACTAGATTATTAAATTTTCAGGTATTCTAGTACTTAAAGGTACTCTTACTTTAAGTCATTAGAATACACCGTTTTCTAGAAAAATGGATTTGAACATTTTTTGTGTTTTTGTCATTAAAGTTAAGTTTATATTTTTTTCACTAGTTGACTCTGAACTGCCAACAAAAGTAAAACCTACGTTTTTCATTGTCAAATTGTTGTCAGTTCGGAAGTTTATCTTTTAATTTTTACTTTACCAGGCGCCATCTTCAATAAGCTCTAGCTCCCTTAGGAAGCATTTTCGGACTAGGTGAATTGGGTTAAATTGTCTTAAAATTATCTGAGAATCTCCGGCATTCGTTTGTCAGAGAGTTTCTGGACACCCTGTATATATATATATACAGGGTGCCCATAATCTATCTCATAACATGGGTAACTTTCTTAATATGCAAAATAGGTAATAGGTTAAATTAGGAAAGTTGGGCAGAATTACAAGCAAAATGTTAAACTTTTTTCAAATTTGACATATGTCTTCAACTTTTGAAATTTTGTGAAAAACTGAAAACAGTCGATTTTTTTAATGTTGTCCTGTTCCACTACTACTTACTTTAGAACTGAACTAAAAATGACATCTTATACATATTTTTACGTAGAATTCGATAAAATTACTCAAAATGTCATAACCCTCTTGATTTTCGAGATATAACACAAACTTACATTTTTTAAATGACAATCATAGTTGGCTGTGATCTTATTAAATAGCTTTTGTTTTTGCGATTTCATTGATATAAGGTTCGATATACTTTACTCTTACATTTTTTGTAAATGCTAAAAGTAGTTTATTGATACAATTAAGCTGCAAAATAATACACAGGCAGGCTATGGAAACAAATGCTTCAAACAAAAACCTGTTGAAACAAAAGCCAGTGTCGTCAACTAAATAATTTGATTTACATAAGTAAGTTGTATTATTCACGGTGATTTATTTTAAAAACATAAAATTCTCAAAATAAACAATGTATTCAAATGAAGAGAGAAACGACATGCTTTTTTGTTATTATGCTAGCAACAGAAATAGTAATGAAGCCAGTGAAATGTATTTGCAAAGATATATGGAAAGAAGACAACCAGATAAAAGACTTTTTCCAAACTGGAAAATAATTTAAAACTATACGGATCATTTATGAAACCAAAAGCTAAGCAAAAGTTTAATCAAGAAGACGAAGAAAGAGTTTTGGCATATGTAAATTATAAACCAAAAACATCTACCCGTGAAATTGCAAGTGAGTGTGGTACTTCTACAGAAAAAGCTCGTTTAATTTTAAAACAAAATCGATTCAAGCCGTATAAATTTCATATCGGCAACACCTTGTATCCAGCCGACTCAGAGAGAAGATTAAATTACGCTCGATGGTTTTAAGAGAAACTGACAACGATCCATATTTCTCGCGCAGAATTTTATTTACTGACGAGGCAAAATTTACCAATAACGGTGTATTTAATAGACATAATAATAACTATTGGTCTGAGAACAACCCTCATGTTACTGTTGAGAGACGAGATCAACATATTTTTCAATAAATGTGTGGTGTGGCATCCTCGGTAGCAGAATAATTGGTCCGTTCTTTACAATTACCATTTAAATGGAAGGCGATATTTAGAATTTCTTCAAAATGACTTGGAAGACATGTTAGATGAACTGCCATTAAATGTGGTACAAAATCTTACTCATTTCCAACATGATGGTGCTCCTGCTCATAATTTTAGAGCTGTTTCTGAATATCTTTCCGAACGTTTTCCGAGCTGGATCGGTAATTCAGGTCCTATTAATTGGCCGGCAAGAACACCTGATATCACACCTCTCGATTTTTTCTTGTGGGGAACCGTTAAAGACAGGGTGTACAAAGAAAAACCCAATAAGTAGAAGAATTAAAAGATAGAATTAGGTTGATTATTAGAAGAATTCGTCCTCGCAGTTTGGAAAAAGTGCATAGAGAGATGGTTAGAAGATGTCAAATGTGCATATTGGTTAACGGGGCCATTTCGAACATTTAATATGAACTTTTATGTCTTTTGTACATTATTGAAATAGAACATAATTACAAACCATTAATAGTACCTACTTGTGGTATTATATTGTCAATATAAATTTTTGTTTCAAGTTTAACTAACTTGTAAATCATTTTGTTCCTTAATGGTATCAACAACACAATTTTGGGCATTTAAATAGAAATACAAGAGTAAAGTATATCGAACCTTATATCAATGAAATCGCAAAAACAAAAGCTATTTAATAAGATCACAGCCAACTATGATTGTCATTTAAAAAAATGTAAGTTTGTGTTATATCTCGAAAATCAAGAGGGTTATGACATTTTGAGTAATTTTATCGAATTCTACGTAAAAATATGTATAAGATGTCATTGTTAGTTCAGTTCTAAAGTAAGTAGTAGTGGAACAGGACAACATTAAAAAATCGACTGTTTTCAGTTTTTCACAAAATTTCAAAAAGTTGAAGACATATGTCAAATTTGAAAAAAGTTTAACATTTTGCTTGTAATTCTGCCCAACTTTCCTAATTTAACCTATTACCTATTTTGCATATTAAGAAAGTTACCCATGTTATGAGATAGATTATGGGCACCCTGTATATATATATATATATGTTGGCATGTTTAGGTTTTAATAGAACTCAAGGAAAGACATGATAAAAAGAAACCAAAAAGGAAAAGATAAAAACTGTAAAATAGGCCAAGACGTGGAGACTGACGGACTGACGAAGAGGACAAAATTCTTACCATGACAATTCATCCGAAGATGAGCTAGTGTTTGACAGCGATGAAGATGTTCCAAATTTAGAAGATGCTCCTGAAGGAGATTATCTTATAGTCAAGGTATACGAAAAATCTACTATTCAAAAGTATGCGGTGAAAGTTCTTAGCAAGTTTCATAATAGCTATGAAGTAAACTTTTTAAAGCGCCATGTGATCAAATAGATTCACACTAAATGAGAATGATCAAGCGTTTGTGCCATTTGCAGTGGTTTAATTAGGCTCCCTCGCCCTATCAACAAAACTAGAGATAGATTTAAAGATATGTTGTATTTTAATATTGACATTAGCCAGTTTGGTTTACATGAATCAGGAGTTTTAAAAGTTTTCATCTTCCTTTTAATTGTATGTTTTCCATGTTTTTATTAAAACACTAAAGTAAATCATATGTTCTTAATTTTGATGGTTTTATCGACTATAATAATAATTTAAACCTTGTCCATAGTCTTCCCATCACTAGTCCAATGTCTCCCTTAAGACGGGGTGGGTTTGGACAATTGTAAAGGTTAATATTAATTGAGTTTTTGAGAAAAACTTACATAAACATACAAATGTAAAGTTGTTTTTACCTTGCTGAAAGTCAATCCTAACACTACTATATATTAGTATTTCAAAATTACTAACGCCGAGAAAAGAGATTAATAAATATAAAAATTGTTCAAAGTGTCCCCACCCTCCCCTACTTTTTTCTAAAATATTTTCAACTCCCTGTCAGTTCTGGTTTAACCGGAAGTTGTTGTCAACTTGCTTATTTTAAATGGATATTTCATTTTTAGATTCGGCGTGAAATTCTAAACGCATTTATGTATAATGTTCTATACCTCTATATATACAGGGTGTTTCCTAAGTAATCTAAAATATTATATGGGGCGTTTCGTTACTCAATTTTAAGACGAAAAGTTCATATAAACATGTGTGATTAGTCTTGTCGTTAATAAGATACAGGGTGTTAAATTGTTAATAATAAATCAGCTCTGATTGTATTTGAAATTAATTTTTCCTGGTGACGCTACTGGTTTTCGAAAAACATGCTTATTCTAAGTGGCCTTTGGAATAACGTTGACAACTGTGTCAAACCTAAAACTAACGCAAACAACGAACAATAAATTGTTAATAATACGATCTTTTTGTGTTAAGTTAACAACGATGCCTCTGTTTACTAATGCCGAAATGGCTAATATGCACTTTTGTATGGATTAGCGAATGGTAATGCCTTAGAGGCTAGACGTATGTATGCCCAGCGTTATCCTAATAATCGTTTACCATGTTCAGATACGTTTACTAAGCTACATATTCGTTTACAAGAAACTGGGACTTTTGCCAAATCAAAGAATATTATTGGACGACCCAGAACTGTGAGAACTCCACAATTGGAAAACCAGATTCTTCAAGTGATTGATCAACATCCAGAAACGAGTACCAGAAAAATTGTTGATGAACTAAATGTTGGTAACAGAACTGTTTGGAAAATTTTAAAAGATAACTTATTGTATCCATATCACGTTCAACGTGTACAACATTTGTTGCCTACTGACTATCCGCTTCGCATACAGTATTGTCAATGGATTTTAAATAAAATAGCAAACAATCCCAATTTTGCTGCCGATATTCTGTTTACGGATGAAGCCAACTTTTAAAGACATGGCATTATGAATTTTCATAACGACCACATATGGGCAGATGTAAATCCACATGCCATAATTGTAAAACGATTTCAACAAACATTTTCGGTCAATGTTTGGCTTGGCATCATCGAAGATTATTGAATAGGACCATTTTTCCTTCCTGCACGGTTCACCGGTGAGGCAACCTTCATTTTCTAGAAAATGAACTTACAGTTCTTTTAGAAGATGTACTTCTTATTATTAGAAGGCGCATGTGGTTCATGCATGATGGAGCTCCTCCACATTTTTCAGTGATTGTTCGCGAGTTTTAAATAACGTTTTTCCAGACCATTGGATCGGACGAGGATCTCCACACCCGTGGCCCCTAGATCACCGGGACATAATCCTCTGGATTTTTGTGTGTGGGGATATTTAAAATCGCTCATTTACACAACCCCGATATTAAACGTACAAGATCTTCAAAATCGTATCATACAAGGCTGTAATGTTATTCGTAACAATCCTGGTATCTTCGAACGTATTCGGCAATCAATTAGACATCGAGCAGATGCTTGCATTTTAGCTGCAGGTAGACATTTTGAACACATGCTCTGAAATATACTATTTTTCCTTTATGTTTAACACATGTTGTTGCTTTTAATAAAATAATAAAACACCCTGTATCTCATTAACGACAAGACTTATCACACATGCTTATATTAACTTTTCGTCTTAAAATTGAGTGACGAAGCGCCCCATATAATATTTTAGATTACTTAGGAAACACCCTGTATATTATACAGGGTGATTCATAACTATTGGAACATAGGCTAAGGGCGGGTTATTTAGACCAAAGTATAATCATAAAACACAATATGCTTTAATAAAATATCGCCGTGGAAAAAGATACGAGACGTTAGATAAAACATTTTTTCTTTTTTATTTTTGTTAATATACTGACTTCCAGAAAAATTGTAACACCTAGAAGTTGTCAAACGATTTTAATGAAATTTTCAGGAAAAGTGTATTTTCATTAAATAAAGTGATGATTAAAATTTGAATAAAATCTAGCCAGCAGTTTTTTTTTTTTTTGCCTGTTGTTTCCAAAGCACATAGTAACAATAAATTTGAAGTATTAAATCATTTAGTAACTGTCAAGTTTGCAAATTGTTGTTGTTTTTTACAATTTCTTTCTGAACTTAAAAACAATGCCAACAGCACGTCAACATCAACATTTTGTCCAATTAAGTGATTTTGAACGTGGCCGTATTATTGGTATTAGAAAGGCCGGACTTTCGCTAAGAGAAATTGCTCGTCGTGTAAACCGAAATGTTTCATCGGTATTGAGATGTTGGTTCAAATGGTCCGAGGATACAGATCGCAAAGAACGTCGCTTAAGAGTTTTGGCCACAAGAGATAGATTTTCAACAACTCGATCAAGTGCAAATGATTGGATGAGAGGTACAGGACTTAGGATGTCAATGTCATCTGTTTATCGCCGGATAAGATCTTATAGGTTGCGTTCATATCGTCCATTTTTATGTCTTCCTCTTACACCACTTCACCGTCTACGCAAACTAGAGTCGAGCAACAAAAGGGTTAATTGGGCGCAAGAATGGCATCAAATTGTGTTTAGTGACAATCCCAATTTTGCTTGTGGGCCTACGATGGTCGTAGGAGGGTCAGACGGATGCGTGGAAAACGTAAAAATCCAACATTTTTCGTGGAACGCAACACAGCCCTCACTCAAGGAGTTATGATATGGGGTGCAATATGTTATGGTAGCAGATCACCCTTGGTCTTTATTGACGGCAACCTTAACGCAGCTGGTTACATTGCTAATGTGCTACAACCAGTTGGCCTTCCATATCTTCAGGATCTGCAAAATCCCATTTTCCAGCAGGATAATGCGCGCCCTCATACGGCAAGGGCTACAACACGGTTTTTGGAAGAATTTAACATTGCCGTCCTCCCATGGCCTGCTCGGTCGCCTGATTTGTCGCCAATTGAACATGTATGGGATATGATTGGTAGGCGACTGGGTAATTTACCGCACTCTTCAGATAATTTACACGATCTTCAGCAACGGATTCAAGAAGCTCGGGATGATATACAACAAGCAGCTATAGATCACTTGATTGATAGCATGCCAAGCCGTCTAGATGAGTGCATTACAAATAGTGGCGGAGCAACTAAATCATTATTAAAAAAAAATTTAAGCTTTTGTTCTTTTGTTTTTAAATTTTAATCATCACTTTGTTTAATGAAAATAGACGTTTCCTGAAAATTTCATTAAAATCGTTCAACAACTTCTAGGTGTTGCAATTTTTTTGGAAGTCAGTATAATTTCACTGTAAATTTATCAATTCTTATCAAAATATACAGAGAAGCATAATTATCTGACAGTCCAAAACGTACCCTTAATAAATAAGTAATATTTAAAATCCCCTTCTGACACTACGAACTGTTCAACTGCGTTTTTCTCGGAAACAAATGAAATTATCGTATTTAAACAGGAGTACCAATATTGTGTAGAAATGATGTTTACGTCATATTCTCTAATTAAAATCACTAAAAAGTATTCTCAAAAAAAGTTACCAGTTGATTTCATCATCAAGAATCATTCACGTAGCTACCCCTACAACAAATTGTAAAATAGTACATAAAATAATGTTCTTGGTTTAAAGTTATGCCTCTCTGCCGATTTTGATAAGAATTGATAAATTTACAGTGAAATTATTAACAAAAAATGAAAAAAAAAATTTTAATTTAACGCTCTCTATCTTTTTCCACAGCAATATTTTATTAAGAAATATTGGGTCCTATGGTCATATTTTAGCCTAAATAACCCGCCCTTAGCCTATGTCCCAATAGTTATTAATCACCCTGTATACATTAAAATCTGTCAGGGTGCGCCGCCCTGGTGGGTATCCGTCCGACCGCACGGTTCTCGACTTTGTTTCGTTTGTGTCTGTCCGTCCGCACGATTGTCGAGTTTGTTTCGTTTTAATTACTGTAACGCACAGCTTCAATTCATATGCTCATGAGCTCATGGCATTGTCAATTTATTGTAACCCTTCCTACTGTACGCGTGCGTAGCATACTGGCTCATCTAGTACATATATAACCGTTTTGAAATTTTTGACTTTGAATAAAAGAACGTGCCTCTTGCGTAACCAGTTTTGGAATAGCATTTTTCTTTAGTTTTTGATTCTCATATTTGGTAAAATTTTGAAAAAGAGTCCTAAGTTTACATTTTAAAAATGTTTGATGTTTATTTTTATACAAGGTATTTAACATTCCGTGACAAACGCATTTCAATGTCGGTAGTCTTTTTTAATGGAACACCCTGTAACTTTCAGTGTTATCAAGTCCAGGACTTAATTCTGTAGCAAATTGTATTAAGTATTAAGGTTATCTATACCTATTCCTGACCGTGAAACGATCGAATGTATCCGGCTAAACTAAATTAAATGAATTTAAACTTTTACTTTCCTGTAACAGATGTCGACATAAAATACATATAATCATTACTGCCATGCTTGACAGCAAAACACTAATGGTTTTTCCATGGCCAACTACGATGAGGTAATAAGTTTAGCTGCCTAAATTCTGTCGTTTCAAAAGACGTAATTATATCAAAAATGGTCAGAAATAGATATATGTAACCTTAATAAAGTTTGATACAGAATTAACTCCTCAACTTGATAACATTTAACCATTTATAAAAAACGACTTTACCGACATTGAAGATGCGAAAATGTTTGCCACGGAATGTTGAATACTCTGTATAAAATCAGACAGCAAAATTTACAAAAATGTGAACTTAGGACTATTTTTCAACATTTTGTCAAATATAAGTATCAAATTGTCAAAAACTCAAGAAATATGCTATTCCAAAACTGGTTACGCAGGAGGCACATTTTTTATTCAAAGTAATAAATCTCAAAAACGGTTAGTTGTAGGTATTATTATTATTATTATTATTATTATTATTATTATTATAAATTAGTTGTCTACTTTAATTAACTCACCAAGTTGACATCAACCATTCTTTTCCACTGCTGTTCGTTATATATCCCCGCATTATTAATCAATACGTCAATATTTCCAAATTGTGTAACCGTTTTCTTAAAAGCATCTAAAAACGTACATATAACGAAGTTTCAGTTAAACATACTGATAGTAGGTTACCATCGAACTGATCAGTATCGCTTACATCTGCTTTAATAAAAATTAATTTATTTTCACCAAAATCTTCCCGAATTTCTTCCACAAATTTAAGCCCATTTCCTCGTTTAAATCTATTATGGAAACACCCTAAACAAACAATTTTAATTTTTTTTTATTTAGTCTTATGATTTAGTCTTTTCCATGACAATAATGCAAGTTAAAGACCACCATTTTTATTAGAGATATTAAATATTTCCACGATTATGGGTCGAATTTAAATTTTATCATTTATTACTTACTTTTACACCATTTTTTAGCAATTCCTTTACACAAGCCAATCCAATTCCGGAAGTGCCACCTGTTACCAAACAAACTTTTTCTTTCAATTGAAACATATTGCAGTGAGTACCGTCAAATGATAACCATTATACAATAGTTTAGATATCTATGCTTTTTAATAAAGATTATGTTATCACACAAGCAAATTAAATTTTGATGATAACATAAATCATTTTTAAAGTGAATCTTAGGTCAAGTTCGTAGAATTATAATAGTCAGCAAACTTTATCTAAAATCTGGTTTAATATTTTACCCACCCACCTTCGGAGACATTGAAAACAAATACGAAAGTACCGCAGAGACTTTGAGGCACAAAATACAAACAGTTTAGCGACAAGCCATGCCAAGCGTCGCGCTTCCTAAAATAACACTGCCAACATTTAGTAGCGGCTATGGAGGGAGGCTCACCTTTCATGACGTATTTCTGAAAGTCATACCTTCAGTTCAAAAAGAATCATTAACCGAACTTAGAAAACTATACGACAAAACAAATGAGTGACTAGAAGCCATTAGAAATCTTCACATAAATACAGAATTATGGGGTCCATTAATTATTCGCATCATAACCCGAAAATGAGACAATGAAACCAACAAATTATATGACCGAACTCTGGAGAAGCCTCATAAAGTACAAAGCTTTCAAGAACTGATGAAATTTTTAGAACGATGATTTCAATCTTTAGAAACAATAAAAATGGACAACAAACAAAAAATAAGCAACAGAACTCAATGACCATATTCACCCGACACCATGCCCTACCACAATGCTTGAAATTCAAAGCACTATCGAACAGCGAAAAATCTATAACAAACCAATTTGCTAGAACTGCTTAAGCCACTCATCAGAACAAAAATGCTACAGCCTAAAGCGATGTTACATTTGTAACCAGCAGCACCACACTCTAATACATAGACAACAGAGGACATACAATTCAAGTAAAACCACTACCACCATATACAACATATGTTGCAAAAACAAACAAACAAACCGACAAGAAAGCTCAGCACAAAAATCTAAAGCAATTAACAACGTAGAAAATCAACAGAACAACATAACCTTGCTGACCACAGCTCTAATCCAACAAAGATCGGCTTCTGGAGCACAAGAATACCTTCGACTACTGATCGACCCAGGATCACAAGCAGCGTTGATAACTGAAGAAACAGCGCAACGACTAAGATTACCAAGGCAAAAAATTAAAGCTGAAATAACCGGGTTAGGGGGAGAACCAAAAACGGCGTTATTAAAAGTATCTACAACACTTCAACAACGTTTCTTTACAACATTTGCATTAAGTATTAAGTTCCTTGTATTACCAAAACTGACTGACAACAACTATGTCGTCAAATACAATCGAAGGCGGAGGTCATAACTTAAAAAAATGGCAATAACATACCAGGACCAATCGACGCAATCATAGGAGCACAAGAATTTGGAGAAATTATTAAACAAGGAATCAGAAAATTAGGAACTGGTCGTTTAAGACAGCAAACCGAGCTAGGATGGATACTATCGGGCAACATGTATCAAACCTTCCAAGGAGGTGTTTAGCCTAATAAGTCAAAATGAAGAAACCAAACAATTAACAAAATTTTGGAAGATCAAAGAGAATACTACACACCGCTACTTATCACAAGATTATCAATTGTGTGAAAACCACTTCAAACAAAAATAAAGAGAAATGAAGATGGAACATATACAGTGAGAATTCCGTTTAAACCAAAACAAAAACCACTTGGAAATTCAAAAAAATGTGCAATAACAAGACTTTTTCAATTAGAAAAAAGACTCAGAAAGGATCCCCAGCTTAGAAATCAATACAATAATTGTATACAAGAATTTATTAATCTTAACCGCAAGAAGATGAAAAAACAAAATATTATATTCCTCATCAGCCAGTATTCAAGAACGACAATGGCACAGAAAAATTAAGAGTAGTATTCAATGCATTGTGCAAAACATCAACAAATATTAGCCTAAACAAAACTATGTAGGTTGGACCAAGACTTCAACAAGATCTACCCGTCATCTTTTTGCGATGGAGAAAACAGTACATCGTCTTTACTGCAGATATCAAAAAAATGTATCACCAAATTAAAATTTCCAAAGTAGATTAGAAGTATCATTGAATTCTATGAATTTGAACTAATTCAAGAATACAGTCTAATCACGGTCATATATGGCACTTCACCTGCACAATATCTAGCGATAAAAACACTTCACCAACTTGCAGCCGACAATCGTAAACAATTTCCAAGAGCAACTCACATACTTAAAAACAATTTCTACGTAGACGATCTCTTATCCGGGGCAGATTCAATAAACAAAGCCCTAGATAAGCAGAAACAATTAATAACATTACTTAAATCAGATGGATTTAACCTGTGTAAGTGGTGAAACAACAGAAAAACTTTTGCAAACAATTCCAGAAGAAAGTAAAGATCAATCAGCAATAGAAATAACTGAGTATAGCACAAGAAAATTACTAGAAATTTACTGGACTCCATTCGATGACACTTTCCGTTTCAGGGTTAACACTACCACCAACATCAACAATACCAAACAAAACATTGTGTCTCAAGTAGCAAAAATTTTCGATCCCTTGGGTTTGTTAGCACCTGTAACCAATGCCCAACTTCTCCTTCAAGAACTATGGATGCAAGACCTAGATTGGAATCAACCGACACCTAACGACATAACCACCAAATAGACAGAGTTTGCCGGTTACCTAAAATCAGTTGAAGATACAATACATCCTTGGACTGATACAAAGATGGTTCTGGACTGGTTGAAGGGTAAAACATCAAAATGGAAAACATTTGTCGCCAATAGAGTAGCAGAAACAAACAAATTATTTCTGATAGAAAACTGGCGGCATGTGCGCCAATAAATATTTTTCAACAAAATTTTTTTTATTTGAAAGACTGTACTTTACTCTACTTTTCTACATAATTTCTACTAATATTAAGGCACTTATCGTATCGTGGGATCAGCTTTTGTATTCCATCGTCAAAGAAGGACGCCGCCTGCGTTCGGACACAATTTTATAAAGAACACTTCTTGAGACAGCACGAAACTGTTCAGATAACGACGAAATCGTGAATCGTCTATTCTCTTTCACTTTAGACTCTACTTTTTGAATCAAGTCACTGGTAATGAGTGAAGGTCGCCCACTTCGTTCTTCATCATGAATGTTTGTGCGGCCATCTTTAAATGCCCTAACCCTTTTCGCACCATTCCATCACTCATAATGCTTTTACCATAAACATCACTGATTTGGAGATGAATGTCAGCTAATTTAAAGCCTTTAGCGCTGAGAAAACGTATTACAGCACGCACTTCACAGTCGGCAGGATTCTCAATAGTCCGCGGCATTTTACAATCACGCAAACAGATGTAGACTTGAACGGAAGATTCCGTAATGGCGTCCGTGGCTTTCCAACAGATGTAGCTACACGACGCGCATGCGCTAAACCGAGACCGCAGCGCTGCGGCGAAAATTGAAAACCGTACTTACTTTAAAAACACGCCTCGTATTAACAAATGCGTCAAATGTCTAAAGTACAATTCAAAAATCACCCACCAACTAATGGGAAATCTACCAACGCCAAGAGTAACGCCATCTCTATCATTCCTTCATATAGGAGTAGACTACGCCGGTTCAATCCCAATAAGGGCACTAAAAGGAAGAGGCCACAAATCATATAAAGGTTACATTGCCGTATTTGTATGCATCTCAACCAATGCGATTCATTTGGAATTAGTCAGTAGCATGACCACCGGTGTACCTTACAAAAGTTTTATCGCCAAAAGAGGTCACAGTACACACCTATACAGTGATAATGGAACAAACTTTGTGGGAGCCAGTTAAATTCTAGAAAAGGAGATTTATCAACTAACTAACCAAACGACAATTCAAAACTCAATAGCCACGAAAGGGACACACTGGCACTTTATTCCACCTGCAACTCCCCACTTTGGTGGACTATGGGAAGCTGGAGTAAAATCCATAAAACGTCATCTAAAACAAATAATTGGGAACTCAACACTGACGTATGAAGATCTAACAACACTATTACATCAAATAGAAGTATTCCTGAACTCCCGCCTTCTCTGCCTCTTAGATGAGACTGGGAAAAACATGGAAGTCGAAGTTTTAACTCCAGGCCATTTTCTCGTAGGAAGAAAAATAGTATCATTCTCTAAAAGTCTGATCAATCGCTACCTTCCACCTGGCACGGTTGACGTGTGGGTTACCTTGGTAAGTGTAGCAACAGGGTGAATTTCATCTTTAACACGGTCAGTCTAAGAAGAGTTTGATCAACATAAAATACCCCAACCGAGGATTAGTACGATTTCTTGAAGGGCAGGGTTATACCTCTATAATATCTGGACGTCCGGTGAAATGCGCAACAATGAATGAATAACAACCGTGAAGGCAAATTGCTTTAAAAGTAATGTAGTCCTGGAAGTTACATATGAAATTTTTAATAGTTTGCTTAACAATAAAAAAGTATGTATAGAATAGAAAGTTTCCCAGTGTACAAGTGCGTAGGGGTCCATAGGTGCAATAAATGTTGCAACAATGACACAAAGCTATACATTGTCTCCATAAAAATATTGTGTGCCCATTATGCAATGGTAACGATTAGAGCGATAAATCTTTTGAAGGAGTGTACAAACTGCAAACACGCACATGAAGTATTAAAAATCCTTGTTATTTAGTTCAACCATAGTGTTCCGTCAGAGAGTGTATTTGCTATAAAAAATCACAAGATAAAGTTAAAAGCCGAACACAATATATCTAACAACTAACAAATTCAACTAATGTAACTATAAGAGATGTGATCGTACTACATGTGAATGCTCAAGGACTGTTGTCACATATGGAAGAAATAAACAATTGATGTAAGAGAGAAATTCAGGAATTGTTTGTGTTAGTGAGACACACATCACGCAAGAAATTGACTTGAAGGAAATAACTATAGTAGGCTATAACACAACTGTTTGTTACTCAAATAGTCGATACACTGGTGACACTGTGATTTATGTTACCAACTCTCTAAACCATAATTTGTTGTCTAATAGAATATTCATTACAATTATTGGGCACTTTGGATAAAGGTACAGATGAAGATGAAGTTTAGTGGAGGCAACTATTTATAGATCACCAAAACAAGGCTATACGGAGTTCCCAAACTACTTAAAACATAATGAGTCTGTTAATGATCTAAAAAGTGTATCTTACGTGATTTAAACATTGACTTATGAAAAGACTACAATGATTCCAGAAAACTTATTATGATATTTAAAACTGCTCGTGTTAAACAAATTGTGAAGAAAACAACAAGAATTACCAACATATCATCTACACTGATTGATCCAATAATTACTAATGATTTTAATACAAAAAAAGTTTCAGAGGTTTCCCTGCGGTAATTCATGAACTTATTGGTATTACAATAAAATCTGGAGGTATTTTGAAGAACGACAAAGTGTGTTACAAGAGACATTTAAATTAAAGTGCACTTTTAAAATTAATCCAAGAACTAGCTGGCGCAAAGAATTATACCAAAAGTAGCACCAAAAGAAGCACCAAAAGAAAAACTTTGGATAAAGAAGCACCCCTGGAAAATCAAATCAATAAAACAGTGCGTAATGGGGCCTACAGACACTTGTACATGTACTAGAACATATCTCCACACGTATAGAATTGTATGTCGGTTTTCTCCAACATGTCTAACGAAAGTGAGGTAAATTTACTTGCAAGGGTGTGCGTTTGTATTGTAAAGCAAAAGACACGTAAAATAAATTAAATAAACTTTACAAAACTGTCGCGACGCTGACAAGACAGTGGAAGTTTTTGTCTACACATTAGCATACATATACGCGCGTACAAAATCTGTGCAAGCTTAAATTTAATCGTGACTGTAAAACATGTGCGTCGGTCTTATAGGGGAAGATTTGTCTACACACTGGCAAACTTCACCGCGCGTATATCATCGTACGTTCATGTCTAAATACACGTGCGAGTGGCCCCTTAAGAGACAGAATGTATAAAAAGTTTGTGAAAACTGGAAAAAATTGTGACCTTCCGCCATTTAATTACAATTTATATTGATTAAATACGTTCACTATCGCTAGAATTTTAGTTGTGTAGCTTCAGTTTGCGACCTTGACCGTCAAATTACGTTTTTAATTCAATTTAAGATGAATGTTTTCGCTTAAAAATTCAGACTTTTAGTGATTTATTTACGTATTTAACATCGTCTGTTTTCCGATTTTGATTCCGACTTGTTCATTGATAGATTCTATTGACTTTTTTTGGTTACACATTGAACAAGTTTTGAGATTTTTGCTTTTCGGAAAAATAATGGCACAAATTAGTGCATTATTTTCATTACTTTTCTCGTTCACTTTAGGATTATGTGAGCCGTACATGGATCAACTCTCCATATGTAAAGATGTGAGAATAACACGAAACTTTTTTTAAGTACTTTATTGAAATGTTTTAAGTAGGTTTTGACCCAAGTTCGCTTTGTTGGCGGGTTTTCAAAAATCTTCATTTAGAATAGTAAGTGTTTCCGAGATATCTTGGTTTTGTTTCGTTTTACACCCAGAAAAGTTTGCTAATGCGGTTTTAAAGAATTCCCGCTACTTTTATGCATGAAATTTGTTATGCGTTTTAGTAACGACAAAAACTTGGTCTTCATTAGTAACGACACGCCCATACGGTTGTTTTAGTAATAAAAAAGCGACGTGCTTTGGCAAATGATAATGTTGAACACTGATTTTATGCAATGTATGTTGTTGCATTGAGTTTATTGGCCTAATACAATAGCGAGTTATGTATAATAGCCTTTACTATTTTATGTATTCAGCAATAGATAAATAGTAGACAGATTTATCTAGTGCTGATGCACATCCTATAGAATAATAGTTACTGTATTTTTAATTGTAATATTCATTCATATGAATTATCTTAGTTTTAGTTTATATTTGTCTTCTGTAGAAGCAACACTAATTGAACTCCGTCAAATGTAATATTGTTTAATAAATTACAACTTTTAAAAACGACTTTTGACGTTAAAATAACAAAATTGGCGCAGTCGGTAGGATTGTGAAGAAATTAGGCCTTCGAAAATCAAGTACCCTAATTTTCGTGTGTTTCAACACTTTGTCGCAAAGAAGACCTACATCCTAAACCCATCGTTTCCAAACGGACAAACATCGCCGAAGTAGAAGTGTTGGTAGCAGGAACGACCAAGCTGAAGAAGGCATCCAACCCCAGTCGAGCCGTCGTAGGGACAAGCATCGCCCGTAGAAAGCTTGCTGGAAGCGGACTTCAAACCTGATCATCGGGATCAAGTGATCGAGCACAGATCAACCCCTTATTGGAAGATATGAAATTAATGTAAGTCGTCAAATTCGCATTTTATTTTTGTTACTGCATATTACTGCAAGTGAAAATAATAATTAAATTAAAACGCACGTACTAATATAATTATATGATTTAATTTTAAGTTCAGGTAGTTACAGACGAGTGACTGATTGGTGCAAACCTTATGTTTGCTTAATTTCCATTCTGAGTCTGTATCTATGCGTAGGAACCGTGGATAGGTTTTATGCCCCTTACTAACATAAAAATAAATAAACTTTGAAAGTGGCAAATAAACATTAATTCTAATA
This sequence comes from Abscondita cerata, assembly GCA_030710515.1. Taxonomy (NCBI): domain Eukaryota; kingdom Metazoa; phylum Arthropoda; class Insecta; order Coleoptera; family Lampyridae; genus Abscondita; species Abscondita cerata. The sequence goes on from JALBCR010002743.1 coordinate 278,696, forward strand.
AATGCCATATAGTGACAGTGACGACGAATTACTAATTAATAATTCAAAGTCCCATTGATTTTTTTAACAAAGTTCGTTCTTTACTTGCAACTTTAAATTCAAAAATCGCGTTAGGTAGTGAAGTTAGAGATGTAAAAGATTACAAAATAAATACAGCAAAAACAATTAGGTTTAAAAGTTTTTATAAGTGGATTGTTGGAACCATTAGGTAGTTTTATAAGAAGTCGTTCTCCAAATTCGCTAGAACAGGCACTCACTTTTGTTAAAGATGAATTAGATATCAGATATTTTCAAAATACTAGCAAAAGTAATTTTCATGATTATTCTCAAGTTTCCTCACAAAAATCACACTTTAAACCAAATCCCCAATTTAGTAATAATTACAAAAAAATTACAGTCAAAGTAATAATGATTTTTCAAATTACCCTAGACAAAATCAATTTATAAATTTTTCTAAACCGGCATATGAAAACTTTAATTTTAATCGACCACAACAGTCGCGCTCATTTAACTTGCAAAGACAGTCAACAGATGTTTTTAGACCAAAACAAAATTTTAAACCTACTTTTAAACCAGAACCAATGCAAACCAGTACAATAAAGAAACGCCCCGCTTCACAACAATTACAAAGACAAATCCATCCAAATGTCAGACATACTAATTACATACAACCTTCAAATCAACCCAGAAATTTTCAATCCCAAGAGTTATTTAATACAAATTTATTTGAAGCACCAGATGACCACGAAAATCATGTTGAAGAAGAAAATGACAATGTTTCAAATCCAGATTATTTCGAACCAGGCAATGACGTAAATTTTCGTTAACAGCCTCGGTCGAATCTTTTACAATTACCCCAAAATCAAATTTACCATACATCAAAATTCCAAATACAAATGATAAATTATTAATAGATACGGGAAGTTCTCGAACAATTTTATCGCCCGAATTCGTATTTAAACATTTTCCAAATTCAGTATTTGAACATCCTTTTGAAATCACTACATCACACGGCACAACTTATCATAATTTAGTAGCCGATATACCTATACCAAAACTATTTTCTGAAGAAGGTACACATTTGTGTTATTTATTCAATTTTCATACCGAATATGTAGGATTAATAGGAACAGATTTATTAGCCTCTTTACCCGCAAACATAGATTATAAATGGATGCATATTCAAACGGATAGAACCACTGTACCATTTTATTACAACGAATCTAAATTAAAACAAGAAGAACAAAAACGTAATCAATGTAATTTTTCAAAAGTTAAAAATTCCGTAAACTCGTTAAAAACTATATTGTTACCCCCACGTATTGAAACATTTACAACTTTACCCGCCGTAGGAAAAACGGATATAAATTAGCCCCTAAATTACATTTCACTAAAAATATAATAATGCCCTCTGCAATCGTTACTCTTCAAAATAATTGGTTTCGTACTAGTTTAATTAATACTTCAAACGAACCACAAACTTTAATAATATCACAACCTCTAATACTTGAAGATTATGTTCCATCTCAAGATCAAATTCAAATTAATAATCACGACGAAGTAGTAAACAATCAAAAACAAATACTTTTTCAAAACTTAAAAGATAATTTAAGACTTGACCATTTAAATGACGAAGAACGTACTATATTAACAAATTTATGTCTCAAATATAAAGATATATTTTACACTCCTAAACTTCCATTAACAGCAACTACGTTGATAAAACATAATATTAAAACAAAAACCGAAAGTCCCATTTATACCAAAACATATAGATATCCTCATGTACACAGAGAAGAAGTCAAACGACAAATTAACAAAATGCTTAACGAAAATATTATTGAACCTTCAGAATCTCCATATAATTTTCCCATTTGGGTAGTACCAAAAAAAGTAGACGCTTCAGGTCAAAGAAAATGGAGAATTGTTATTGATTATCGTAAATTAAATGAACAAACGATAGACGATAAATACCCACTCCCCTTATTGAAACAATATTAGACAACCTTGGTAGAGCAAACTATTTCACTACTCTTGATTTAGCTTCAGGTTTTCACCAAATTGAAATAAATGATAAAGACCGCGAAAAAACCGCATTTTCAACAGAAGAAGGACATTTTCAATTTAAACGTATGCCTTTTGGCTTAAAAAATAGCCCCGCTACATTTCAAAGAATGATGAACACTGCATTAACAGGCTTAACCCCAAATCAATGTTTAGTTTATTTAGATGACATAATTGTTTATTCACAATCTCTACAAGAACACATTAATAGACTAGAAAATGTATTTAAAAATGTAAAGAAACAAACATTAAAATTCAATTAGATAAATCGGAATTTCTTCAAAAAACTGTAAAATATTTAGGACACATAATTACTCCAAATGGAATAAAACCAGATCCTTCGAAAATTGAAGCCATCAAAAATTTCCCTCTTCCTAAGACAAAAACTGAAATAAAATCATTTTTAGGATTATTTGGATACTATAGAAAATTTGTTAAAGACTTTGCTAAGATAACCAAATTTCTTACACATTGTTTAAAAACGATAATAAAATAATTCATTCACAAGACTTTATAAATTCATTCGAATATTGTAAAAATCTTTTAACTAATGAACCTATTTTGCAATACCCGGATTTTAATAAACAATTTGAACTAACAACTGACGCTTCAAAATTTGCACTTGGAGCAGTACTTTCACAAAATGGAAAACCAGTAAGTTACGCTTCACGTACTTTAAATGACACAGAACAAAAATATAGTACTATTGAACGTGAATTATTAGCCATTGTATGGGCCACAAAACAATTTAGACCATATTTATTCGGTACTAAATTCGTGTTGTACACAGATCACAGACCTCTAGTTTGGCTTCGTAATCTTAAAGAACCAAATTCGAAGTTGGCTAGGTGGGCTTTAAAGTTAGAAGAATTTAATTTTGAAATAAAATATTTGCCAGGTAAAACTAATAAAGTAGCAGATGCTCTCTCACGCATTCATCTCAACCCAGTTACAGTAAATGATGAAATAATAAATGAAATTGATGAAATCTTAGATGATGTAGACAGATTAAACACTCCAGAACCTAATTATAGTATTATTGCTGAAAGACCAGACTCCCCAAATATTGAAGATTTGTTTGATATTCCAATATTTGAACCAGAAAATAATAATTTGTTACCAATTGAAAATGAGGATAATAATACGTTAGCAGATACAGTACATTCACAACTTAGTTCAACACCAGTAATAGACATCACAGATAAACCCTTACAACATTTTAACAAACAGATTGAATTTAAAGAATCAAATTTACCTAAGAAAATACAAATATCAAAATTTGATGGAAATATTCATTATTCAGTCTATATTAATAATGATAACAAAAACCTAATATTTAACGAATTACTTTTAGAATACTTAGAACCGAATACTAATTATTATTGTTATTTTCCCAACGAATCTTTGTATCAAGAATTCTCTCTTTATCTAAACTCAATCGTAAATGACAATACACCTAAATTTCATAAATGTACCAAATTAGTTACTTATATAACAGATTTAAACGAACGACAATCCCAATTAGCCAATTACCATTTTGGAAAAACTAATCATAGAGGAATAGTAGAAACTATTGAACATTTACAACGAAAATATTATTGGAAAGGAATGAATACAGACATAAAAATTTTATTAACAATTGCACTACTTGTAGGACACAAAAATATAATCGAAATCCAATAAAACAACCTTTTAATTTAACGCCAACATTTAATCGCCCTTTTCATACCGTTCATATGGACATATTTCAAATTGGAGGAATAAAATATTTGACTTTAATAGATGCATTTTCCAAATTTGTACAAGCTTATCAATTACGTTCAAGTAATATGATTGATATAACTGATAGATTATTTTATTATTTTACAACTTATACAACCCCAAATATTTTAGTGGCAGATAATGAATTTAAAATCAACCCTTTATAAATTTTTGGAACTTCACAAAATCCAATTTCATGTTACGACACCACATCACCACCAATCAAATTCACCAATTGAACGTTTTCATTCTACCCTTATAGAAATTTGCAATTCACTCCCTTTGAAATTTTATTTGGACATACAGAATGTAAAAACCCTTTTGATTTAGATTATGAAAAATCATTTTATGAGAACTATATGATTAGTCACAAAGAAAAATGAAATGTTTATATAAAGCTTTACAAAATAAACAAAGAATTACTAAAGAAAATCGGAATGAAAAACTTAACAAAACTCGCAAAAACCAAACCTTTAATGTAGGTGATAAAGTTTACATAAAAACTAATGCTAGAAATAAAAAAGATCCAAAATTTATAGGACCTTACGTTGTTGACAAAATTCATGAACATGACACGTATGACTTAAGAAATATTCCTACAAACACTATCCTAAAAAGACATGCTAACGAACTAACGTCTTTTCCAGGACAACTGCCCTCTTCTTCCTTACATGGAACCAATGTAGACTTGACGTAACCATACGGACATTAAAAGACAACCCTGGACTGTACCCCTTACAGAAAGGTAACGCCGTATTAAAAGTATCAGAATGGACAATAATTAAAATAATGGACTATACCCCTATGCTTAGCAATTATCACATGTTACGAAACAACCTAATTAAATCAATAGAATTGCTAGAAAATAAACATTACCCTTTAGGAAACCGACGTAATGTACAGATAGAAGACATTTTTATAAATCATAATAATCAGTTATTAATATTAAAACAATACATAAAGAAAGCAGATAGACTCTTAAATCAATTATTTCCAAAAATCCAAATTGATAGGCAAAAACGATCATTATTAGAAGGACTAGGCACCGTAATAAAATTTATAACAGGAAATCTAAGTGCAGACGATGGACGACGATACGAAAGCATAATATCTAAATTGAAACACGAAACCGAAATCCATAAAAATATCCTTTTAGAACAAGCTCAAATTTTAAATGACACAATTTCCACAGTACATGATTTATCAGAAAACCAAAAACTATTGAATAACAACTTAAATAAAATTTTCTTAGATAATGTAAAAATTCATAGAATATTAACCGAAGCATCAACGTATTCGATAATTGATGAATCAATTCAATCTCTTCAATTATTTATTAACGTTTGGACAGAATTAGAAGTAGCTTTAACCTTTGCCCAAAAACAACAATTACATCTTTCACTTATTGACAATAATGAACTAATTCAATCATTAACTCAAATATCAGAATCTTTAAATAAACTTCAACCTTACAATAACAAAAATTTAGGTCTACCATACCCACCAAACTATGAAAATCTCCATTTATATGAATCTATTATTACTACAAAAATATATCAAAAGACAACATATTTACTTTTATATTTGAAATACCCTTAGTAAAACCATTCTTAGAATATCAACTTATCAAACTTATACCCTTTCCAGCTTACACAAATAATAATAAATTTCAAATGATTATTCCCACTTATAACACAATACTTTATAATAAAGAATTTAGTGTTCCCATCGAGTTCAATAACTGTCAAATAACTTCAATAAATCATTATTTTTGCTCACATGATAACCATTTCAATATCCCAAATTCAAAACTATGTGAAACGCAACTACTTTCCTTTCATGAAAATCAAACTTGTGAAACTTATACTTTTGAATTAATTACAGACAAAATATTGCAAATAGATACCGCCACTTGGTTAGTTAGTTCACCTTCTAAAACTATTCTAGACATTAAATGTAAAAATAACATTGACAGAAAAGACATAAGAGAAACCAATTTAATTCATTTAACCCCTGATTGTTCGGTTTTGATTAATCATAATGAATTACTGTTTACAATGAAATCATCTTCAACTAAAGAAATAGAATTAAAACTGCCTAGTGTTGGAGAACTACAAATTTATAAATCTAAAATAATTAATGTATCAAAAATGGACTTAACTTCCACAAATACACAAGATTTAGTTAAAACTAAAATCAAATTAAATGAACAAAGACATAAACTTATAGAAACAGAAGCCCCGATAACGACAACTCTTAATTATTGTTCCATTATTATTGTATTTTTATTCATTATATGTATTATATGTTTAGTTGTATATCTATATCTATATTGTAAACGTGACTCCTTCAAGCAAACATTAATAAAGTATTTTAAAACTCATTTTCAAAATTTGGACATTGCTGATAATTCGTTACTTCAATCTAAAACTTAAATTTCGTATTTACTCATTTAAGATTCTTGGGATGGAGGAGTTATGTATAATAGCCTTTACTATTTTATGTATTCAGCAATAGATAAATAGTAGACAGATTTATCTAGTGCTGATGCACATCCTATAGAATAATAGTTACTGTATTTTTAATTGTAATATTCATTCATATGAATTATCTTAGTTTTAGTTTATATTTGTCTTCTGTAGAAGCAACACTAATTGAACTCCGTCAAATGTAATATTGTTTAATAAATTACAACTTTTTAAAAACGACTTTTGACGTTAAAATAACAAAATTAGCGTTATGAATGAAATTATATGAACAATATTTTCATTTTGTGTATCTAGGTGATTTTATAATTAAAAATGACGTGATTATTAAAATAACATTATAAAAATTTTGTGTCAAATATCAATTTCCCTGTTTAGATACTAGGTTGATTATTTTTCTTTTGTGTTTTTATTGTTTCAAATGCGATGATATATGTTTTATTTAATAAATTATGTTACTTTATATATAGTTAAAAGCCTGTTTAATTCATATTCGTGTATGTTTTGTTTGCGTTTGAATAACGTTACAGGTAGAAAATTGTACTTTACACAAGATAAGTCAAAAAATACTTACTTCAAGAACTTCCAGTCATCAGAGGCCGGGGGTTCTTCAGCACGTCATCTCCAATTGGCGCCCATGAATACCGACACCTTTCCTTATATGTGACGATCCAACGACCTTTTAACACGTCCCGAATTAAATTCACGGAAGCAGATTTATTGTGAACCACGCCCACCCCTTCTCAGCTAAGCCCACCACTATTTGTGTTGCGTTGCACATAGAATCGACATTGTGCACGTAACTAAATATCAAATTCTACAAAATAGAGTAACCTCACTAATTAGGAATGAAAAAAAAATAACGTTTTTATCAAAATATTGATAGATGTAAAGAAAATTAAAAAAAAAATTGGGTTGTCCTGAAAGAATTAATTGGCAACAAAAGTCGGAGTATAAACTATGCAGAAATTGACCGTTGTAAGTATGGTGTAAAAGTAAAACTTTGGGATATTCTTGACAACTAATACAACCAAGAAGCTCAGTAACATATTTAAGCCAGTAAACATTTCAGAATTGAAGAAAATCATTTGTGGACTAAAGAATAAAACCACCAGTGGTAAATAGTAGAAAGCTAAATGACTGAAAATGTGTATTCTTTAGGCATTTAAAGACTAGAAGCTAAAACCTAGCCAAATCGATAGCTTTCAAAAGAGTAAACTTTCAAAAAAAGTTGTCCAAAACTTGTCTTATGCAAAAAGGCGCTATTCAAAAATTTTGAGTTATGTAATGCATTAAACAGCTTTTATGGAAATAGTTTATTTTTTACGACCAAACGGCTACAGAGAACATCATCAAATTTTTACCAAAGAAATGTCTCAGCTTCAGCTATTTAATGCACTACATAACTCAAAAATTTTGAATAGCGCCCTTTTGCAGAAGACAATTTTTGGACAACTTTTATTGGAAGTTTACTTTTATAAAAACTATCGTTTTGGCCAGGTTTTAGCTTTTAGTCTTTAAATGCCTACAAAATCAATTTTTAAAAGCACTTTAGAGCGCGTGAGAACTCTACTATAAATTCTTAAACGTAAAATTAATAAAATATTTATTTTGTGTAGTAGGTTATGCTCTCCTGTACCTGATTAACACGTCTCTTGTTACTGGAGAAGTTCCGAGTGAATTAAAACCAGTATCATGATCCCTCTCTCGAAAGTGTCTAGAGCAAAGTTTTCAGCTGAGTTTAGGCTTATCAGTTTACTTCCTGTTGTTGATAAAATTATTGAAATGATTGTCTGTAGGCAATTAAGAACCATTTGAAAATAACCTGATGTTGTATGAGGACAATCCGGATTTAGAAACAAACATTCATGTGAGTCAGTACTACAGTATGTGAGTGCTAAATGGAGAAATGTCATAAATAAAGAAAAGTGATTCTTAGTGTTTTTGTTGAATTGCAAAGAGCTTTCGAAACTATCGATCGTGATATTCTAACGAAGAAACTAAAATTGTATGTAGTGCCTAGAGATAGATGCAGGATTATTTATGTGACAGGTATAATAAAAGTAAAATAAATTTTAACACATCAAATAAACTTGTAAGTAGATTAGGCGTTTCTCAGTGTAGTGTCCTGGGGCCGTTATTGTTTGTCAATGATATTTACACTGTACTTAAATGGTCGTTTGTAAATTTATTTGCAGATAATACGATTGTATGTGTAGTTGGGAAAGACTTTGAGGATGTTATAAATGACGAATTACATTTATTATACAGCTGGCTTTGCAAAAATAGGCTAAAGTTAAATGCATCCAAGACGAAATGTTTGGTTAGGATCAAAAACCAATTGTAGAAAGTTTAACGAATTAGGTTTATTTCTAAATATTAACAACCATCCTACTAAGTATGTGTTAAAAATCAAATATTTAGGAGTAATTTTGAGTTCACAGCTAAATTTTGTTAAGCAAGTTTTGCAAAAAAATTGGATTCTTTTGACGTATTGTTATCAATTTGTTACACTCGTCAAAAATGTTAGTTTTACCTCATTTTGCTGTTGCTGTCTTTCGTTCTATGTAGCCATGTGAAGGCTCGACTGTGTGATTGTCCTCTAGGTAAAGTCGATACATTTTTGCGTCCCACAGGATGGCTAACCACTCTCGTTCGTTGACGTGAAGTTGTAGTTTTGCGCTGGCTTAACTAACGATCTCTGTAGCGCTGGCATCAGAATGCAATAAGAAAATATGACAAAAATAAGAGCGTGATACTTATAGCCAGTGGTTTAGTGTATGCTGTTTGTAGTTTTTGGAATGAACAGTCGGCTTCAAGTGTCTTGCGAAACCGGTTGTTGCCATTTAACAGATCGTGCAAGGGTGCTTAAAGCTGGGCGCAATTTGGCACGTATTCTCGCAGCCAGTTGCATAATCCAAAAAACTGCGTAATTGCTGTCTCGTCGTTGGTCGTTCACCCGCTACGATTGCTTCGATGTACTTCGGAATGGGACGGTTGGTTTCGGCTGCGACTACATACCCTAAGTATCTTATCTTCTGCACTTATAGGTATAAATTACGTCGTTCAGGTACACCATCGCTAACTGATGCAGGTAGTCAGGGAGGACTTTCTGGTTCATAATCTTCTGAAAAGTGGTCGGCATACTTAAGTCCGCACGGCATCAGGTGGAATTGATATGATATCCCGTTGGGATGGAGAAAGCCATGTACCTAGTCTTTTGAATTTTGGGAATACAACGTGTCAACTTTAAGTCGTTCTTGCTTTTGTAATTTGAAATTCTTCGATTGGTTTGTTGGGATCTTGCTTCTGACTGTAAACTGCGCCTGTAAACGAGCACGTGTGAAAGCTACATCAAATTTGCTTTGGAGAGCGGATTTGTATTTATCATTATGTATTTACGGTCGGACCACCATTTTGTATTTTTAAGAAAGTGTTCAGTCTGACGATGGATACATCTGGGTGATCTGGTGGGTCGCCGCTGAATGCTGCGTCGGTTGATCTAGCGAATGTAAAGTTTGTCTACGATAGCGTCTAGAGAAAAAGATTGAGTTTACGATAGTGGACGCGAAACCGGTTATTCCCGTTTTTCTTAGTTGGGGTTTGCTCGATTTCCGGATTAATAAGCTCCTTTCAGCAGGATAGTAAAAGTATAGTGGGGACCGAATGGGGCCTTATTGCGTAGTCAAATGATGTGTTTCATCGTCGGAGTGGTAGTAGACGTATCGAATTTTCCAGCAAAGAAATCGCGGAATGCGCCTAGCAGGTCGGCGAGTTGGGTTTCAAATTCGACAAGGAACCCGTGATCGGTTCTCGGGAGCGTCGCAAAGTTGCGGGTGACGATGGACTTTCTCTCTCAGTATAAGGTGTGTGGTTGCTTGGTGCCAAAATAGATTGACGGCTTGTTGTTGCTAGAGCTATTCTAGGACATTTTAGTGTGTCGCCACTGAATGTTGGTGATCGGTTAATGTTACGAATTAGTCTATCTAGGTGTTACGATCCAGACTAGTATGCGACTTCTTTCTCGCATTGTTGTGGAAACAGTAAAAAAGGAACAATTTGCAATAGTTCAGAGGAGCTGTAATTATCGATTTTTTGAAACACACTAAATTATTTTTTATTTACAAACCCTTATACTATAAATAAAGTTTATAGTTCAAACCTTTTGCCCCTCCCATTGCCAAGGCAGAGGATTTTCTTCTGTAAAGTAGGCAACATATGCTTTTCTGATCTCCTCAGCAGTTCGACTGTAATGGTTTCCTCCTAGGTGATTAATAGGCTGCACAATGCCAGCATTTTCCCTCAAAGCCCAGGTGTGATAATCCCAGTATTCAAGTCCTCTCTAGCTACTGCTTGTTGTGTCATGTAGTTACCCGGATCAGTCTTTCGTAACCAGTTATGAAGGCTACAGGCAGCCCAAATGACTTTATCGATAGTTTCCGGTGCCAAATCAATCGGTCTTGAAAATATTCTGAATCGCCATACTAGTATGCCAAAAGCATTTTCTACGACTCTTCTGGCACGGGAAAGACGATAATTGAATATTTTTGGTCAGGACTAAGAGCTGTTTTACTGTATGGTTTCATAAGATTTTTCCTCAAAGGGAAAGCATCATCTCCTATAATAACGCCATATTCAGGCAAACCAAGAGTCTCGTTTTCCATTCCAATATTCAAAGTGCTGTCTCTAAATATAGCACTATCGCTTGCTCGACCATTTGCACCTACGTCAATATACGACATACGTAAAGCAGTAATCGGCATCAACCATAGCAAATAATATTATACTGTAGGTTTTTTTATAATTTAAGTAGACTGAACCGGAACACGGAGGCCTCTTAATTATAACGTGTTTCCCGTCGATTGCACCAAAACATCTAGGAAAATTCCAACGCTGAACAAATTTATTTTCTATTTCTTTCCATTCATCAGCTTTTTTAGGGACCTGAGAACAAACAAAAATTATAGGTTTATTTTATTTTCTAGGAACTGTCACAAAGCAGTCAAGCCACACCACCAGACGAAGACAATAAAAGTGTCGAGTCTGAAAATGACGAGGACTCATCACAACAACGTTCTAAGTCGCCTGAAAAATGGGACCACCCCGACACCAAGGAATAAACCTAAAAAACGACCGAGAATTGAAGAAAAATCAAATGAAATTTCAGAAGCTATAAAAAAATTGGATGAAATTGCCAAGGAGTCATCCGATGAGAAGCCCTATGACCTGTTTGGGAAATTTGTGGCTTCTGAGCTGCGTCTCCTACCACAGCGACAGGCCATCTTGGTGCAGCAGGAAATCCAAAACTCAATTATTGATGCTAAGCTGTCGTCTTTAGAGCAAGAGGCCCCCAATCTGTCCATAGTGCGTTTTCACCTTTTTCAGATGACTCATTTGCTTCGACCTCTGCATCATCGATGCACGACGACGATGGGGATGTTTTGCAACAGGTCCTAATCAATACATTCGGAGGAAACACAACATAAATTTTGTCAAATAAATTGTATATTTTCTAAAAACTGATGTTTAATTTTTAATTTCACTCACCTCAATGAACGGTCGAAGGGCGCAGGAAATTGTGTTAGCACTTCGGGTAAAAACTTCGAAATAGTTGATTCTGGAACTCTGAACAGGTATTCCAAAGACTTCAAAGAATCGCCCGTGGCTAGATAACGTAATGTTATTTCAAATTTCGTGGTTACTGGTATTGCCGGTCTCATTTTCGTATCTTTCTTTTTGAGCATTCCATTTACCATCTGCAGTAACTCATCAAATTTGGAACTGTTCAATCTCAACATATTTCTATAAGCCAAAGGATCTTCGTCCTTCAACTCTCTCAATAAACGGCTAGAAGCACCATATTCATCGCGTTTTTCTATCCATGATCTTATCCATTTTCTTTTCAGTTTCAAGTTTTTCTTTTGTTTTCGTTGTAAATCCTTCTTGATAGCACTTGCTAAAATAATTACTCCCGCGCGAACTACTTTCGTCGACATTTTAGCTGCCAAAACGCAAAGATGCTCGCAACTAGTTACTAGCAGCGATGATGACACACGGTGAGGAAAATTGTTTTTTTCTAGCGAGAAAAATAATGTCGTGTTACAAGAATGTCTCTTTAAAAAAATGTGCGCCTAGTACTTAGTTAAACAATTTAATTTAGTATTCAATCAGGTTTGTTTAATTTAATATCTTATATTTCGACTCTTAAAAATTGTTACCCTACATTTATTGGTTAGAATTACGCGGCTGCGCTATGACAGATTGAGACCACACCGATGGTACAGAATACTGTAGCGAGACTATTGGGACCCACCTATTATCAACTTTTGCTTTTACGTACGAAAATGTGACGAAATTCTGTAACAATAAGTTACGTTTACAATATTACATCTTTCATTAGGTTGTTTTTTTGGAAATTGTCGTAGAAAAAATGTTGTCTAACACATAAGGAAAGCCTTTTTCCACTCTCACTCTAATGCCGAGCTCTTCTTCTTCTTCTTCTTCTTTATATTAGGTCTATGACCTGTGTGTTCTACTCATTTGCTATTATTCTTGGGATTTGGAGGTCCAACTGTCTCTCCATCTTTTCGGCGGTCTTCCAGGTGGTCTTGATGTTTCTGTTCTGCCGGCTCTAGCTATTTTAGGCAATCGGTTGTTGGGCATTCTCGTTATATGATCGTTCCACTCCCTCCGTCGTTTTCTGACCCATCCAACAACGTCTTGTACGTTGCACGTCTGTCTAATGTCGTCGTTTCTTATTCTATCTCAAAGGGTGTGGCCCGTTATGTTCCTTAATATTCTCATTTCTGTAGATCTTATATATCTCTTTGTAACAGAGTTGTCTGCTTTTGTGTCTACTGCATATGTCATGACGGATCGAACACATGTTTTATAGATTTGTACTTTCGCTTCTGTAGTCATTGTTTTGTTTTGCCATACTAGTTGTCGAAGACAGCCTGATATTCTTGCGGCTTTGTTAATTTGCGCTTTGACTTCTGCTTTTATGTTTCTGTTGCTTGATATTTCAATACCTAAGTATTTAAAACTCATTACTTGCTCGATCGTTTTTCCTTCGATTGATAATTTACAGCGCCTGGGTTCTTTTGATATGACCACAGATTTTGTTTTTTCGATCGATATCTCCATGTTGTAATCCTTGGCGGTATTGTGGAAGGTATGCAGTATTCTTTGCAAGTTGTCTTCGTTTTCGGCTACAATCATGGCGTCGTCGGCATAGCATACTATTTGGATCTCTTGGTTTCCCAGTCTGTAACCGGAGTTCGTATTTTTGACGTTCTGTATGATTTTATCCATGATTAAATTAAAGAGCAATAGACTCAAAAAGTCTCATTGTCTGATTCTGGTATCCACGTCTATTTCTTCAGTTAACTGGTTATTGATCTGTATATTTGTTCTAGTATGGGTGTTTAATTCCTTAATTATTCTTATTACATCCACTGGTACAAGTTTTTCGTTTAAGATTAACAGCACGTCATTTAATCTGATTCGATCGAAGGCTTTAGTAAGGTCTATGAAACACATGTATGCAGGTTTGTCAATGGAATTCTCCACTATTTGACGCACGATGAAGATTGCATCAGTGGTGGATCTGTTGTTTCGGAACGCCTGTTGTTCTTCACTTAGCTGTATGTTGTTAGAGATAGTAGATTTAAGAATATTTGTGAACAGCTTCATACTGGTGTTGAGTAGTGTGATCCCTCTATAATTTTCCGGGTTCTTTTCATCGCCTTTCTTAAAGATTGGTACAGTGATGCTGGATTTCCACTCTTTTGATACTGTACATTTGGTTAGTATCATTTGGAAGAGCTTTGTGAGCACTCTGCTTAGATCTGTTCCTCCATACTTCAGAAGTTTGTTCGATATTTTGTCTTGTCCGGCAGCCTTCCAGTTCTTTACCTTTCTTAGTGCTTCATCTATCAACTTGAGCTTAAGTGGGAAAAAGAATCGCTTTCCTCACTTGTTGGACAAATAACTATTTTTTCTTGATTTTTAGAAGTGAATAGCCAGTACAAACGCATCGCGATTTAACAACCAATTGTTTTCAAAGCTATCTTAGGTTTTACCGCAAGTATTTAAAATTTGGTTATATACGGGGTGGGAAAAATGTAAATGTTCATCATTGGGATATTGTAAACGGTATGAGATAGGAAGTCGTTTAAATTAGATAAAAGTTGCATAATTTTGGGAACATAACATCACCTCTTTCAGATTTGACAAAAAAAGACATGGCTTACTAGATATTGCAAAAAAACCGAAACCTGTAATTTTCTTTGTTTTTAAATATATCTGCTGTTATAAAAATTATTGATTTGAAACTTATTGCGCATTTATAAAAAATCACGATAAATTATGCAGTAGTGATCTTGGAATGTTTTTAACATTATCGGTTTTCAGTTAAAGCAGTTAACTTTCTTATTTCTTATGGACGCCCGCCCTTTGGATTTTTATGGCAGTCGATAGTACAGATTAAATGCTAAACAATGATGTATCACACTTGATATTTTGTTTTTGATAAACATAAAAAATCGTCGTTTTAATTTTTGAAAAACTTGCTCAGAAAAACAATTGAAAGTTGGTATCGTGCGTCATAGCAACCGTTGTTTGCTTGTCGCTTAAATTATTTCAAAATTGTGACGAATAGAACAACGGTTGCTATGACGCACGATATCAACATCCAATTGTTTTTCTCTTTCAAAAAATTAAAACGTTGATTTTTTATGTTCATCAAAGACAAACTATCAAGTGTGATACATAAAAATCATAAAAATCAATATGGCGTCTATAAGGAATGAGAAAGTTGACTGTTATAACATAAAAAGTGATAATAATTTTTTAAAAAATTCAAGGTCACCACTGCATTTATTTTGATTTTTATAAATGTGGTGCAAATTACAAATCAATAACTTTTATAGCAGCAGAGATATTTAAAAACAAAGAAAATTACAAGTTTCGGTTTTTTGCAATATCTTGTAAGTCATGTCTTTTTTCACAAATCTGAAAGAAGTGATGACATGTCTTCAAAATTACGCAACTTTTATCTAATTTAAACGACTTCCTATCTTTTACCGTTTACAATATCCCAATGGTGAGAATTTAAATTTTTCCCACCCGGTATAGTATTATGTTAAATTTATATTAAACTTAGAATAAAAAAAAAGAAGGAGCATATATTAAATAAACTGCGTATATAGATAATTAAAAAATGTTTAACTTCTTTTACTGCAAATTCAAACTTAACTTCAGGATCCAGTTGATGAGAATACCAGAGTGAGTAAATGTTATGTCATGAAGCAGTTTAAATTCCTTCTTTCCCTATTTTATTTCTTTCTTCGTTCTATTTAGATAATCCACTTTTTATATGATCATGCAATTTAAACTCAAAAAAAATTAATCAAAATCCTTTTGGAAATTAAAATTACAACCTTTTAAAGGAAAATGTAAAGTAGAGATGTTTACAGAAGATTAGAAAACGTAAGAATTACGAACTTGAGAAATCAGAAATTAAGTTTCCGTAAGTTTACTACACAAGGCAACTCCATCAGAACGGCGGTTCATGTCGTTGCAAATATTGTACTTAATACGAACACGAAGAACAAATCCAGATTATTTGTAATGGAGATTTTGTGTTTTGAAGATGTTTTCTACGAAGGATAAATTGATTGAACTATTAATACGGAGATTATTGATTTCGAAATATTGAACTTAGGTGTGTTATGTCATTTTGTTGAGCTTTTCAGTCAACTTTAGTTTATTGAAGGTGAATTAAGGATCATTCCTACGTGTACGCCATAGGTTGCTGAGCGCCACCGGCGACTCTGATGAAAACGAAATCCTAAAAAGCTGCGTCCTCACTGAGTCGACACTGTCGATTGACTCTGTCGATCGACGTTGTTGATTAGCAAGTCGACAAAACTGCATCTGTCCACACCAGATCGACAGAAATGTTTGTCGATCAGTCGAAATCAACATGTCAGACGAAGATGACGCATTAGTTGCTTGTGCCGCATATATTATTATCGCCAAAAGAGAAAAACTTCCCCGTAAAAGAAGATTTTGGGTTCGACCAAGCCTGCGAAGTAGAGTTAGATACAATGCTAGCGATTTGATAGAGGATTTAAGGAAAGATGATGTCAACATATTGAGCCTTGAATACAGGTGTAATGGTGGATTTAGAAATTTTTTCGAATGTCGGAAAGTGAACTTGAATATTTATTACAAAAATCGGGCCAAAAATGTGTAAAGAAGATACCAATTGTAGACCTGCCATTCCCATAACGGAGCGTCTTGCTGTAACGTTGCGATTTTTATCAACTGGAGATTCGTACCATTCACTAATGTATCTTTTTCAAAATTTCAAAACAGGTGATTTTCAAAATTGTTCTGGAGGTGTGCGAAGCCCTTATTGATGTATTACAAGAATATATAAAGGTAAGTACTTAATATTTATTATTATTTACGAGATACATATAAAAAGAAATACCTAGTATAGCTACTTTTTAATCAAATTTTAACGACAACAAAGAGCAAATAAGAACAAATAACAGTAGTACAAATAAGCTAAACTAAATATTTAAAGTAAATCCTAAATGAAAATAGTACCGCGCATATCTATGTTTATTGTGACGTATGATGTCTGGAGTTTGCAGCTGGGTGAGGAAATTATCCACAGCTTCATCTTCATCAGTAGTCATTGCAGAAGTTGACAGTGCAGGAGTTGGAGGATTACCAGAAGAGCATGAAGAATATGATTCCGGCGACTGTTGCGGCGGTAAAATCGTTAGTAAGCCACCGGAATTAGCTGGAGGCAAAAAAATATTGCTGAGACAGAGGATAATAGTGCTGTTGCTGAGACCGAGGATAATAGTGCTGATGCTTGAGCCTGAGGAGCCTGCTGCTGTGGTTGTTGTGCTACGGGATAATTATAATTTCCCAATTTTGCTTCAAACAAAAGTGTACTTATTTTATGTTGCACTATAGCTTGAGCCCCAGGTAGCACCAAAACATTTCTAGATCTGTTATACCCAAGTATACCGCTTAAAAATATATACAGTAAACGTTTTTATGTAAAATAAATTTAATGTATCTTGAAGATGTTACCTAATACTGGTTTTATAAATACATATTTAAAACGTATTAAATTCAACTAACATTATACAAATAGTTTAACACATCTTTAAAATGTATAAATTTGTATGTACATAATTCATCGTTTGTATGATATTTTAAAACATTTTCTATAAATGTTTAGGATGCTTTTTGTTTTAAGTGCATCTCATAAATGTATACACAAAAATGTTTATTAGAGACATATTCAAATTGTCAACATTATACATTTTCATAACAAACGTTAGAATATGTTTTAAAGAAGTATTGATTGATGTGGCAATAAGAGTTAATTTAAAATTGATTAGTAGTCGCGTTGTATATTGAATTTTAAAGCAAATGTTTGCATAAGTAATTAAAAAAAGCATTGTAATAAAAGCGTTTAGTGATGACTTCAGGTTATACTGCTATAAAATTTCAAATTTCAGTACTTTGCTCTTGCCCTAAAAATATACAAGTAGTAAGAGTACGAATAAGGGTTATACTTATAATTGCATTTACAAATCTACGCATATACAGTCATAAATATGGCGATGGTTCGTTTATTTATGTGGGTATGCAGAGAATTGGTATCAAAATGGCCTCTTCATAGTCTTTGAATAATATGTTTACTTTTTGGCCATAATTTTGCAACCGAAATTTTAATTCAGCGGTTGTTGCGTTTCTGAACATGCGATACACACATTTTTACCAAAAATTCTTTACTTTTCAAATACTGTTTTTTCTAGCCACTAATTATGCAAAATCGTAGTTGGCATACTGAACAACAATTATAAAAAAGTACCTACACTAAATTTAACAAGTGCCGAAGTAATAGCAACATGTGGTTTTTGTTAGTGCTATTGATGTTTCAAGGACGAAAACGCATTCATTCAACGTTCAGAATGGATCTTTAACCGTGAATTATACCCCACCCACAGAAAGTCCAGAGCAAGAACAGCAGACGGTACCTGCAACATTAAGTTCTCCTGGAACATCTATTAGTGATAACGTGGACGTTAGACCGAGTGTTTTCAAGGGATTTTGCAACCAAAGTTGCGTGAACATCCGCTAAAAACAACGTTGCAGTTGGAACTTCCGACGTAATGAAAATATGGAATGTAAGTATGTTATAGTTTTTATTTCCTACAAAGTATTGGTTTCTTTTATAGTAATTGCCAGGAAATTTGGAGGTGATACAAGCTACACTCCAATAATGTTTAAAACTTGTGTCTCCAACTGGTTGCGCAACGCTTCAAATAGATTAAAAAAAATGAAATGTTAATAATTTATATCTTACGTTTGATTATGTGTAATAAATATATGTAATCCATTTTCTATTGTATGTTATTTGACTTATTTAAACATTTTGCTCTTTGCATAAATATACGTATACAAGGCTATCTAAAAGTAGTATATGGGTGGGGGGGAGCACATCTAAAGAACGTATACACAAAATATCTGAAAGATTTATAGAGTATATACATAAAAAGTTTTAAAAATGTGTTTGGAGATGCATATAATACATCTAACAGATGAATAATAATATGCAGATATAACACATCTAGAAAATACTTCTTTAAGATATACATAGTATAAAGAATACAAAATGTTTAACATTTGCATACTTAATGCGGACATCATTACATCTACAAAACGCATCTAGAAATGTTTTAAATATATCTAGGAACACATCTTAAGATGTATTATTTATTTTAAAAACATTTTTAATACTGATTTGTGCTACCTGGGGCATAAGTAGTAGGCAAGTTTCTTAATGTCCCAGCCACTTCTTCGCCACATATGGTGAACACATGCTTTGGTTTTTTGCAGCTAATGTTTGCTTCATTGCTTCGTATGCTTAATTGACCATTAGTCATCGAATCTTCTTTTCCTTGATGGTACATGAGCAAGAGTTGGAGACTTGAACTGTTTTTTGGAGTAACATTGTCCTTTGCTTTTTCAACATTATTGGCCTGTGAGTTACTCATCGTAGAGTCTTGTGAGCTGTTGTTTTCATCATTTAAAATGCAATGTTGCGTGTTCTCAAGGTCATCAGTGGTATCCACATCGTTGGCATCGTCACGGCATCCATTACCGATGAAATCTGTAATATAAATATTTTTATTTTACTACTGTTGTAACTGTTTTCAGTTTAAAGATTGAAAAATAAAATTAAAAATATTAAAATTACTTTTTTTTATTTCAGATGCCTAAGAACGAAGCAGAATGGAAAGCCGTTGTCGAAGACTATCACAATCGTTGGAATTTTCCGAACTGCGTCGGAGCTATGGACGGAAAACACATATCGTTGCAGGCTCCAATTAACAGTGGCAGTGAATTTTCAATTACAAGGGATTTTTAGTATTGTATTGTTTGCCGTAGTTGACGCAAATTACAACTTCATTTACGTTAATGTGGGATGCCAAGGGCGCATTTCAGATGGTGGCGTGTTTAGTAGTACCACATTTAATAAGCTTCTAGAGGACAATACAATGCATTTACCTGAAGAAAATCAACTCCCAAATAGTGAACTAAAAAGCCCATATGTTTTGTTGGAGACGATGCATTTCCTTTGTCAAAAAATATAATGAAACCATATGCAGGAAATCACACTAAAGGTTCTAGCGAAAGAGT
This sequence comes from Abscondita cerata, assembly GCA_030710515.1. NCBI lineage: Eukaryota > Metazoa > Arthropoda > Insecta > Coleoptera > Lampyridae > Abscondita > Abscondita cerata. The sequence continues at coordinate 298,747 of JALBCR010002743.1, forward strand.
ATTTAATTATCGCCTCAGCAGGGCTCGAAGAATATCAGAAAATGTGTTTGGCTTAATATCTAACGTATTTAGAATATTTCGTAAACCATTGCTATTGGAACCCCAAACCGCTTGCAAGGTGACGTTAGCAGGATGTTACTTGCACAATTTTCTTAGAAAAGTGCATCTAAAAGCATTTACAACCTTCCTGGAACATTCGATTCTGATTGCTCTGATTCAAGAGACGTTATTCCAGGAGCTTGGAGAAATGATAATCACCCTGGCTTAGCAGATTTACCCAGAATACCCAGACGAACTGCACTGCATGCCCAGCAAGTGAGAAACACCTTAAAATACTATTTTATGACACCCGAAGGAGAAGTTCCGTGGCAATACGAAATATGTTAAAATGTATTGTTTGACAACATAAATTTAAAATAAAAATAAAGTTTTTAGTTCTCAAAATCTAAATACCTGTAGCTCTGAATCCAACATCTCCCTGGGCTTATTTTTGTCCAGTAAGAATTTCAAACTTTCAAAAGCAAACCATTTACTTGTATACACATCCTCGGTACCAGTGCCAGATTTCTTGCTATCCTTTATTTTTCAATTCTCTTGAAAATTGACTCTGAAGATTTTAATTTTTTTGTTCTCCATGTTAAATTGATTAGCAATTTCCATCAGGGCATCGTGCCTCAAGTTTCTGTTCTTATAGTTTTCATTTTGGAATCCCATAGATTCTTTTTCAGTTTATATGCCTCAATAAAGGCTATGACTTTATCTTGCTCCCATTCCATTTCTTTTAACGAGTACCACAAAACACGAATACTACGATGTCAACAAGATGGTTAAAACAGTTTGTCGAATGTCAAACGTCGAAAACACGTCAACACACTAATGTCGATCGACTGCTCTTTGATGTTTACCGACAGGCGATGGAAAACAAATCGACACGTCGATAGACTTATTTTGTCGATTGTCATGGTCGTTTGCCACGTACACACAGTGTCGACTCAGTGAGGACGCAGCTAAAGTCTCCTTCAATTATGTTATTCTTTGCGTAATTCCTTTATCCGAATTCAAATTAAGTATGGAACCAAATTTATCGTGAGAAAATAACTTGTTTAACTAACTAGCAAATAAATTATTCATCATAATGGTGGTTAGAACCAATTACTTTGTAATCATGGTCTGGTTGGGTTCGTCACAAGGAGATAAAAATAAAAAACATTGGAAGTTTAAATTTATTGTACAAGTGCTGAACTTATTTCGCTTTACGTACATAGAAATATTCAAAAGGTTCTTTATTGTCATCTACAATCCAAACAGAACCATGAGACGCCGTCTCGATAAGACCTACAGCGTGTTTAGCAACGTGTTCTGGACTAAAAAAAAAGTTTAATTATCCAAAATAGTCACGCATAACTCACCTTTGAAATTTCAATGAACTTTTGTCAGCTAAATAAGCTGTCAAGTATTCCTGTCGCATAATGTTATCTTTATATTTCTGTGTCAACGATGTATCGGTGTATCCTGGGCATACAGCAAAAATTCTTACCCCGCTGATTTTGTAATGCATTTCGACACCGAACGCCTGCGTAAGACCTATAACACCGAATTTTGTAGCAGAATAAATAGGAATCGGAGGTGCTGCACTGATTCCAGCGAATGAAGAAATATTGACAACGACCCCTTCACGGCCGCTTTTATGGTTGAAAATGTAATTCTGAATAGCCAGCAACGTTCCGTTTATAGTACCTTTCTGCAACATAGCGTTATTAGAAATAAACCTTCACCAAAAAATACTTATACAAGGTTCACATCTACTGATTTTTCCCAGTTTCGTTCATCCATTATTCCAGCATTGTTAATAAGTATGTCAAGGAACTTATATTTTTTCAATAGTTTTCTTGAAAGCATCTGAAAATCAATAAGTTAATTTTAAAATTAAACAAAATCAGTGTGATTACCTTCAAATTGTTCTTTACTAACCACATCGACTTTTACAAAAAGAATCTTATCTTGTCCAAACTCATCCTCTAAAACTTTTACAGATTTTCGTCCAAGCTCATCGTTAACATCGGCCAAAGTTACACCCTAAAAATTTGCATTAATTTGTCCAAAAATTACAAAAACAATTATACCGTCAATCCTTTTTTAACAATTCTTTGCGTACAAAACCCAAGACCAGAAGCTCCTCCAGTAATTAAGGCAACTTTACCTTCAATTTCGAACATGTCTGTGTTTTAGAAACAGCTTAATGAGTATGGGAATATAATTTCCTTTATGTACTAGTCAGAACCTAACTGTTAATTATAAATTTTTTTTTGTGGTAATAAATAAATAAATTTAAGTGAAATCCATGTCATGCGACATCTAGTGTATAAAAAACACGGACAAATACTTTGAGCATCCACAGTCGTTACAGTTAACTGTTGGAATTTCTTAGTTTCTTTATAAATAAATTTAAAAGTACCTACAATTAGATACAATACAGTAATAACACGTTTTTACGTTTTCGTTGAAGAACAAAATTAATTAGAGACTTTAATAACGCAATCTTTGACTTACTGTTTGTAAAAAATTCCGAACTAAATGATATGCAAAGTGTTAAGAGATTTATATTAGAAGTATATTTTCGAAAGTATGGTAGGGATTATACAGTTATTTTGCTTTTATGCACGCGATAAACAGTAATAACAAAAAACAGGCACGGAAAAATACTTTTAATCAAAAAGTTTTGGAAAATATAATTTACAACAACTTTTTGCTATTTGTTATTTTTGTTAATAATTGATATTTAACAGTATTGTTGAATAAAAGTCACATATCTCCGATAAAAATTAGGTATTTCATCAAAACTGGTGCAAATAGAAAATAAAAGTAACAATTGTATAAAAATAATTTAAAAAATTTACGGTTTTTTCTCATATAGTTAATATAATTGAATATGTTGTTAGAAATTTGTTGATGAAGAACACCAAAAATAAATTTTATATAAAGCTTGGAACAAATAGAACAAATCGCGATTAGATAAACAAACAAAACAAAAAAAGATTATCAAGGATTCCCCACTTTCATCAAGTAACAATGCATTTAAGTTAAGTAATTCCCACACGAAAAATTCAATTAAAAATGATTAGGTATCATACCGCATATGCATAATAATGGGTTACGTTAATTTATTAGGTGGTTACTTTATCGAATTGAAACAAACCCAGTAGCTCAATTAATTCGTGTTTCGAGGAAAAAAAAAGATAATTGGACAAACTGTCGTCAATTTAATTCAGTCTTTTATTAATCTTCGACATTTAATTCAACCGTGATCACAGTGTATTAGTAAATAAAAGTATTGGTAGGTTTCCTTATTAAAAGGCCTTCTATAGGAGTGGGATTATATCATAAAGAACTGGTTATTCGGTTTCGTCGACGTTTCGGCAACTGAACTGTCATCAGGACGTCTATTTTATTACGGGTACAACAATTTTTATAATTAGTAAAGTTACAAAACAATAAAACAATTTAAAAATGTATGATAAAAGTTAAATACTTACAAAATACTGTTCTTTAATCGTCATTTTTGTTTTAGGTAACGACATCAGTATTTTGTAAGTATTTAACTTTTATCATACATTTTTAAATTGTTTTCATAGTTGTGTAACTTTACTAATTATAAAACGTCTGGACCCCACCGGTCCGAAATTATAAATGCATTTTGAACAAACTTAACGTAACTCTCCACTGGGTGCCGGTGTCGATGCAGTCAGTTAGAAAGTGCCAGGGGGCATTGCAAATTGCATGGCTTGGCTCACTCTAAATCGACTACAAATATGCTATATTATGCTACATCTAGACAACTTGTGTTATTAGACAACAAAGCTATTCATTAATTATTGATAAGTAAGATTTCTCTTTTGTGGACCAATCCCACGACTGCACATGTTTTATTATTAAAGTTAAAATAGCTCGAACTTGACTATAAAGCATAATACTCCATATTCCATATATCGGCACTTGAAAGGTGATCTTCATAATGAGTTTGTTAGGGTCATATTTCTGTGCCTGACTAATAGCCTGTACATACTATACAAGTAGAGAGCGGCATTGCGATTTACGATGCGATGCCCCTGCCAGTTTGCCTAACAAGGCGGGAAAGTACTGCAGCACGGCTGGCTTCGGATAAGTTCGGTGGTCGAGCCTCTCTGGGAATATCGACGTGTTTATCTCGACTTATTAAAGAAACGTGTCGCGTTAAATCGAGATAATTATCTGAGTAATTTATAGTATATATAGTATTTCAATCTGTTGTTACGGTGTGTAGTTGTAGTTGAGATTGTTTGTGAGTTTCATTGTTGCTATGAAGAGGCAGACGATATATCATTGTTTTAAACGAAAATGTACCAAAACCGATCAAGTTTGTGTTGTTAGTGAATCGTCTACACCTGTCACAACAACAGAAAATGCTGCTGGCTGCTCTACATCTTCAAGTGCATTTGAAGTAAGCATTACTGCTAGAGATATAGGCACAATTTCAGATGCCTTTTTTTCAAATAAAAAGATTTAAAATGCACGACAATCATTTGAACTAAAACATAAAACCATAAACGATCTGTTTGTTCCTAATGAGTCATTTGTGTTTCCCACGACTGACTTCAAACAAAAAAAACTTAAATTTCAAAAATGTTGGTTACATAAATGGCCTTGGCTGGCGTACTCAAAGAGCAAAGATGTAAGTTTTGAGTTTTCTTGTGCAGCTGCAGAAAGCTTCTTGAAAATTGTGAAAGGAGAAAAAGAAGATGTCATGACATTGCTTGATACTAAGCGAAGAAAAGAACCGGAACAAAACAGAACCGCACTGAAACCTATAATAGACACAGTTATTTTTTGTGGAGAAAATGAAATTCCTCTAAGAGGTCATGGATATAGTGGTCCAGTTGCGATTGAGAAACCTGTAAGTAAGGAAGAAAAATTTCGGGCTCTTCTTAGATTTAAAGCATGCACAGATGAGAAATTGAAGTCTCACCTATTAGAAAGTGCTCCCAATGATTCCTACATCAGCCCAGAAACGCAAAACGAGATAATTAAGATTTGTGAAGACCTGATTCAAAAACAAGTCGTAACATCAATAAACAACACCGATTGTTTTTCAATTTTAGGGGATGAAACTTTGGATATTTCTGGTAAAGAACAATTTTCTCTATGCATTATATATCTAACTAATGATCCTCAACCAGTTTGTTTTTGTGTTTTACACATATAAACGACTTGTCGGCAGAGAATCTTTCCAAGGTAATTTTAGAAATCTGCAACAGTTTAGGACTGAACATGGACAAAATGATCGACCAAGGATATGATGGGTAAGGGTTCAAAAATCACCCCGAAAACAATTAGCAATTTCCCGCAATCGAGTTTGAAAATAGAAATTGTTACGCGGTGGATTTTCCACACTCCGACAGGCCACGATACACGCCGACCAATCAGAGAAGAGACCCCACTTTTACGCGCGTTATCAACACCACCAAAACATTTAAAACCGAGAACCCAGCATTAGAAGACACACTTCTTGTCCTCTTGCGAAAGGGAAAACAAGAAGAGAATTTTTCCCTAGTCACGGTGCGAACACGAGCTTCGCCGTAGGTGACAATTTAATTCTAAAGACTTTTGGTGGAGAATTAGAAACCGTTTGCCGTTTAAATAAAATAAAAATAGCTCCGATATTCACCTGAAATTACCGCAACGTTTCCAAACCTTAATTTATTTTTGAGTATCCGTATTAACAACATCCCCTTACCTGGTGTTACGTGCAGAATACAAATTCTAGCCAAGCTAACCGTCTCTGGACACGAGTCCGACGAGTCGGTAAATGCTTCAATGCACCACGTCCGATCCCATCCTACATCCAGTTTGTTATAGCTTCGAACCCGTAAATTGCCCTGTGTGCAACGAATATACAATTGTCCCCCGTGATCCTTGTTTTCCGTAATCTTAATTGCTAAAGGATATTTCACGAGAGATACAGTTGAGCATTAGATAAAGCTGGAAACGTTTCTAGTGCTTTCATCTAAATAAAGTCTCGGACGCGCCGTCCTAGAGGCAGAGCTCCATATCTGTCTTGAACTATTGCCGTGGATAGATAACCTTACCTCCTAATTGTATTTTCAAGCACACTGCCCGATTAACTTTTTTAGGTTAATAACCCGTGCCTGTAAATAAAAGAGTCTTATCAACAGCTCCAGATATTAGTTGAATTGAAATTCAACTCACCGGAATTTAATTGACACCTGCGTGCAATTAAATTCATTAATAATCACACGTTAAATTTCAACCGATTAACCCTGTTTGTTACAGCGAGACAAATTATTGGAGGTGGATCGACTGCCGCTTAAATTCGCAGCCGTTGGATGAGGCCGTTATTGAATTAATTGTGTTTGTTAAAATACTCACACAAGTTATATTCGCAAACCGTTTATTGTAAATAATGTTGCATATTATTGGCATCTAATTTTTCTTAGTGTGCACAATATATGTTGTTTGAAAGTTTTGTGCGTTAACTTTTTTTTACAGCAACCAGAACCCTTTATTACGCAAAGCATTGAACCACAGAGATACCGCTCTTGTTACCGATATCTCCGCCGAGCAACCCTGGGGTTTACATACCGCCCGAGCAGGAACCTGCTAAACGTTCTGCCGCTGAGAACCCCGTACGTTTACAGTGCAACATTTAAGGGGCACATTACTGGTGTACATAAACGAATTTAGGAACTGTATCCAAAATCTATTTATGTTCATTGTGCGGCTTATAGATTAAACCTGGTCCTAAGAGAATCAATAAACGTACCTTTCATTAGAAACTGCTTGGGTGTAGTACAGACGATACGTAAAAAGTTTTTCGAACGACATCTCGTGTAACATGAACACTATGAATAGTAAAATAACTAAAATTGCCAATAGACAACGGTATTTTATCTTTTTTAAAAAATATTTGAGAATCCCAAGAAGAAAAGCCCGGTAATTACATTGAGCAATTTACTGGCTTGTATAACAAGAGACAATGATGAAAAACATTTTAGTTCCAAAATTGAAGTACCCGTCAATGTTGAAGCAAACCTAGAGATAACGTATCCTCATAATACCCCTGAGGAGTGTTATCGAAGGTCGATATTTTACCGTGCTCAGACTATTTTAATTCAAGGACTCAAATAAAGATTTGCTAAGAATAGAATTATCTTGAAAGCGTTTGATATTTTACTTCAAAACAGTAATCCCTGCTCAAATTGAGAAGCTTAAACCCCTTAAATTATTTTATGAGGGAAAATCTTCAGAAGCAGTAATTGAAAATGAGTATATATTGTGGTGTCATAAATGGGGAAAATCGGACAAGAAAAGAGACCTAAAGGATTTTGTCAATTTTAGATGAGGTGTGATGTGACATTTTATACAAACATCAATTCTTGTTGAATAGTGCTAGCTGCTTCTGCCTGTTTCAATGTGTGAGGTGGAAAGGTCATTATCATCTCTAAAAAGAATAAAAATTTCTTCGAAACTCAATGGAGAACAACGACTCAACGGCCTTTACTAATGTTTATTCATTACCCAGTATCGTTCACGGAGAGGAAGTCCTTGATGAAATGCAAAGAATCCTAAAAGAAAAATCCCTATGAAGAAATCCCAAGGTAATTCAATTCAACTCCTTTGTATGTTGAATTAAACAAATCTGTTTGTGTTAATTTATTATTCAGGTGGCAATATATGCTTGTATTACTATTATGGCATATCTGTTTATTGTTTCCCGTAGATTTCGTGTCACTAACAATCATATCCAAAAAATTCCGGCGACCAAATTGTTTTTGTTTATCCATACTGAATTAGGTTATGAAAGATAGTAATACTAAGGCCTCATTGATACTATGAGTTTTGATTTTGAAAATAAAATTAGAAAACGTAATTATTATTATTGGATACTCAAAACATTATTACCTCCTATTATTAAGTACTGATATTTGTAAAAAATAAAATTTAGGAATGTGCATAGAGGTGTTCAAAACATGATCATCGGATGAAACAGCATGCTTTGCGTGCAAATTTATCAAAATATCATTTGAGTGTGGTCATGTGGGACCCCCCCTTTCCCCGAAGCAGAACTCTGGCTACGCCACTGCCCAACATAATATCTCCTTGTTACCAGGTGTAATAATAGAAAGTTTCATGACGGAATCAATTCTTTAATTTCTATTAATGGTGTAACCATATTCAATAAATGTTGGTAAATTGTTTCGTCCATGCACTGGTACAACAGAAATTATCAGGTTTATTCTGTAAGTGAATCTCTTTTCAATCCAACATATCTGCGACATTCTTTTCTTTTTGGAATTTACTGTAGGGCTAATAATTATCTTTTTCACTATTAATTTAATAAAATGCAATGGATTATATATTTTAATATTTTAATCAATAATCTAATCAGTAGTGATTATGTAATAATGTCTTATTGTTGAGTGAATTTGTATTGCCATATAAGGTAGTAAAAAAATCAATAGATACGTTATGTAATCACAATTTCTCAATTCGCTAATCCTAAGAAGAAAACTATGGCGTGTGGAGAACACTTCAACATAATATATTTTATCGCCAACCGTCAGTAAAGCCGTCAATTATCAGATTGATTTCCGGAAGTAAACAAACAGTTTACCTTATCCTATACCTCGCGGCAGATAAAGTGACATATGAGTCTGGTAAAGTGACATATGCGTCAGGTAAAGTGACATATGCGTCAGG
>JALBCR010002743.1:312500-329365 GCA_030710515.1 Abscondita cerata
AATTAGAAGTACATAAGGACATTGTTATTTAACTAATAAATGTATTGGCGCACCTTATCCTTACATTTGATACAGGTCTTGTATCGTTATCAAGTCTACTAGCTTTGTTTTTTTAAATAAATTATAAAATTAGACTCAGATGGCATTGACGTTCGTGGCCTAAGTAGTATTAATTTTATTTTTTTTTGCAGGAGCCCAAACTTTTACACATCCAGTTTAATTGAACGTTGAGAAAAAAATGCTTTATACATAATAATTGAAATTTTCAAACTAATCATTAGCGGAAATACGCGATCATACCCCGAAAGCAATTTCGCAGGAGCAAAATACACGTCCAGTTTAATTGAACTTTGAGAATGAAATGCTTTGTTAATAAGAATTAAATTTTTTTCATCCGACCCCCCGCCAAGCGCAAGCGAAAATACACGCTCATAAACGAAACCAAATTCGCAAGAAAAAATCATTTTATACATCCAATACTTTAGAATGTTGAACGAGAAATGCTATACAAATAGATCATTCAAATTTTCAAACTCAACTCCCACTAATTATCGTGAAGGTTGCCGAACATTGTCGGCGGCTGACCGCACCCACGTGGCCATCTTGACTTACTCACGTACTTTGCCGACAAAAACCGAACGCAAAGATAGCCGACGGCGGTCGAAAGCTCCCTAAGATGGCCGACGACCGAAAGCTTCCGAACATTGCCAACCGCAGCCAGGCCGCCATCGTGCCGTACTCAATAACACGAACATTGACGACGACGACCGACGATCCGGATTGTACTCTTGGCGCCATCTTGCCTTTACTCACAAACATTGCTTAAAAAGCGCGCACGCGTCAAATGACAACCGAGCATCAACGCCGCCATTTTGTCTTACAAACGAAGAATACTAAATATAGCCGACGACGACCGAGCATCAACGACGCCATCTTGCTTTGAAAACGAATTATTGAAATAGTAATGAATAAACTAGCACCAAAACAAAAACTTTGGATAAAGAAACACCCCTGGAAAACCAAATCAATAAAACAGTGCGTAAAGAGGCCTACAGACACTCGTACATGTATTAAAACATAAAAGTACGTCGTTGTACGCGCGTGGATGTACGTCAATATACTTTTTATCTCCACACGTATAAACTTGTGAGGTGAGGTAAATTTACTTGCAATGGCGTGCGTTTGTGTGATAAAGCAAAAGACACGTGAAATAAATTAAATAAACTTTACAAAATTGTCGCGAAGCTGACAAATTTTTTTAAACAATAGAAGTTCTTGTCTACACATTTGCATACCTTTACTTTAACCTTTCGAAAGTGTTTCATTTGTTCTTTTAGGAGTTTGGTTAAAATAAAACAAAAAACAACTTATTGTGTTTTTTGACTGTTTGCGACGTTTCGGTAATCTTTATTAATAATGTGTTTTCTTGATTGGGCTTTTGTCAGTTATACAATAAGAGTCACTATTATTAATTATGAACAATGAGAACATAGTTCGATGTCAATTTTTAGAGATTTAATTAAAATTGTAAACGTTAAACATATAAAAAAAACATGAAAACATTTATCAAAAGTAAATATTTAACATAAAGTACTCGTGATTAACGATATAGTCGAACCATTCTTGTGTGCGTTGCGCCGTAAGAATTTTATTTATAAATGATAACGTTAAACTATGATTTAATGCAATGTATGTTGTTGCATACGAGGCCAACATTGAGTTTATTAGTCTAATACGATAACATTACAAATGAAATTATATAAACAATATATTCCTTTTGTGTGTCTAGGTAATTAAGATTTTGTAATTAAAAATGACTTGATTACTAAGATAACATTATAAAAATTTTGTGTCAAATATCAATTTCCCTGTTTAGATACTAGGGTGATTATTTTTCTTTTGTGTTTTTATTGTTTCAAATCAAATGCGATGATATATGTTTTATTTAATAAATTATGTTACTTTATACATGGTTAAAAGCTTGTTTAATTCACATTCGTGTATGTTTTGTTTGCGTTTGAATAACGTTACAGGTAGAAAATTGTATTTTACACAAGGTAAGTCAAAAAATACTTGTTTCAAGAACTTCCAGTTATCAGAGGTCGGGGGTTCTTCACCACGTCATCTCCGATTGGTGCCCACAAATACCGACACATTTCCTTATATATGACGATCCAACGACCTTTTAGCACGTCCCGAATTAAGTTCACAAAAGCATTTCTTGTGAACCACGCTCACCCGTTCTGAGCTAAGCCCATCACTATTTGTGTTGCGTTGCATCTCACGAATCGACATTGTGACGTAAAAATTACCAAATTCTACAAAATATGAGTAACCTCTAATTGGAAATGCAAAAAAATTTGGGGTTATCCTAAAATATTGATATAGGCAAGGAAAACAGAGTATTAGACTAATTGCACAAATTGACTGTGGTAACTATGGTGTAAAAGTAAAACTTTGGGAAATTCTCGACAACAAATACAACCAAGAAGCTCAGCTAACACATTTAAGCGGAATTTATATATCCCGTTGGGGGTGGAGAAAGCCCTGTACCTAGTTACTTAAATTTTGGTAGTACAACGTGACAACTTTAAGTCGTGGTTGCTTTTGTGATTTGATATTCTTCGATTGGTTCGTTCGGATCTTTTGCTTCTAGCAGTAAAATTGCGCCTGTAAACGAGCATGTGTGAAGGTGATATCAAATTTTCTCTAGAGAGCGGATTTGTATTTATTATTATGTATTTACGGTTGGACCACCATTTTATAAAAGATGGATTTATTTGGGTAATCTGGTGGGTCGCCGCTGAATGCTGGTGGTCAGTTGATGTAGCGAGTGTAAAGTTTGTGTAGGAGAGCCTCTAGAAAAAAGATTGAGTTTACGATAGTGGACGCGAAACCGGATATTCCCGTTTTTCTTAGTTACGATGAGTTGGTATTTGCTCGATTTCCGGATTAATAAGCTCCTTTCAGCAGGATAGTAAAAGTATAGTGGAGACCGAATGAGGCCCTCATTGCGTAGTCAAATGATGTGTTTCATCGTCGGAGTGATAGTAGACGTATTGAATTTTCCAGTAAAGGGATCCCGGAATGCGCCTAATAGCAGGTAGGTGAGTTGGGTTTCGAATTCGACAGGGAACCCGTGATCGATTCTAGGGAGCGTCGCAAAGTTGCGCGTGGCGATGGACTTTCTCTCAGTACAATGTTTTGTTGGTGGGGTGGGTTGGGTTTGTTGTTGTGGGGGGGGGGGGGGGGGGGGGGGGGGGGGGGGGGGGGGGGGGGGGGGGGGGGGGGGGGGGGGGGGGGGGGGGGGTTGGGGGGGGGGGGGGGGGGGGGGGGGGGGGGGGGGGGGGGGGGGGGGGGGGGGGGGGGGGGGGGGGGGGGGGGGGGGGGGGGGGGGGGGGGGGGGGGGGGGGGGGGGGGGGGGGGGGGGGGGGGGTGGGGGGTTTTGTTGTGTGTTTGTTTGTTTTGTTGGGTGTTTTGGTTTGGGGGGGGGGTGGGGTTTTTTTTGGGGGTGGTGGGGTGTGTGGTTGCTTGGTGCCAACATAGATTGACGTCTTGTTGTTGTTAAAGCTTTCTAGGACATTTTTGTGTGTTGCCACTGAATTTTGGTGGTCGGTTAATGTTACGAATGTTTAGTTCGTGTAGCTAGGTGTTTCGATTCAGACCAGTATGCGACTTCTTTCTCGCATTGTTGTGGAAACTTCTCTCAGTACATGGTGTGTGGTTGCTTGGTGCCAAAATAGATTGACGGCTTGTTGTTGTTAAAGCTTTTCTAGAACATTTTAGTGTGTTGCCACTGAATTTTGGTGGTCGGTTAATGTTACGAATGTTTAGTTCGTCTAGCTAGGTGTTTCGATCCAGACCGTATGCGACTTCTTTCTCGCATTGTTGTGGAAACGGTTTTGGTTTCTCTCAGTACAAGGTGTGTGGTTTTGCTTTGGTGCCAAAATAGATTGACGGCTTGTTGTTGGTTAAGCTTTTCTAGGACATTTTAGTGTGTTGCCACTGAATTTTGGTGGTCGGTTAATGTTACGAATGTTTAGTTCGTCTAGCTAGGTGTTTCGATGCCAGACCAGTATGCGACTTCTTTCTCGCATTGTTGTGGAAACTCTCTCAGTACTATGGTGTGTGGTTGCTTGGTGCCAAAATAGATTGACGGCTTGTTGTTGTTAAAGCTTTTCTAGGACATTTTAGTGTGTTGCCACTGAATTTTGGTGGTCGGTTAATGTTACGAATGTTTAGTTCGTGTAGCTAGGTGTTTTCGATCGCAGACTAGTATGCGACTTCTTTCTCGCATTCTTTGTGGGAAACTCTCTCAGTACATGGTGTGTGGTTGCTTGGTGCCAAAATAGATTGACGGCTTGTTGTTGTTAAAGCTTTTCTAGGACATTTTAGTGTGTTGCCACTGAATTTTGGTGGTCGGTTAATGTTACGAATGTTTAGTTCGTCTAGCTAGGTGTTTCGATCCAGACCAGTATGCGACTTCTTTCTCGCATTGTTGTGGAAAGCGTTTTTGGATTATATGCTGGCTGATGGCACAGAAAAAGTCGCCCACACACACACGTATTGAAAAAAGGATAATTTGGCAATAGTTCAGAGGAGCTGTAATTATCGATTGTTCGAAGAACACTAAATTACTTTTTATTTATCTAAATAAACTTTACGTTCAAACCTGATTTTACCTTTTTTTATTTTGAACATTTTTCTAGGACATTTTAGTGTGTTGCCACTGAATTTTGGGTGATCGGTTAATGTTACGAATGTTTAGTTAGTCTAGCTAGGTGTTTCGATCTCAGTACATGGTGTGTGGTTGCTTGGTGCCAAAATAGATTGACGGCTTGTTGTTGTTAAAGCTTTTCTAGGACATTTTAGTGTGTTGCCACTGAATTTTGGTGGTCGGTTAATGTTACGAATGTTTAGTTCGTCTAGCTAGGTGTTTCGATCCAGACCAGTATGCGACTTCTTTCTCGCATTGTTGTGGAAACTCTCTCAGTACAAGGTGTGTGGTTGCTTGGTGCCAAAATAGATTGACGGCTTGTTGTTGTTAAAGCTTTTCTAGGACATTTTAGTGTGTTGCCACTGAATTTTGGTGGTCGGTTAATGTTACGAATGTTTAGTTCGTCTAGCTAGGTGTTTCGATCCAGACCGTATGCGACTTCTTTTCTCGCATTGTTGTGGGAAACTCTTTCAGTACATGGTGTGTGGTTGTTGGTGCCAAAATAGATTGACGGCTTGTTGTTGTTAAAGCTTTTCTAGGACATTTAGTGTGTTGCCACTGAATTTTGGTGGTCGGTTAATGTTACGAATGTTTAGTTCGTCTAGCTAGGTGTTTCGATCCAGACCAGTATGCGACTTCTTTCTCGCATTGTTGTGGAAACTCTCTCAGTACATGGTGTGTGGTTGCTTGGTGCCAAAATAGATTGACGGCTTGTTGTTGTTAAAGCTTTCTAGGACATTTTAGTGTGTTGCCACTGAATTTTGGTGGTCGGTTAATGTTACGAATGTTTAGTTCGTCTAGCTAGGTGTTTCGATCCAGACCAGTATGCGACTTCTTTCTCGCATTGTTGTGGAAACTCTCTCAGTACATGGTGTGTGGTTGTTTGGTGCCAAAATAGATTGACGGCTTGTTGTTGTTAAAGCTTTTCTAGGACATTTTAGTGTGTTGCCACTGAATTTTGGTGGTCGGTTAATGTTACGAATGTTTAGTTCGTCTAGCTAGGTGTTTGCTTGATCCAGACCAGTATGCGACTTCTTTCTCGCATTGTTGTGGAAACTCTTTCAGTACATGGTGTGTGGTTGATTGGTGCCAAAATAGATTGACGGCTTGTTGTTGTTAAAGCTTTTCTAGGACATTTAGTGTGTTGCCACTGAATTTTGGTGGTCGGTTAATGTTACGAATGTTTAGTTCGTCTAGCTAGGTGTTTCGATCCAGACCAGTATGCGACTTCTTTCTCGCATTGTTGTGGAAACTCTCAGTACATGGTGTGTGGTTGCTTGGTGCCAAAATAGATTGACGGCTTGTTGTTGTTAAAGCTTTTCTAGACATTTTAATGTGTCGCCACTGAATTTTGGTGGTCGGTTAATGTTACGAATGTTTAGTTCGTTCAGCTAGGTGTTTCGATCCAAACCAGTATGCGACTTCTTCTCGCATTGTTGTGAAACTCTCTCAGTACAAGGTGTGTGGTTGCTTGGTGCCAAAATAGATTGACGGCTTGTTGTAGTTAAAGCTATTCTAGGACATTTTAGTGTGTCGCCACTGAATTTTGGTGGTCGGGTAATGTTACGAATGCTTAGTTCGTCTAGCTAGGTGTTTTGATCCAAACCAGTATGCGACTTCTTTCTCGCATTGTTGTGGAAACGGTTTTTGGATTATATGCTGGCTGATGGCACAGAAAAAAGTCCCCCACACACACACGTATTAAAAAAAGGGATAATTTGCAATAGTTCAGAGGAGCTGTAATTATCGATTGTTCGAAGAACACTAAATTACTTTTTATTTACAAATAAACTTTACAGTTCAAACCTGATTTTACCTTACTTTGAACAAGAATAATCTCTTAATGAAACAAATTATAATCTTGATGTAGTATCATGTAGATATTTGCGCAAACACCTAATTCTAATCCCTAGCTCAGTATTTTTAATCAAAAGATTACATACGATTTACATAACAAATACCATCATCCTATAAGGAAATAGTCCAATAATTCCATTATTTGACAAAGAGGAAAGGAGAATATTCAGAGCTCACAGGAGAATGTTTGAAATTATAGTACCACTTCTGACTTCTTACCTATGCGAAGCAACGTTATTTTAATGTTAAACTAGAAAACTAGGGAGAAATAATAGCTCGAATCAGAAAACAAAAATTAGTATCCCCTGAGGATGACTTTGTGACCCCTTTGGAGGTCGTAACACCCAAGTTAAAAAACACAAGTTCTAATCTACAGCTTTTATTTCAAATGTCCGTCAGTAAATAAAAAATATTATCTCATTGTAAGTTTGCTACAACATAACAATTAAAGTCTGTTTACGTTAAGAATAAGATGACTCAAATTTTGTAATTTATTACAGCCAATATAACATAAATTTTTTGTTACCATATAATATAAATTAAAGTTACTTTACTTATGTTAAGTTGGAAAACTTCACATGCAATATACAGTATTTTTCACTCAACGAATATAGTTGGAAGTGCAATTAGTAGAAAAGTAAAGTTATATACTCAACGGTTATATCGGTTATATGCAAACATAACAACCTTGTAACAAACTGCTGTCTGACGTCATCCTATTGCTATCGTGAACGAACTTTACTAATACATTACAAGGACGAACTTACTTGGATATTTGGAATCTCAGCAACCAATCTGTAACAAAGAAAATCTTAGTTATAAAATCAAGAATAAACAATTTCCAAAAATATGTAAAAACTTACATCAATATAATACGTATTTTGCCGTTTTAACCGCACCGGTAATACGTGACACAACTACAATAAATGCGACCAACACGAACTCGCACATTTTAATTGAAATTAAAGATAAAAGTTAATTAAAGTTTCTAAGGTAAAAACGCATTGATATAAAACTCGATTACCCGAATAAAACACCTCTTTTTCTGGATTTTTAGAAATGAAGAGCCTGTATAAACACGTCGCGATTTAACAACCAATTGTTTTCAGAGCCATCTTAGGTTTGACTTTTTCAAACGTTTTACCGGTAGTATTTAAAATGCGGTTATATACCGGGTGGGAAAAATTTAATTGCTCATCATTGGGATATTGTAAACTGTATGAGATAAGAAGTCGCTTAAATTAGATAAAAGTTTAAAAAATTTTGGGGAGATTTCATCACTTCTTTCAGATTTGAGAAAAAAGACATGGTTTACTAGATATTGCAAAAAAACCGAAAACTGTGATTTTCTTTGTTTTTAAATATCTCTGCCGTTATAAAAATTGTTGATTTGAAATTTATAGAGCATTTATAAAAAAATGCCGGTAAATGCAGTGGTGATCTTGAAATGTTTTTAACATTATCGGTTTTCAGTTATAACAGTCAACGTTCTTATTTCTTATTAACGCCATTTGGATTTTTATGGCAGTCGATAGTACAGATCAAATGCTAAACAACGATGTATCACACTTGATATTTTGTCTTTGATGAACATAAAAAATCAACGTTTTAAATTTTTGAAAAGCTTGATGAGAAAAACAATTGAAAGTTGGTATCGTGCGTCATAGCAACCGTTGTTTACCTCACATCGTTTTGTAGAATAATAACTAGCAATACAATGTATAAAAACTTATGGCAGTTCTTGTACTGCCAACTCAAACTTAACTTCAGGAGCCAGTTCCTGAGAATACTAGAGAGTAAATGTTATGTCATGGAAACAGTTTAAATTCCTTCTTTCTGTATTTTACTTCTTTCTTCGTTCTACATTTATTTAGGTAAATCACTTTTTATATAATCATGCAATTTAAACTCCAATCTAAATCAATTAAAAATTCTTTTGAAATTAAAACTACACCCTTTTAAAGAAAAATGGAAAGTAGATATGTTTATAGAAGATTAGAAAACGTAAGAATTACGAAATTGAGAAATCAGAAATTAAGTTTCCGTAACATTGCTACACAAGGCTCCATCAGAACGACGGTTCATCACCCAAACATGTCAAACAGCAATAATCTATTGTATGTGCTTTTTGGATATTGAGAAGAACTTCGGGATAGAAAAAAGATTTTAAAAAATCAGAGGTGTAGAAACCAAAGCAAACAATTTCACCGTGTTAGTGAAAACACCAAAAAATGCTCTAATGGAGGCTTATTGTAGCCACTAACATATAGCCTACTTGTGATTGACATCCTCTGCACCATATCAAGCAAAAGAGTACATAGATGACGTAGGAAAACGTTGAGGAGACCTAGAGATACTGTTGAAAACAGGAAAGTGGTGCTGAGTTAAAGAGTTGGAGTCACTTTCCTGGTCACAAATGAAAACTCGACAGTCGGTCAAGCAAATCAGAGTAAAATACTTGGTACTATTAGTACTACGAGAGTTCGAATAAACAGGTACAAAACGATTTCCTGTTCCCAAAATTTTTGTTGCCGTGACGAGACCAGTTCTTTACAGCGTCCTTTAAATTGTGAAGAAGTGCTTTCCTTTCAAATGCTACGCTACGTTTTTTCACTTCCTTGTGCGGTGGATATCTGTAAATGAAAAAGGTACTGACGGTTCCTCGGGCGCCATATTTTATAAAAGTCTGTAACGGTTGTAGTTTACAAATACATAAAAGAATCGACGGCTCTAGCGGTACAACCTAGATAAAAAAAGAATAATACTATTTAGCTCGAATTAGCGCACTAAATTCCTGGAAGATCTCTAATTTGTAAGAGTTATCACAACAGTGTCCGGCTTCGTCGGTGAGTTGGGGGGTCCTTAAGGAAAATGAAAAGAAATAAACTGCTGCGTAACTTGGCGTTACCTGCTGAGTAATAGAGAGAAATAAAACCGACCAACATGAGTTCAACAAGTTTTACTAAAAGATCTAACACGCTAAGACGAACACAAATCAGAGAGACACATAGACAATTTAAATATAGCAAATACCAACTTCAAAATACTAGGAGAATATGTGTGAAGTAAAAGAGACTGTCGCATAAAGTTTACAGGCGTTAGCAATAACGATTTAATTAAAGCTCGTAATTAATGTATCAAATTCAGATAAGTTTGTAGTTACATCCCAAATTTAGAGATAGCGTACCAATTGAGAATTGGTTACTACGAAAACTCGACGTACACACGTCACTTACACAACGGTGCCTTAATACTAACTTAAACTCGGAAAAACACGATAAGCGGATCTCGTCAACCCAAAAAGCCTTTTGTTTTAACTTCGCCCTCGTTAGCTAAAGCGCCCATGCTCTGATAGAGCCAATGAAAACAAAACCGAGCGTCGGTAGTAGAGTTCACCTCGAATAAAAATTTTCTAAAGTACTAGAGTTTTAAACCGTTCAATGTCACGTGTACGTAAGCTTCTTACGCATTTATATTGAGTAAGATACTTAAACATTAAAACTTCGCTGTGTTCTAGTAGTATGCAGTCCAGAGAATAAACATTCTTGCTAGAGGCAGCATTGGACAGCTTCAGAAAGTAGATAATTCCAGAATTTTCCTTAGGGGAGGTTTATATTGAAGAGCAGATAACAAATAGGGTCTCTCAAAGTAATAGGTATGCAGCATGAACGAGTCGGTAGGCCTGCAGCATTCACCAGCTGTTGTCTGCTTAAGTGTAGGCGAAATCGTGGTACTCGAACAGTTAGGTAGCGAGAGGTTCCTAAATAGCCATTCTAGCACCCCCAGGAGTTTTCCAGCTGTAAGATACAGTGAAAGTTAACACACTTGCTAAAGCAAACGTTCTAATTAACAATTAATATAACCTCTAAATTAACCAAAGAAATAACAAAGAACCCAACTTACAGCGTAAATTGATCGGATTTATCCTTCCGCAATCAATTATGGTGCAATTATTAAAGCCACGTCAAAATTTCACTTATACTTTTTAGCTTCGTGAAACACCGTCAATCGCCCAAAAGGAAAAAGAAAGATGTCGATCCGTCGTTTAGTTAAGAATGCCGTAATTCCAATTCACCAATAGGAAAATTTGTTGTAGGCGCAGTAGATTTGATTTTTGCCGTAACGCGCAAGCTACGCCATACGTTTTTAACACTGCTTACGACCTACGTTCAGGTTCGACCTCTTCGCAGATGGTCATTCCTCTGACTCGGGTAGCTGCAGCGAAGAAACGATACTCCAGGGTTTCAAGTCGTCGCAGGGAGCAAACAAAAAATAAAACTCAAATCCTTTAATTCTACGCAACAACGGAAATGATCAACTCAATAAACGGAAACAAGCAGCGCAGCCATACTAACCCTTCTAGCCAAAGCTCTACTAGCCAAGCAATAAGTGGTCGCAAGTAAAATGGCGGTAGGAACGGATCGGGTTGATCGGTGGACAAAGTAGAGTAAGAATTTAGATAACAGCAGGTCGGGTTTGATTAACGTACGAAAAGCGTCACGTTAATTCAACCCAAAATGCACAATGAAAATGCATCGTTACAATATTAACAGTTACGTTGTTAAGACCTTTCTTACCTTTTCATTTAAACAAGCCTTAGTAACCCTAGAAAAATTAGACTAAACTACCCAAGTACTAGTGGTGTGTAAGGAACTTGCAGAGAACAAATGTAGGCGCAAACTTGGAATCCTGAGGTAGATATTCAGCATGATGGTTTGACTCATTTTACTTAGGAACCTGTTGTCTAGCGATGTAAGACTGTAAAGCTGTGTTTTTGGTAAATGTAATAGGCTTTACGGACCATGATTAAACATAATCTTTTTTAGGATCTGCTCCTATTTTTTCATAAGAGTGCCAAAGCCAGTCGAAAACCTGGTTGAATATCTTGTAACCAAACAACGATACCGCTGTGAAGATTTTCTCTCCTATCCTTTGTCGTATGGTTTATAGTATATGAGAGAAGCAGATAATTCAAATAGAAACCTTACTCACTATACAGACGATGATATATCAAACACTTTTTGTTCAACACTAACAACAGAACGGCATTACGCAATACAAAGCGACACAGAAGAATAAGATCCGATGGTTTGTAGATAAACCAAAACCTGTGAGAATACCGAGTAGGAGTATTTAAGAAAATTTAACTTGGGAAAAAGTGTATCAGAAACAACATTCATATCTTTACTCTTGCTTGAGCTCCCATAGAGAGCCCTTCTGTGAAATTGCAATCCCACTTTTTCGAACAACACTTTGTGAACGACGAGTGCAGATTTGTTACTTGTAGATAAGACTTTGGCCTATCTACTCAAAGAGTAAAGCCAAAACGGAGACGACCATTGAACTGTATCTTTTGGTTCACCCTCAGTAGTATTAAGTTAATTTCGTGTTGAGCTCAGTATATATGGATAAGTTTACATAGTTTGAAAAGCGTTTCAGCTGCCTTGTGATGAGTTTGGAATCATACTAATTTGTATTACGCAACTTTGTCGACAGATGTTAGCAGTTATTTAAGTCAAGTGTACAAAAAGAACTTATAATCAAGTTCCCTCACTCCTGAAGAGTCCCTAAGGGACGAAACTGCTGTCCAGTGATTCTCGGTGTTTGTTTGCTATTGTATTTGTCTTGCAAATTTACAGCAGACGATTCAAGATTGTTATTTATGCCAGTTGGCTATAATAATCAAAGAACCGACTTGTAACTGCTTACACATTTGTCGACAAAGTTGCAATCATGCAAATTAATTTAAGGTACGTGTTACGATAGCACGAAGCGGCACTTGATGTCGCAACACTTATTTAACAACCATATTAATATTTGAGTCAAAAGAACCCGAATGACAACTTTATTGTATGCTTTCACAAACTATTTTTTTGGATAATAATTTATTTAATACAAGAATGTCGCGTGTCGTTTCCAACACTTTACTTAATACAAACGTACCGATTGATTTAGTTGTTTGTAATTGAAGTGTTGAGCTTTCCAGTGAAGATGTTTTTCATGGAGCTTTGGTTTATTAAAGGTTGCACAACCGAAGAATGACACTTGAGGCTACGTTTCCGGAGAGTTCGGTCGAAAAAGATGAACATGAAACTTTATCACATATGCAAGCAGAGATAAAACGAACGATCGTACAGCAAGAGCTGGTACTGATCTTAATGATCAACCAATGGGAATTAGCTCAAATCTGAGGTTGTGAAGTTTTGCTAAAATTCGAATCAGTTTATGTTTCAAAAGGTCCAGCTCAAAGAGCAACCCTTCTGAACCGTCTTACGCAGCAAAAATGCGAAATGGTAATTCCAAAGCCTCTTTTTCGACCCCGCGAATAAACTAAAACCCCTGAATATCAATGGTGAATTGCTGACCATCATGTTATATACAGTTTGCCTAGTCGTTTTCGCACGTGGACGTCCCGACAATCAAAATCATAGAGGAGTATAACGCAAGAAATCAAAAGTCAAATGATAACGAAAGCGCGACCGTGTTCCTAAAGAGACAATTATAATTCAGCAAGAAAAACAAATTCAAACAAAAGATTTTGATAATAACAAAGCCACCAAGAACAAATTAGACAAAAAACGTAGAAGGAAGTGTGGTGTGCGGTGTTACCGCCAGTTTAGTAAACTGACCACCACCGCGCTGATTTGATTCCAGTAGACAGCAAGAATTTTTCTCGACCTATTTTAGAAGGTATGCTCCCACCGTGCCTCGGATTACTATATTAACATTCTGATAATTGTTACAAGACATCTTTTTCAACCCGTCTGGCTATCGTGGAACTGTAAGGCCAATTTTCCTAATCTAGTGAGGCGATGTTTTTACGAAGGAGCAAGAAACTGTGTCATAAAATCGAGAGTTAATGACTTACTTCCGGTAATACTCTCTGAGAATGTATTGGGTTAATTTCGATTTGATCCGAGTGCTTATGAATTATTTCTATGTGCTATAGTTTTAAAGAGCTGTTTCAGTTCGCCTTGTGCGAATTGAGTTTGGGATCCTATGAGGTTTAGTCTGCTTTGACAAACTAATTTTGTGAAAAATAAGTTATTTAATAGTCATGTCGTTGCAAATATTGTACTTAATACGAACACGAAGGACAAATCAAGATTATTTGTAATGGAGTTTTTGTGTTTTGAGGATGTGTTCTACTACAGATAAATTGATTGAACTATTAATACGGAGATTATTGATCTCGAGATATTCAACTTAGGTGTGTTAAGTCATTTTGTTGAGCTTTTCAGTGAGCTTAAGTTTATTGAAGGTGATTTAAGGATCATTCGTACGTGTACGCCTTAGGTTGCTGAGTGTCACCGGCGATTTTGACGGAAACGAAACCTAAGTCTCCTTCAATTAGTGATATTTTCTGCTTAAAAACATGTTATTCTTTGCGTAATTCCTTTATCCGAATTCAAATTAAGTATGGAACCAAATGTATCGTGAGAAAATAACTTGTTTAACTAACTAACAAATAAATCATTCATCGTAATGGTGGTTAGAACCAATTACTTTGTAATCATGGTCTGGTTGGGTTAGTCACAGGGAGATAAAAATAAAAAACATTGGCAGTTTAAATTTATTGTACAAGTGCTGAACTTATTTCGTTTTACGTACATAGAAATATTCCAAAGGTTCTTTATTGTCATCTATAATCCAAACAGAACCATGAGACGCCGTCTCGATAAGACCTACAGCGTGTTGGGCAACGTGTTCTGGACTAAAAAAAAAGTTTAATTATTGTAAATTGTCACACATTACTCACCTTTGAAATTTCAATGAACCTTTGTCAGCTAAATAAGCTGTCAAGTATTCCTGTCGCATAATGTTATCTTTATATTTCTGTGTCAACGGTGTATCGGTGTATCCTGGGCATACAGCAAAAATTCTTACCCCGCTGATTTTGTAATGCATTTCGGCACCGAACGCATGCGTAAGACCCATTATACCGAATTTTGTAGCAGAATAAATAGGAATCGGAGGTGCTGCACTGATTCCAGCTAATGAAGAAATATTGACAACGACCCCTTCATGGTCGCTTTTATGATTGAAAATGTAATTCTGAATAGCCAGCAACGTTCCGTTTATAGTACCTTTCTGCAAGTTAGCGTTATTAGAAATAAACCTTCACCAAAACATACTTATACAAGATTCACATCTACTGATTTTTCCCAGTTTCGTTCATCCATTATTCCAGCATTGTTAATAAGTATGTCAAGGAACTTATATTTTTCAATAGTTTTCTTGAAAGCATCTGAAAATCAATAAGTTAATTTTAAAATTTAACAAAACCAGTGTGATTACCTTCAAATTGTTCTTTACTAACCACATCGACTTTTACAAAAAGAACCTTATCTTGTCCAAACTCATCCTCTAAAACTTTTACAGAATTTCGTCCAAGCTCATCGTTAACATCGGCCAAAGTTACACCCTAAAATTTTGCATTAATTTGTCCAAAAATTACAAAAAAAATTATACCTTCAACCCTTTTTTTAACAATTCTTTTGCGTACAGAAACCCAAGACCAGAAGCTCCTCCAGTAATTAAGGCAACTTTACCTTCAATTTCGAACATGTCTGTTTTAGAAGCAACTTAATGAGTATGGGAATATAATTTCCTTTAAGTGCCAATCAGTAACTGTTAATTATAAATTTTTTTGTTGATAATAAATAGTAGTTATTTAACGAACAAGTATATTAATGATGGTTATTAATAATTGAGTCAGCGAGCGCAGCGAGCGAACTTGTTAATTATTGAGATTATTTTTTAAATTATTTTAACAGTCCTGTCAGCCAATCGTAATAAGAAAAAAATTCAAATCGGCCAATAGCATCAAAATTACACTGACTATTTGCTAGTAGCTAATTACAGCGACTATTTTTTTACGTTGTTTCATTGGATCTTTGTTTAAATAAATTCATAAAAAAGTTAGGATTTATTTGGTTGTTAAGGTAACATAGCCATTTGTATCAATATAAATAATAAAAATTCAGCACTGTCGCCATTGTGAATTTCGCTTTTGAGATTTTCTCTAACATAAGGTAATTGAATTGGTATGAATTCTAAGAAATTTTACAATTAGTCATCTTACAGAAACCAACATAAGCACGAGATTTGATCAAAGCTCGGCTGATTCAATACAAACAGCTGTCGAACAAACAACACCAGTCAACACCAAAAAAAGCAGAAACACAATATGGAAACAGTTTTTAAAGTTTTGCTTTGAACGTAATTATGAGTTAACTGCAACAACCGAGGTGAAACAGATCGCATCAATTTTGGAGGACTTGGCATATAGCATGCGCAAAAAATGGAACCACAAAATTTATCCAGGAAAAATATTTCAGAGATAATAGAAAAATTGATACCTTCACTGCTATCGAATTTAAGATTGCACGAGACGCGCAAACGTCGAGAACTTCAACATATCCCGGAAAAGAAAAAAATCATCTTCTGCAGCTCTCAGGAAAGAAGAAATAGAACAAATGATAGCAGTAGCCGACAAAATACTCCAAATGGCTTACAAAGAAAATTTTATCACACTGCTAGCTACGAACTCGCTTGGAGAGGGGGAGAAGCGACGAAAGCATTGGTGCAATATTTTAGAGAAGAAATAGATCATTATGGAAATCAAACTGGAAGGATAGAATATCCAATAATTTCTAATACCGCACAAGGTGAATCGAGCAGGTTAACTGATAGCAAATTTTTAACGCCAAATAAAAATGACACTGACAAATGTCCGGTACGTCTTTTCATAAATTAATCTAAAAAGAAGTGAACATATTCAAACTGATCGTTTATTTTGGCACCTAATCCATATTGACAGGAATCTTTATCCAAGGGGTGGTATAACAATCTCCCGGTAGAACAAAACGAAATAGGAAAATGGACAAAACAGGCGGCCTAAAAGATTGGTTTGGATCCTAACAAGATAAAAATTACCAACCATTCAAATCGTTCTTCCGCTGTAACACAACTAGCTAAAAGTGGAGTAGGTGAGCAGCAGTTGTTAAAAATAACGGGACACTCATCTGAAGCTCCATCAAACCCTATCTTCAACTTGACGAAGAGCATCACGCAACCGTAATCAACAACTTAAGAAGACATACTGTTTCGTCCTCTTCATCTCAAGGAAATTGTACAATTACTTACACTAATTGCACCGTTAATTACAACAATTGTAAACATACTTAATTGTTTAATAAAGATACTTAATACTTGTTTAACATTTTGCGACATAGTTTAAAAAATAATTACGACGAATTATATTCGTGGTTATAATTTTATTGGTAAT
>JALBCR010002744.1:0-32970 GCA_030710515.1 Abscondita cerata
TATATGTATTTATTTTTTTGTTCTTTTACAAATTAACAAAATGATTCGGTTTCAAAAATCCAATAAACTTAACAAACATAAACAAAATAAAAAAAATTTCACACTCCTTCCCCTATTAAAAACCCTCACTCTATAAAATTACTTTAATTTTTCTGTTTTTCCAATCCTCCTCTCTATCACCGCCTTCATCCAATTCACCCCTTCTCCTCCCTCCCCCAATAATACCTCATCTTCTCTTTCTTCCTCCCTTAATTCCCCACACTCTTCTCTTAGATGCCTTATATTTTCCCACCTCTCTCCACACAACCTACATCGCCTCTTGTCATCTTCTATCCAATATTTGTTCTCGTTCTCCTCATTACCACACCTAAACCTTGCTATTATTTTTTTTCTCTTAAACTTTTTCCTTCTAAAATATATCTTGGTAATTCTTCTGTAACTAATCTAATATATTTTTTGTTGTATCGGCTTTCTCTTATTTTTGTTCTTCTTTCTTGTATCTGTGTGTCTCTATCTCGTATCATTATCTCCTCTTCTATACTCCTTCCTTCTTCTCTTATTCTTTCTACTTCTTCCCTCGCATATCCTCCCCTTTCGTAGTACTGTCTCCTCTCATCCTGTCCGTGTTTTATCTTTTGATTCCTTACTTCCTTCCAGCACTCAGTTAAGATTTCGTTTTGTCTACATTTTCTTATTCTTTCTTCATACCTCATGGCTATCTTTCCCGTCTGCACTCTTATTTTCTCAATCTTCATTTCTTCCTCCACTATATATCCGGGTGTCTCCCTGTCCAGCCCCATTGTCCATTTCCAATATTTTTCTTGTATTTTCTCAAGTTTTTCCCACTCTTTCCATCCCCATATTTCTGCTCCGTAAATCATAACACTTCTAACCAATTTATCAAAAATCCACCTTCTCTTCTCTATATCGTTTCCAAACACTCTCTCTCCCATTCCCCATACCTGTCCTACTATACCATTACCTTTTTTCGCTAGCTCTCTTATATGACTGTTGTCCTTGTTATCGTATCTTAACTTATATCCTAAATATTTCCATTCGTCCACGCTTTCTAATTCCTTCTCTCCCCACCACCATTTTACCTTCTTCCTCCTCCCTCTTCTTTTTTGAAAAATCATTATTTTTGTTTTGTCCACATTTACGTATAGATTCTTTTTTTCCAAATATTTTCTTACTACCTCTGATACCCTTTCATTTCTTGTTCGCTTTTTGCTAGAACCACTATGTCATCCGCGTATGCCAATATCGTCACCTTTATCTTCCCTATCACTACTCCTCCCTTTTGATGTCTTCGTATTTCTTCCTCCATGTCCTGTATGTATATCGCAAAGAGGCTTGGACTTAATGGACAGCCCTGCCTCAGCCCTTTTTCGTCCAGAAACCTTCCCCTAATTTTCCCTCCACTCTTGTTCTACTTTTAGTTTCCTCGTATACCTCTTCTATTACTTGCACTAACTCTTCTCTTACCATTTGCTCTCTCAGTGTCTTCCATAATTTATTCCTATTTACATTATCAAATGCTGCTTTTATATCTAAAAACAAAGCATATACTTTTCCTCCTTTCTTTTCCAGTTCCTTATTAACTATTTGTTTCAGTATATATATATTATCCATAGTTCTTCTCCCCTTCCTAAAACCTGCCTGCCAGTCCGATAATATCTTTTTTTCTTCTATCTCTTTTTCCAATCTGTTTCTTATAATTTCTGCGTAAATTTTGTATCCTGCATTTGTTATACTTACTCCTCTGTAATTCTTTACTTCTCTCTTGTCTCCTCCTTTATATATCGGACATATTATAACTTCTTTCCATTCCTCTGGCAATCCCTCTCCTTTCCATATTTTATTAAATATTTTTCTTAACCTTTCTCTCATCTTCTTCCCTGTATACTTCCACTGTTCCGCCTGCGTTCCATCGGTACCTTCTGCTTTTCCCTTTTTAACCTTTTTTAATGCTTCATCTAATTCTTCTTTTGTTATTTCTCCATTTCTTCTCTTTCTGATTCGCCTTTTGTCTTCATTTGGTTTTTCATGTTCTCCTTCTAATAGTTCTATACAGTTTTGTTTCCATCTATCTTCTTCTATCCTTACTCCTTTTCTCCTTTCCTCCTTCTTTTGTTAATAAATCTCCACGCTTCCTCTTCATTTTGTATTTTCTTTATCTTCTGTTCCATTTCCCTCTTATACTCTTCTTTTCTTCTTACACATTCTTCTTTGTGTTTGACTCTTAAATTCTTATATTCTTCAATTTCTATTTTTCCTTTTTTCCATTTCCTCCTTCCTCTTCGCATTTCTTTTTCGTCATTTCACATCCTCTATTCCACCACTCTTTGTTTTTCCTACCTTTTTTTCTGCTTATTTTATACCTTCTCCTTTCCACTGCTTCTTCCATTTTTTTACCACTATTTTCATTTCTTCTTGCACTTCTTCTTCCGTTTCCTGATCTTCCTCCATCTTTAATTTGTATAGTTTTATACTTTCCTCTGTCCATTGTTTTTTCATCACCCATTCTTCTTTTTCTCCTCTATTTCTTCCTTTTCTCCATTAAATATAAAAACTTCCAGTGGTTGATGATCGGATTCTTCTTCATCCCCTACCCTAAACTTCTCGATGCCCTCTATTCCCCTCTGATTTGCTATCATGTAGTCTATCACAGATTCTCCCCTCGCACTTATAAACGTAAATTCTGCCTTTCCCCTCTTCTATATTCCCATTTAAGATTATCCACCCTCTATCTTCCCACATTTCTATTAATATTCTTCCTTGCCCATTTATCTTCTTATCCATTGATTTCCTCCTAATCACCTCTCCATTTATAGCCATTCCTCCTTCTTCTCCTATTCTCGCGTTGAAGTCTCCTCCTATAATTATTTTTCTTTCCTCTTCTTCACCTATCATCTCCTCTATATCTTTTTTGGTTTTTTCCATTTCTTTTCCGTATACTGTTACTATTTCATATTTTTCCCCTCTTTCAGTTTTTATACTTCGTTTTATCATTCCATGCACATGTTTCCTTCTACTTCTTCTTCATTCTTCCATTCCTTTTTACTCAGTAATTATTCCCCTTTCTTTTCTCTCCTCCCTCACTGCAAATTGTACTTTCCATTCGAACTCTTCTGACATCGTTTCTTTCCATCTTTCCCAGTCTTTTTCCTCCATCCACGTTTCAATCAACCCCACCATTTTAAAATCATGTATATATTTTCAAAGTCCTTTTATATTGTTTTTATACCCGCTATGTTCCAAAACAAAATTTTATTTTCTCTTTCATTGATTTATATTTCCTTTTTTCCTTGTGTTGATTTCTTTTTTTTCTATCATTCCCTATTCATTTTGATTTACCTTGTGTTGATGTCCCTTTTTTCTTTGTTTTCTCCCTCCCCACCCATTATGCTTAGTTTTTTGAGATCATTTTTTAAATTTTCCCTCCCTTTCACACCATCTTCTTTCCTCCCCATCTACCCACATTTTCATATACCCTTGCCGACTCTTTTCCCTTCCTTTTTCTAACTTTTAGCCTCAATCCTTTATGTTTCTTTGTATATCTCTTTCTTTCTTTGTCATGTCATCATCTATATATATATTTTGTCCCTAACAGCTTTCTTTTTTCCTTCAAAATTCCCAGTTTCTTCTCCATACTTCCACTTTTACTATTATTACTCCTTTTCTTATTTCTGTAGCATCCTCCAACTTTTCTTCCACCCCCATTTATTTTTCAACATTTCTTCCTACTTGTCTCAATATTTCCCTTTTTCCTCCGTTTACTTCTAATCCTTTTATTACCAAGTTCTTTCTTCTTTTCTCCCTTTCCATGTTGTCTATTCTTCTCTCTAACTTATCTATATTTTCCTCCATTCCCTTAAATTTTAATTCCCATTGCTCATTCATTTTTACAATTTCTGACCTTATTTGTTTAATGTCTTCATTCGTTTTTTCTTGGCTTGCATTTATCGATCTTATTTCCTTTAACATTTCGTGACAAAGTTCTCTTATTCCAACCTCTTCCTGTGAATCTTTATTTTGGTGATCTTCCGTCTTTTACTTCTAAATATATTCTTTATGTGATTCTTTTCGCGCTTCTGACCCTGTTCCTTCCGATTCTTACATTCCTTAATTTTATTGTACTCTGTATATTATTTTTATTCAATAATAAATACTATTTATGTACGTAATCACAATCGAAGTTTTACTTCGCAAAATCGTACGTTCTGTTATCACGTTTTCATATGCTTTATCGTTAAATATTAAATTTTATATTTAATTTTATATAAAAAAAAAAAAAAATTTATAATTAAAATTTTTTAAAATTTTATTTTTTTTTTTTAAATTTTTTTTAAAAATAATAAAAAAAAAAAAAAAAAATAAAAAAAAAAAAAAAAAAAAAAAAATAATATTAAATATTTTTTAAAAAAAAAAAAAATTTAATAAAAAAAAAAAAAAAAAAAAAAAAAAAAAAAAAAAAAAAAAAAAATTAAAAATTTATAAAATTAATTAAAAATTAAATAAAAAAAAAAAAAAAAAAAAAAATTTTAAAAAAAAAAAAAAAAAAATAAAAAAAAAAAAAAAAAAAAAAAAAAAAAAAAAAAAAAAAAAAAAAAAAAAAAAAAAAAAAAAAAAAAAAAAAAAAAAAAAAAAAAATAAAAAATTTAAAAAAAAAAAAAATAAATTTAAAAAAAAAAAAAAATGTAGATAATAGATGGTTAAAAAGATACAGAATTTGTTTTTTAATCGGCGTGCTAATACTATCGTTTCAAATATATTTAGCTTTGCATTTTTTCGAATAAATACGGAAACAACAGGTACTGCCAGCCAATGGAACCCCCATAAAATAATAAATATCGATGGAAATGATGTAGAAAACAGCGTAAATTCTGCTAGACAGAACCAAAGATGGTTTATCGATAGATGATGAAGATATTAGTAATAATTTGCAACAGGCTAAAGAAATACCATGTTAAACATGACATTATTAATAAGACTCATTCAAAGAACCAATTACATTTACGTTTAGAAGAATTAGATTTTATTCCTTTGTGTAAAATTACAACTAAAGAAGCAATTTCTGCAATACATAAAGCCAGCATAAAGGTGTAAACAAATAATATCAAATGTAACGTGCCTTATAGCGGAGGATTACTTTATCCTAAGAAATTGCCTAATTATTGTCCTAATGAGGGTCATCTTGGTGGAAAGTCGTTGGGCTGTTTAAGGATGAAAAAAGTTTTCGATTGTTGAGTGGTTATTACGGCAATTATAAAAATACTAATTCGCCAGATTTCTGTATGCAATTATTTGCCTTCAGTCTGGATTTTTATATGCAGGAGTGCAATACTCGTAAGTAGGTTTTTCTAATTTTATCTTTGTCAGTTTATTTGAGTTTGGCAAAGAAATAATTTTGTTAGGTAATAATATGTTCTTAATTTAACTAACTGTGTATAATTAATTAATGTTCTATTATTATATTATCTATATGTCTGGGTTTACAAGAAGAAAACTTTTGGTACTAAATAGTCACAGAGCTGTTCAGGAGAAATTCAGAAACTTCTATAACCAGATATCTAAGAAATGATCATTGCATTTTTGGATTATGAATTTTTCTTGATTTTTTCACTTTTAATTCTGTACAGATCAGTATTACCTCAAAAGTTTTTTTACTCAATGGTATTACGTTATCCATTATAATTGCAAGTGCAACCATTATCTATTTTCTTGTATAAGATAGGGAAGTGTATTTACTAAGTGGAGGTGGAAAGTGCTCACTCTTTATTCACTGATGAAATGCTCAATTTTTCTTCTGGTATTTCATGAATTGATAATACAAAGTTGAAGGCTGATGCTTGCATATAGTGAATGACAATATTGGAGTGAGGGGTTTTACCATAAATCTGGATTCCATCAGATTGGTCTTGTAGAGAGTTTGTTTTACTGTTAAGTGATAACTTCCACCCCCGTGAAGTTACCCACATTTTAGCCAATTATTTTGTATATACAGGGTGTCCATTTATTGCGATATCGGACGATATCTCGTTTCAGGGTAATGCCAGAAAAAAGTTAAATGCAAAGTTGTTTAACGTTTCGAAGTGCGTAACCTAAAATTAGTTTAGTTTATACGGGGTACTCCATAAGTGCGATACTAGACAAAATTTTGATATTTTTAAATGGAACATCCTGTGTATTTTAGATTTTTAATTCCTTGTACATTTCTTAATTAAATTGGTGTATCATGTTCTATACCTAACGTCAATAGTTTTTTAATTATTAATTTTTTCGAAAAATTTTGACATAAAGATGACATGGGTGAATTTTGGCTTTCCGTATAATTTTATTTAAAGTTACGCAAATTTAAATGTAAATAACGAAGACCCTGTATACAAATTGGGATTACTTTGAACAAGGCCTTAAAGGATGTTCATTCGTTCTTGTGTAGGCCAAAAATCAACCTCCCTAGCATTACAATTGGTGGTGTAATAAATTAAAATGTTGGGTCATCTATCTGTCAAAATTTTCAAAAAAATTAATAATTAAAAAACTATTTACTTTAGGTATAGGACATGATACACCAATTTAATTAAATGTACAAGGAATTTAAAGATCTAAAACTATACAGGGTGTTCCATTGAAAATAACAAAATTTTTGTCTGGTATCGCACTTATCGTAGTACCCGATATACTAAACTAATTTTGGGTTATGCACTTCAAAACATAAAACAACTTTGCATTTAACTTTTTTTTTCTGGCTTCACCCTGAAACAGATATTGTGCGATATCGCACTAAATATGTATGTACGAATAAATTCATTTTGATTCGTTTTAAACCAAAATTGCTATATCGGTATACAATCTAAATATCATTACTATATGTTATAAAGGGAATTACTCGAGCGTCGTAATTCCGAACATAGCTTGCGGCACCTTGTGGGCAGCATTTTTGATAGCGAATTTGACATCGTTGGTCATATTTTTTGTGCATCAATTTGATATACATAGAATAAACAATAGACCTTTTCAACGAAAAGAGATGGAAGTTATGCGCAATGACTTTGAACATATTTGGGTATTGTCAGAGGGACAACGATCAACGACATTTCTTACGTCAAATGTAGTATCCAATTTGACAGTAGTTTGAGGTTATATTCCAGTTTCTACTTTATTCGTTGTCAGTTAACACTTGTCAAATTTGGTGATCAAAACTCACATAATTAAATTATGTGCAATAAATGAAGATCGCCGTGAATTAAGGGAATTAATCATTTAAGAATATGAAATTCACTTCATTTACCACGACTGTTCACTTACTGTTAATGGAATACATTTTTGACAAAAATAATAGTAACTTGTGTCATGTAATTGTAAATAGTATAAAGTACCTTATAGTCATGTTTTGTACCGAAAATGAATTGTCATTGTATTGTTTATTAACATTTAAATGCAAAAAACGTGCTTTTTATTCTTTTTCAGTATCTTATCTTCAATCGAGACTGAATGCTCATTCGGTGGTCTGTTTGTCACAAATAAAAAATATTTTTGAACGTGAAATGGAAAGGAATAAAACGTATATTTAGATTTTTCGATAAAATGATATTTGACATACGAAAAATGCATGCAAAGACGACTGAAATTGATCGAGCGAGCGAGGCGATAGAGTGGTGGGTGTACCCGGTCGCTAACAGCGCCCTTATAATCGCAGTCCCCTCAAACGGCGGTAGCCGCCGAATACCCACCACTCCACTGTTTGCTCGTTCACGGTCAATTTCAGTCAACTTTGCATGCATTTTTCGTGTGTAAATATAATATTATCAGAAAATGAAAATATAGGTATTGTTCCTTTTCATTTCACATTCAAAACTTTTTTTTATTCGGACCATCACACGAGCATTTAGCATCGATTGAAGATATTGCATTAAAAAATTTAAATCGCAGTTATGCATAAACTAATTACCTTACAATTTCAGGGTTTTGCACATATTAAGTACGAATAATTACTTTCTATTTCTCGAATGATTTACGCTACATCTCAAAAATTACCGATCTACGAATTTTTTAACGCAAATATTCCACCTTTTCCGATTTTTCTTGGAAAATTATTATCCGATCGAGACGAGTTAGCGCTCATTTTATTCGTATTTTTATCCTCTACAACTTTTTTACACCATTAACGTTGGTTCATTACTTTTACTCAACTAAAAAAAGCACGTTTTTTGCATTTAAATATTAATAAACCGTATAATGACAATTCATTTTCTGTATAAAACATAACTATAAGGTAGGTTTATACTATTTACAATTACATGGCACAGGCGATACCCTACTATTATTTTTGTCAAAAATTTAATTATTATTTGCTTTTATTGATTGGGTATTAGTAAGCAACATGTTTATTTCACTGAAATTACACCACATAGATATTTATGAGGAAAAAGGAAAACCGTAAAACGCTTTAATGAAATTCTAAATAACCTTATCGAAATGTATCCCAAAAATTGATATTATTAAATTTTAGGGTAATTTCCACAATTTATTAACCGATAAAGTACCATTTAATGAGAGACATTTTCGGCAAGGTGTGTTGGTTGGTAGGCTATAGTTATTACATTTTCTTTCTTTAAAAATGGTACATTCATAATAACAATTTCAAAAACAAACTTTTGTTTTGCTGTCATTAGAGATAAGAGGGATTATCTACATCGGACACTACTCGGATATGTATATTTTCAGTCTCCGGGTTAAAGCAGGTAGATCGGACCCTACTCGGATGCGCCCGACATTTTCATTACATAAACAATCAAATTGTGTCAATAAAAAGGTGCATTTAAAAAACCAGAAAAAACGACCCCTTTCAAGGCCACTAATAATTTACATATAAAAATTATACTAAAAAGTGTAGGAAGGTACTACATATGAAATGACATTAAATGCATTTTTTTTCTCCCATCTTTAACACACATCGTATATGTTGGGACGATGGTAAGTAACCTTTTAAATACACGGGTATATCTCAAATAACTTGTTCCTGCGATACATCGAATATCTGCAAATTATCTTTATATATTAAAATCTGTAAAGGTGGCGCCGCCCTGTTGGGTGTCCGTCTGTCCGCACGATTCTTGAGTTTGTTTCGTTTGTATCCGTCCGTCCGCACGATTTCCGAGTTTGTTTCGTTTCATTACTGTAACGCACAACTTCAACTCATATGCTTATCGCATTGTCAATTTATTGTAACCCTTCCTACTATACGCGTGCGTAGCATGCTGGCTCATCTAGTATTATATTAATAAAATAACTGGAATTTGAAGTCATGTTTAAGAATGGGTCATATTAGCTCTAGGACTATGACCAGTAGTACATAATTTCGATTTTTTAAAATATGTATAAGCAGTTACGTATGCGACGGTAACTTATGTGACATTCGGCCCTTAAATATTTAAAAAAAAACGCCAAAAACAGACACATAAAGAAGCCAACTTTGTCTATATGTACTTAAGACTGACACTGTTAAATTATCTCTCTAAATCAACAGTCGGTCAAATTGCAACTACAAACTAATACATTCGGTAACTTAAGTGACATTAATTAAGTATTTTATATTGTTATTATGTTATTGTTAAGCTGAAGTAAAGTAATTTTCAAATTTTAGTATTTTTGTCTTGGTCGTAGCAAAAGTATAGTATGCAATTCGTCTTATAAATATCTCTATAGTGCCGGCCACGCTGAAAATGCAGTGCAGAGTCTTATGGAGCGCACCATTGCCAACCGTGGCATCGCTTAATCTTAAAAAAAGAGGGATAATATTGAAGTCAACAAATGTCACGTTCGAATGTAATTTTTTTTAAATAACTGCCACTTAATTCAAATTGTAGTTACTCATTCTATCTATGAAAAAATTTGCACACACAAAAATGTGACCAACGATGTCAAATTCGCTATCAAAGAGATGCTCGCGATTACCTCGCTAGGGTATAACTTCACCGGTCTTGTGACTTTTTTTTTAAATAACTGCTTCTTACAGTTATTTATGTAATGTCTATAATCTACGGTTTTATGGACGGGCCACAGAATTATGAATCAGTAACGAAGGAGCGAGGCCATAACTATAGCAAAACCGTAAGAAGATTATAGACGGATTTATGGTCAACTGCATAATTTTACTCAAACAAAAAATATGAACTGCAGAAAGGATTTGTTATACCGACGAATATCTAGGTCGTCTTACTTTTGTAAATTGGCAGTGTTTATTCTTAAAACTACATATACATTCTGACATTCATGTGTGCCATTGACAGCCGCTTATAAAGTAACAAGTACTCCATAAAGAGGCACAAAATGACCGAAAAACTGTATCATAAACAGGTCGAAGTTGGCCTTGACCATAAATTTTTTTATGGTAAACTCCTTGCTAATGCGATATTCTGAAGACATTCAAAATTAAACTGCACCAGTTTCATCGTTCGTAAATGCGTTTTGTAAGCACAAACATTGCTCAAAGTGAAAATATTGACAATTGAGGATTATCTATGTTTTGATTATGTATGTGTTTTGTATTCCATGGTGAGTATGGATTTAATAAAAAATATGCATTTTGTTATTACCATTATTTACTTACATGAAATATGTGTCTTAACATCTCGTGTATAAAGAACACGTAAATAATAGTATACACTAAGAAATGCCAACAGTTAACTGTAACGGCAATTGATTGTTATGTGCAATATTGTCATCAAAGCAATAACTTCAAATGCAAAACATTGACTTACCTTTTAGCGATATTTTGTATTACTTTCAAAAGGGTGAATTTACTCT
The DNA here is from genome assembly GCA_030710515.1 of Abscondita cerata. Taxonomy (NCBI): domain Eukaryota; kingdom Metazoa; phylum Arthropoda; class Insecta; order Coleoptera; family Lampyridae; genus Abscondita; species Abscondita cerata. The sequence continues at coordinate 10,813 of JALBCR010002744.1, forward strand.
CATGGATAAAAGAATTTCAGAAAAATTAGTTTCAAAAATTCAAATGTACAGGATTTCCGTATAAAATATTCTTTTGGCCTAAATTTTAGGTTAGGAACAAGATATCAAGATGCGTTTCCGCAAACTTGTTTAGGCATCATTTAGCTACTTTTTCATTTAAAAATCATATCAATGCATTTAATTTTTTAAATTAACTATTTCTGTCGGAATGTCGAAATAAGACCTCTAACGGAGGCATGTGAAACTAACAAAACTTCAATTTGGTGAAATGGTCTTCCTTTTTTTGTTTATATTTATTTTTTCGCCGCAGTTTCCTACGGATCCTTGCTTATAGGCTTCAAATATTATAACATTTGCAGTCCAATAATGAAATTCGATAAAATCGGGTCAGCCGTTTCAAAGGTACAGGGTGTTTTACGGAAAATTTTAAATATCCCCCACCACTTCATTGCAATTACACCCCCTAGCGGCTATTTCAGAAACTTGAAAATAATTTCCAGATTTCTTTAGTAATAACTTTTTACCGCAAGCTTCTGCTGGATAGTTTCCCCAGATACAGTACTTCGCATTCTTAGTTGGCCACGTTGTACAATAAATAATTCAGATAAACCCACACGTTATAATTTACATCAACTCTCATTGTATGACAACTTAGAACTGAATCTCAACAAACGGTTTTATAGTTGTAAAATTTTTGAGTTTAGCTTAGGTTGGATTATTTACAATTTTCTATACTTGGTCCTGGTTTTACTGTTTTAATACGAATGAAAGGAATGCACATGGTGACATTTACTGCTCAACGTACTAAATGATTGATATGTTAGTCGTGGAGTGAGATATCCATTTTATGCGATAACTAGGTTAAGATGCATTCCATAGTTTGTGGAAATGCTGTCTTGCACTTTCTTGATGTAAGTGTTGTAAATCAGGAAGTAGGTCGACTAAGTCGAAAATAATTGACTACACCAGAAATTTTCTTTTCGAAAATTATTTCGTTCATATTCGTGTTTTACTATGTGGTGGGTTTTAAATAGCAGATAAATAGTACATTGACTAGATGAGAGCTTTCGGGAACTTCATACGGAGTAGGCAAAATTCTTCTACTTATGAGACGGGAAGATTTTCATGAATAGCATAAGACTTCAACCTCTTCAACAACAGGGAATGACATATTCATCGTAAGACTTTGGAAAAATGTATTGATCAATCTGTTTTTTGATCACTGTCACATATTAGAAGAAATCAGATTCCTGCCATCCTGGAATGAAAATATTTTCAATTAAAGGTACAACCTACACATCACAACCCGACGACTAATCACACTTTCACAGAACGCGATTTTTCAGATGCTTTTATTTTGTTGCTGTTTGAATTCTGCTGTAACAAAAGGAGAATGAAAGAGTCAGGTTCGAACCTTAGGTTTGAATAACGTCGAGAACTTTCTGAACGAAATGTTCATTAAATGGCAAGGGTTTGGGATTCAAAATTAAACTCATAAGTTTGTAGGCTCATGCGAGTTTTCTAGATTTTATCGATCCTAAGTTACAGACAGATACGTAGGTATTCGAAAAAATATTAGTTCTAATTTAATATTTTTTGTAGAACCGAATGCTTTTGCGGGAATGAAGAACCAAGTGCTACAGCTGAACTACCAGATTCATCTTGCAATATGAAATGCCCTGCCGATCCACATTTAGCTTGCGGAGGATATTACACTGTCAATATTTATCAAACAGGAATTGCGAGTAAGTAATAATGCGCGCGAAACGTTAGTCAATCTAACTTTAATTTTCTCAGAGTTTGCTCCACAAACTGCTGAAATTACGACGCTGCAAAATGCAAGACCAGCCCGAATAGTGTTTCTTTTAACATTAAATGGAAGGGCTCTGCGTCAAGTTAAAAGACTCATTAGAATACTGTACCACGAAGATCATTATTTTTACATTCATGTGGATATTGTAAGTGAAGTTCGCTTTTGATCTTGTTGTCTTAATTTTAAACAAACATAATAAGCGTTAATATACAGGGTGTTGCTATATTTGACCGACAACGCTCTACCTCAGAGGCCCAGAGCTCTCATAAATTGGTGAATTTTGATATAGGAACATGAACCTTAAACGTCTTAGTTGCTGAGTTTCAGGGTGTTGAAGTTCAAAATAAAAATTAAAAATCTGCAATAAATCGAAAATGCCTTTAAAATTTTTTTTAAATTTGGTGATTAATATGGTCTTAAAAGTCATATTTTGACATAAACTTACTATAACGGTTAGTGACAACTTTTACCCTCCTATTTTTACGCCACTGGAGCAAATAATTTTTTCTTTTTTTTTAAATTCTCTATTCATTTTTGGTCAAAAAAGTAAAAACATTTTATGGTGCTAAAATGAACGGCCTTGAAGATATTTGCATCTAGACAAAAGTCTGCAAGTACTGACATATTCCAAATCATTATGTGCAGTGCAATTTACCCGTCGGCGTTTTGCTAAACAATTTACTTCAACCCGTACTATTAATTTGATTTTGAATAAAGGTTGAGCGTAAATTGTTCAAGAATTAATACAAACTATTTTTGTGCTTAACTTCTAGGACCAATTGCGACAGTTGTTAATGAAAATAAAAATCACAATAACGCAAAAAAGCTATCGGCATTTATTCAAAATCGAATTAATAGTATGGATTGAAGCAAATTGTTTAGCAAAACGCCGCACATGAGGGTATTTGAGCAATCTGAACGGCCAAAATAATTTTTTGTTTAGATTGGTTCTAAATGACATAATGATGACAACAACAATAGTTTTCCAATATCAACTTCAGTTGCGGTTAGAAATTTTATACAATTTTGGATATATTTAATTTCTTCATTTGTGATGTCAGTAGTTTCTTTCACGAAACGGAATCTAATTGGTCGGCAGAATCGTGGAGAAGAGGGTGTAGGATTTTCCCACAATACTTTTTCAGTAAACTAATCGCACAGGTACAAAGCAGCTTTGAAAAATATTTGCATCTGAATCATCTTCGTTGTCAAATTTTTGCTTGAACTGTGATTGCTGCTATCCATCGCATCCCCATTTACATATAATTTTATTGTATCTCTTTCTCGTTCTTCTACTGTTGATATGACCTCTTCCAGGAATTCTGATAAACGTTTCACGGTAATATCGACCAAAGGTTGCAATTGGCTTTCAGCGCAGGTACTCGTCACTGTGCACGCTTCTGGGGGTGGATAACACACTTTTTTACCTGCTGTATTAGACTATAACACAGGAAGAACTTCTTATTAGTATTTCGAATTATTTCATATTGTCTACGTGTTAAATCAGCATCTATAAACATTTTCAATGCTTGTATTGGCGTCAGACGCGAAGAGTCTTCACTTTTGGAAGTTGCATATGCTCTTCTATATTTTGTTGCACGTGTTGGGGTGCTCGTCATATCTTTTAGTAATGCGGAAGCATCCCGTTTTCAGATTTACTCAACTCAACTTGTGCTGCGTGAACAATAACTCCGGCTTCTAAAGTAGAGCGAGGCTCCTCTGTTTTCCTCCTTTACTCCTTCACTGGACTCTCCAAACGGTTTTTGAGGTCGACCTGGCCAATTTTGCAAAGCCATGGGAATTTCAAATATTCCTTCTAACCACAGGTGATTATTTTCCAAAAAATCTCTTCCTTCCTTACGATGGGCTTTTGTCCACTCTGTTTCATTTCTGATTTGAAATGTGCGAAACTGAATTTAAACTTTTTCGATTGTTCTTCAGTGAAATCCTCAAGCGACAACAGTTGGTTTTTTAAAAATCCAGTTTTTCGTCAAAAGTTGGTTTACTTTCCTTCCTCAGAAGGTCGAATAGATGTCTGCTTGGGTCACTATCCGTACTCCCGAAGTACCCAATCCGCCTGAAACATGCAAAATGTTGCTTTCAAATTCATTAAACTTCATTCACATATTCAGAATTTTTCGTGGGAAAAAAAGTACTGAGATATTTTCAAATCGCTGATTTTCTGCAGGTTAATTATTTGATTCCGTACTACTCAAAACTCGAAGTTGTAATATTAATAAAAAGGAATGCGGATCTACCCCGATACTATAACTTATGGCTTGATAAGTATGCACTTCGTTGGAAAATCAGTCTTTTTAAAAATGTTACTTTTAAAACGTCAAAAGTATACATTTATAGAATAAAATGAAAAAAATATATTACAATAAAATAGGTTAATTACCTGTAGAATCAGAATCCATCACTTTTCGAACAAGATTGAGGTAAAAAAAATCACAGTCCAGAAAAAATACGTATGCTAGATTTCGATGATCGAATTGCAAATGACTCCGACAGAGCAGGCGACATGCGAGTGAGTAGGGTGGGAGGTGCTGCATATTGTTCACTGGAATGTTCCCTAACTCAGGTACTTGATTTTAGTTGGGTTTTTCCAAATTAGTTAGATTGACTTTTGGCCGCGTAGATTCCTTAAATATCCTCTGTGTGCGCCGACGGGTAGATTGCACTGCACATAATAATTGGGAATATGTCAGTATTTGCAGACTTTTTGTTTAGAAGCAAATATCTTCAAGACTGTTTTACTTTAACACCATATTCAAAAATGGTCACTAACCCTTATAGCGCGCACTGGTTAAATTTTTTAAAAGTTAGTAGTATGTCAAAATATGACTTTCTTTGTAAACATATTAAGTCACCAAATTTGAAAAAAAAATCATTTTTGATTTTGCAAGTTTTAATTTTATTTTAAACTTTCAACATCCTATATCTTAGCAACTAGCCGTTTAAGGGTTCATGTTCCTATATCAAAATTTACCAATTTATGAGATAACCTCTCTGGTAGAACGTTGTCAGTCAAATATAGCAATACCCTGTATAACAAAACCCAGAATATATTCAAAAATGCTTACATACTATATTAAGTTATTTAACACTGTATTTTTTCAGCGTCAAGATTATTTGTTTCGAGAACTCATCGCTTTAGAAAAGCGAATTCCCAACATCCGCCTAACGAGAAAACGCTTCTGCACGATTTGGGGCGGCGCGTCTTTACTCCAAATGCTGTTTATCGTCAATGCGCGAACTACTTTCGTCCAACTGGCAATGGGACTTCGTCATAAATCTAAGCGAATCCGATTATCCCGTTAAAGTTGGCGATAAGTTGGTAGATTTTGACCGCAAACAAAGGTAAAAATTTTGTTAAATCGCGCATGGCCGCGCAGTTCAACGTTTCATACAAAACAAGGTCTCGAATGGAGACTTTGCGTTGAGTCGACAACACATGTGGCGCGTTGGTGGTCGAAAACTACCTTGGGGAATACCAATTGATGGTGGTAGTGATTGGATTGCTTTATCGCGTGAGATTTGTCGCTTACGCGGCAAGCTTATGAACCCGGCGAATTTGTTCGAGGACTTCGCGTAGTTTTCAACTACACTTTATTGCCCTGCGAATCTTTTTCATACGATTGTTGAAAACTCCAAGTTTTGTCATACATACGTCGATAATAATTTGCACGTGACCAATTGAAAAGAAGATTGGGTTGTAGGTGCCAGTACAAGCACATTGTTGATTGGTGCGGGTGTAGTCCTAACCATTTCCTCACCGGAAGATTGGCTTCGCATACAAAATCACGCCTACGCTACAAATTTTCTTTGCGGCGCAAGTTCGAACCGGTTATTAACCAAGCAGTAATTCTGCAATTAGAGCAATGGTTATACCATTCGAACTACAACAAGAATTTACCTAATATTAACTCGTATTGGCAGAGCGTTTATCACCACTTAGATCTAACCCTCCAGTAGATGACAGCTACTTACGGTAGCTCAGAGTGTTGCACGAATCACAACGAAAAATTTATGCGATGCGCGCCACTTAACCCATGATAAAATTTTAGAAATCTCCTCATTCCATTCAGATGACGTTACCAAAAATCTTTGATATAATGCATGTAATGCTTCGAGCGCAGTTAAAAGGGTACTCATTGAAACATGTTTTAAAGGTAAGCAGTCGCTTGTATTATTAAAATCATCTCCATTTCTTCACAGACTTAAATCATTAGCTGTAAGTACTGAATACTTAACCGAAGAACAAACATTTCGTAATTTTGCACAAATAATGGGACCGTATTCCGAACCCACTTAGTGTTTGAATTCAATTCTAGTCCTGAAGTCAAAACCAAATCTACAAACGCTTTCATTTCTTTGATAGATCCGTTGGAAGATTAGTAGATTTATACGATACTTCTATTGACGATAATTACTGCGATAGGGCATATTAAACCAGCTTTAAACAACCTCTTCTTCCCCGCACGTGGAGGGTGAAGTTAATTTACAAGCACGTGTTGGCGAAATAAAATTCTTAATAACGCCGTTGGAGTTCTTTCTGGCAACGTCGCCAGTCAGAAGCAAGTCAGTTTCATACATTCGGTTCGGACGTTATTAAAAGAATTTGATTCTTATTGGGAGAATTTTTACCTAACAGTTTCGATCGAGAACATTGTTTAGTAAGTCGATTGTCGATTCGAAGAGGTTTGGAACTGATTTACAGGACTGGATTGATTCTTTAGTGAACAAATTTTTACTATTAGTGATAGTTGTATTGTTACTGAATGCGAGTGGTGTGTGTGTGGAATAATTTAAGAATCTGTAGTGAAACTAATTGGAGTTCTTTGGCTCCGACCGAAAAGTTCGTTAGAAAGTATAAAATAAACCATCATGGGAGCTTTAAATCTCTATAATTTTAACAGATTTTATTTAGGTTTAAGTTTTAATTTATTTTTTTTTTAATACAATGGCAAGTATTTTACCGTTTTTATCTGATTAATTTGTTTTTATTCCAATTTTGGAGTTTTATTGACTTTTTACAAGTTTTATTTGAAGCCCAATTTAGCTGCAGGCAGACTGATTATAATCCATCCACTTTTATTTGTTTCGTTAAGTGTGACATTTTTATCAATATTAATGAATTTTTTGGTTATGTTTGCGACATTGTTGCATTTTAAATATTCTCATAATAGTAAATTAGTAAGCGTTCTTTTATGCAGGAATCTCAGATTATTTCAGTTCACTTCCACGGTGACCTAATTTTTTTTTATTACATATTATTTTTTAACGACTCGCTTAAAAGAAGTGAGATCTTTACTTATCATTTTCCCCAAGTGCACTAAAGTGGGTAGGATTCAGTTGGTGGAGAATGCAAATTTGTCAAGTGTACTCGGATAAGCTGAGATACTTCGATCTAATTTGCTGAATTCAATCGGATAAAAAAAGCCTTTAATATTATCATACTGCACTTGTGGAAATAAAAAGTGGACTATACAATTGATCTCCATTTCATTATTTTTCTTTTTTAATAATAACTGTTTTCTACTAGAGGTACTTTCTGTGTCATTGAACTTCGCTTACACATAATATTTCTTAGTAAGAGTTGCGCTAACTATTACATTCGAACTACCTTCTTTACAAAGTATAAAGCTTTAGCAAATTTGGGTCCAACGTCTGTTTCATTTTGTGATTCTGTAAGATGCCGGTAGCTTTAAACTAGTATAATTGATTTTTAAGAAAAATCTTGCCATATGTACCTATTTTTAAATTATTAAACGCGTAAGCTCAATGCCATAGCAATATTTTTTAGACAATGCTCAATTACTCGTTATTTGTGTTCTAATTATAATCTTTGTAGACTAGTGAAATGTGTTTTTATCAATAATGTTATTTGTGATAAGATGGGTGCTCGTCCTAGATTATATCATATTTGTGTCATAATAATTTTAACTATAAGAAAAATATGTAAGAAATACCAGTTACTAATACGAATTTTGATCGTATTTAAATAATTCGACTATTTTATTGTATAAATACTGTAATACAGTAATATAATGTTGTTGATGAACTCTACATGTTGTAAAAAATGATACAAAAAACCGTTTTGTGTCCTTAAAAAAACATTCTATGTACTTTTTTATGTAGGTTTTATATTTATCTTAACTTGTGTACCTATATGTTATTTTTGAGTTTTGTAACAATTCTCATTAGTATTACGTACATTGGACTTTCAATAAATGTTGAACAAGAACGGCTGTATTATTTTAAAGTCATTACGACAGCACGCATGGGTAGTTTTAACCAAAGCTATCGCACATTCTATTACAGACCAAGGTAAAATGTAAAAATGATTAAAGAAGGTGAACATAACAAAACGATTGAAACTTTAAAATCATCTGAACATGAGAAATCACACACTAGGCACTAATGGGTTAAAGCCAACGTAGTGGACTCGCTTCCCGTTCTAATTTGTAATTAAGCACGCACTAACCCCATAAATTAATAGCTGATAAATAAAAATCTGATTTAACACCTTCACTGCGTTAAAATGATCCCGGAGGCATTTCATTAAGGTTTAACTCTATGCGGTACCAAAATCCGTAAAACTTTCGCAACTTACGGAACGCATAAATTCATCAATTTTAAAATTTTTCTACATTATAGCTAGCAATATAACTATAACTACTTTTCAAAGTGATTTTTGTATATTTTCTTGTAAATGCCCCGAGCCTTATACCGCATCGAAGTTAATCAACTTAGCATATGCGGCAAATGCCGCCGGGGTAATCTGAAGGCTTTGTTGCAACTCGTCAGTTTTCGCTCTTCTGCGCGTTTAAGTACGTATATACTCATTATTCTATTGTACATCGGTGGATAAACTTGTATCATGTCGAAGCGCAGTAAAAGAATTATTGAATTAGCACTAAACGTTCCGTGTTTTTCTGGTGATAGTAATGAGAGTGATGGACTTTCTAGTGACAGCCCGAAAAGACTTTAGTAGTGACGATTCTATAGCGGATAAAACGTTTTGTAGTGAACAACGAAGACAATGAATCTGAATCCATCGGAAGAAGACCGTTCGGAAATTTCTGAAAATTATTTAGATGATTCATCCGATAGATCCAGTAAAACATCTACACTAACTTCTTTAGATAAAAGTGTAATAGACAGTCACTGGAAGAATATAGGTCCTCGCTTTTTAGTTTTCCTATGATGAATGAAAGATTGTAAGATAAATACTAGTTTCTTTTCTGCACCCTTAGAGAAACCAATAGATGTTTTCAAACACATGATTAATGACGAAATTCTTAATTTAATAGTTACCGAGACAAATCGTTATGCACATCAATGCATGAACAGTAATTTATCCCACAAATCAGAATTAAGTCCTGGAATAATACAAATAAAAAAAAATATTACAATTTCTATCTATTACTTTATCAATGGGAATGGTGGATGTACCTGCTCTAAACTTGTATTGGTCTAAAGATCCTCTTTTTCACAACGAACTAATAACTTCAATTATGGCAAGAGATAGGTATTTGCTGTTGTTAAAGTTTATACATTTCTCAAATAACGAAGCGGCTGATGAAATAATAAACTAAATAAATTAGAAAAATTGGTCTCCTTGCTCGTGTCAAATTTTCAAAATATTTTTCAACCTGGAAAATCATTAGTTGTTGACGAATCTATGGTGTCATTTCGTGGAAGATTACATTTTAAACAATACATTCTAATAAAAACACAAATAGGGTGTTAAAATATATAAATTATGTACAACAAATGGATACACATACAATTTGAAAATATATGCTGGAAAAGGTGATACAGACATATCTTTGGGACATTCTCAAACGATTGTAGAAAAACTGTTTGAGTCCATTTCTCCAAGGAAGGCAGAATTGTTTATGCTGATAATTTCTATTCAAGCATTGGATTGGCAAGTAAACTATTAGAGTGTAAATCCTTGTATTGTGGTACATTACGTTCTAACCGAAAGGGAATACCAAAGTTAGTAAGTAACAAAAATTAAAAAGGTGAAACCTTTGGGTTAGAAAAGATAACATCAAAATTATTAAGTGGGTCGACAAACGACCCGTACTTATGCTCAGTACAGTGCCATCACATTCTTCCGAACTTGTTGATACAGGTAAGTTTAGAATTATTCCAATACCAATGTTGTAACACAAATTACATTACAGGAAAACGCAATAGAAAGGAGAACCTATTTTCAAGCCAAAATGTGTTATAGATTATAATCACGCAAAAAGGAGTCGATTATAGTGATCAGATGTCATCTTATTCTTCAGTTTTACGTAAAAGTTTAAAATGGTACCAAAAGTAGCATTTGAGCTAATATTTGATACGAGTGTGGTTAATGCCTGGATTATTTTTAATATGATATCTGAAACAAAAGTGTCTATTTTTGAATTCCGTCGACAGCTAATAAACAATTTAAAAGACTTCGAAACTGAAGAACAAGATAGACCTGATCAAGTAAAACCGAAGAAAAGGCTGCACACCTTTGTAAAACCTAAAGGTCCCGGTAGAAAAAGAAGAAAACCTTGAGAAACACTTCCCAGTAAAGAAGTTTACAAGAAAGTTCGTCGGGTTATTTCATATTGCAACGACTGTCTCAATCAACCAGGATACTGCCTGACATGTTTTAATACTGCACATAAATAGATTTTGTTTCAATAAAGTGTATTAAATTTATTTTATACATATATCAATATTTGCAATAAAATTAGTACGAGTACATTAAAATATTTCTCTAGGACAAGCATATTTTATTACGTGAGATCAGAAATGTTTCTAAAAGACATATCAATATCCTGTACAGTACCGATAATATGTTGCTAATTTTCATTATTTCAGTCAAAAATTATCAACCTAATCTTGTTTATTATCATAAAAAATGCAAATTTTACTAGCATGCTTAAATGCCCCGAAGGCATTTACCGCACCAAACGGATATATCTTGAAATGCCGCGGGAGGCATTTACCGCAGTCAGAGACATGGTACTCTCTTAAGCTATCGCATTGAAGGTGTTAAGCAGGTTTCTTTCGGGAGGCAATGTTTTCTTAAATCTCATTTTGATGTTGTGTGTGTGTGAAAGACACGTTGTGAATAAATAGCAATAAGTGGAAAATTAAGTGGTGCACAAAGACGTGAAAATAAAAAAAGACAAAACCGAAAAACGATACGAAATTTTACAAAAGTACCTAAATTGAACAGTTTTTCAAACAGAAACAAAAACACCAGAAAAGGTCGATGGCGAGTCAAAATTGCAGATAACTTAAGTGTTATAACTAATTTTGTAATAAAAATCCAATTAAACAGGATCTAGACAACCTTAATTTTGAAAATTCTAAAATAATATATGACACACAGAAACCGTTATTGTTCAAAATGTTTTCCACATTAATTGATGGTGATATTTTTCCCCGATAATGCCTAATTTATTCTCTCAGAAAATTCTATTTTGTTTACCCTGTAAGTTGTTTGGGAAAATGACATCTGCCTTTAAAATAGTGTCAGTGATTGGAAAAATCCTGATAGAATCGCGGGACATAACGGTTCAAAGAACATAGAGCGAATGCAAATATATGTCAGTAGATGTAACCAATTAGGCAAAATTGATGAAAAACTTCACCAACAATATTTGACAAAAACAATATTGGTTTAACGTCTTAAAACGTATTGTGGCAACAATAAAATTTCTTTCAAGTTGCGCCTTGCCTTTCGAAGAAAAAAATTATTTGGGAGTTCTTGAATTAATTGCAGAATTGACTCTTTTAAATGAGCCTTTAAAAAAAGTGGAAACAAAGGAAAGGAAGAGTGTCCTATTTATCATCAACCATTTGTGACGAATTTATAAAAATTATGGAAAGTAAAGTTAAAACTTACATAGCACAGGAAGCAAAATATTTTTCTATTAGTGTTGACTATACTCCTTATATTGCACACACTGACCAACTAACATTCATTTTGCGTTATGTTTAAAAATGGGTTTCCTGTTGAAAGATTTATCATTTATCAAAAATGTAGGTCACAAAGCTGCAGATATGGAACTCTTTGAAAATTTGTCTTTGAAATTACAAACTGTCGTTGTCAAAGTTACGATAACGCTAGTAATATGTCGGGAAAATATTCTGGACTACAAGCCAGGATCTTGAAACATAACCCATTAGCTATTTTCATTCCGTGTGCGGCATATAGTTTAAATTTAGTTGATACTTGTGCAGCAGAATGCTGCAAACTGCCACCAATTCTTACATTTTTTCTGTTTTTAACAGTAGCTGTGAGTTATAACTGAAATTTTAGCAAGAAAATTTTACAGTTGTTAAAAAACTATCTGTTACAAGGTGGTCAGCGAGAAGACGCACAAAGTTCTTATCAGGGATTCATACATTTAAAAACTGCTTTAGAACAAATTGCAAATGATCATTCAAAAGTTGTCGTCGAAAACTGAAGCAAAAGGATTAATTAAAAAATTTTCAAATTTAGAAACTGGCATTATGTCAGTTTTTGGAATCATATTTTACAGAATTTCAATAAAACAGTCAGTCACTTCAAATCTAGTCCTGATATAAATGTCCTAAGTGCTTTAAATTTATATGAATCATTATTAAACTTGATTGTTAGTTATGTGATCAGTTTGATTACTTTGAAACTGCTGGTAAAGAACTTTGTAATAATGATTTATATAAATTTGACATAAACAGGACACAAATACGGAAAACCCAAAGAGATGAGAGCGACACATCAGACGCAGTGTTTAATGGCTATAATAATATGCGAATTAAAACATTTTATGTCATTATAGATACAATTGTTAGAGAATTAATAAAACAAAAAATGCTTTTAGTATATCTAAAATTTTGATTCTTATCTAATTTGATTAATCTGGAAGATATAATGTTGTTGTTGAGAATGCAAAAATCTAAGTTCTCATTATCCACAAGATTTAGATGAAACGTTTAACCAAGAATGCTTTCAATTTAAATATTTTATTAAAAGTATTTTCCGAAAATTGTAAAATTGCTGATATGCTAAAATTCGCAAAGAAAAATAGTTTTAACGTTCCCTATATGGGACATTACTTTGCGCATTTTTATATTACCAGCAACAAACTGTGCTGGTGAAAGATCTTTTGATTCTCAAAAGAGTCCAAAACTTTTAAGAAGCAATTTGGGATGAGAAAAATTAGTAGATTTATCAATTTTGACAACTGAATCTGACCTTATTCAAATTTTTGTTATTATCCAGAATTTTCTTTAACAACAAGTGTCAAAAGATCAAATTTATATCTCACAATTTTAAATGTCTAGTTTAATGTCTATTTACTATATTTCGTTTTGATTTTATTGTTTGCACATGTAATAAATGTAATGTTCCCCTGTGTAAACGTGAAATTACTTTTAAAGATCCTGACGTTTGGGGCCTAGTGGTTTTCTTTGGTTTGAATAATAAATTATTTTGTTGTTTTTGTGCTTGTGTTTATTTCAAAATTGTTTTAAACAATTTGTAGAAACGTTTCTAAATTAGAAGCATGAAATACTGTGATGTAAGTACTTAAATTGAAAGGGGGTTTCTGGGAGCTTTTTATAATTTGTGTCCTAGGGCGCTTAAATTGATTAGATCCGCCGCTGCCCGTGCGTGGAGCCGAGGGAGTATTACGATCAATTTTTCTATCTATTCGTCGGGGAAGCGCGGTTTCGAGCCGAGCGTGGAACCGAGACGAGTAGTTTAGGTGACCGGAGGCCGTACACCCCCTTCTTATTTTGCCGATTGAGTACAGTAATGTGTATCGAGCTTTTGTGATGTATGTTACACCACTATACAGTGATTGCATCCTCTTGCGACCAAGACTATTTTATTATTTATGCTCACTGAAATTTCAGCGTGTTTGCATTCAGGGGAACTTTTGCATAACTGTGATGCAAGGATTGCTATTGATGTTATTGTAATAAAGTAATATACTTTTACCATCAGAAAAAAATTAGAATTTGATGGCCGAACCGTATACGTGCAAAACTCAAACGGGAATGAGAATATGATGAAACAGACTGTACTTTAGTATTGCAGCTATTGCAACCAAACTCTAGGCTGTTATGTGTTTGCCCACTATAACACTTGTGATGACATGTTATGTTTTGTGTCTGTGGGATGTTTTCATGACCGACGTCTACATGATTTACATTCTTTTTATCATTTACATGTTTATTCGTGAGTAAACCATGTTCTGAACAGAGAAAAGAATCAAACTCAGTTGCATAACAATATAAACGTTTGTTTCTTTTTTTAGGTATGAGGTGTTTGCTGATTTCCGGACAGATCGTTCCAGATCCATTGTGTTTGAACCTGTCGTTTTCTCCAAAATAACTAGTCAATTTACCATACTTTAAATGACATAAATGAAATACGTTTTATATAATTTTTTTTAAATGTTAGTTGAATACTTTCGGCAGTGGCGGCTTGTCCATATGGTCATTTGGTCAATGACCTCCCAAAAATTTTGACAATATATAAAAAATATTCATTATTACGTGTTTTATTAAAATAGGTAATTAAGTCGCAAGTACAATAACTTAAAATTTATCGGCCGTCGTTCGTAATTCATCTTCTTCAACCTTGGGCTGGCGGTGCGAATTGTCCTCATTGAATTAGATCTACCCGGAAAAACTCGAAAACGTGCAGCGCCCGAATAAACGCGAACGTCCGAAACAATAATCAACTTTGGGTCATGAGCCGGGTCCCGCAGTTTACGTTGACTTCGTATAGGTGTACAACTACGCTCGATTTTTGATTCGATTTTCGCGTGTTTTAAATCAATTTAAGAATTTATATTGATATGTTTTACTGTTGTTGTGTTGTTTTGTAAAAATACTATTTTTGATTCGCGTGTGCATGCGCTATAATAGAAAATGTCGGTAGTGCAGAAAATTAAACAACTAAAAGTGCTAACAAACTTAATTTTACAAAATTAGTTGAGTTCAAGGCAAATGGTCGTCCTTTGCCAGAACTAAGTTTACGACAAACTAGCAAAGACAAAAATAAAGATGTTCATCGAAACTTTCGCAAGGTAATGTACGATTTAGCTAACTGGATATGTGGTTGTGAAGTATCAAATGTATTTTACTGTTTTGTTTGTTTATTATTTTCTAAAGACTCGTCAGACTCGCTATAGTGCAAATCCGGTGTAAGAGATTTAAAACATTTAAAAGAGGAAATAAAAAAACATGCTTCGTCTGCAGAACACATGAAATGCTCGGTAAATTTTGCAACCGTAGGAAATGTTGATATTCGTACACAGCTAGACAATGCTTACAGAAAATCCCTTAGAGATTTTAATGAGAATGTTTCGAAAAATCGCTATATTTTGAACAAAATTGTAGATTGTATAAAATTTTGCGGTGCATTTGAGTTATTTATATTTTTTAAGTATGTCTATTTTTTAAATTAATTTTGACCTCCCAGTATGATTGACCACGAGCCGCCACTGACTTTCGGTGTGGGTCACGACAACTTGATTTGGCTTAACGTAAATTACTGAGGGTTTGAGAGGTTTCCCTTCTTAATTTTTCTAAAGTGACTCCTCCTCCCCGTTAGTATCTAACAATGATAAAACCAGTTGGGAATCGCGCAAGCTTGCATTGCCGGGATGAACAAAAAGAACTGCTTATTTTGGCGAAGCAAATTTGAAAAAAAATATTTGTTCGTTTGAAAAAATTTTTTTTTCGGAGCCGATTTGACCACTTTGCCGATGAAATAGACAAAAATGGATCGAAGCAAAAAATGTCTTAGATTTTGATGTTCTATAGGAATCCGAAAGAAAATTTTCAAAAATGTCAACAGGAAAAAGCTACGGACATCCAGACAGACAGACAGACAGACTTTGTGAATTCATAAGATGAACTTTTGTTCATCGAAAATAAAGTAATTTTGCTAAAGTCCCAGATGTTTCCTTTTTATTTAGTTCAAGATGCTAACCTAGTTTTCTGTTCCCTATTATAACCTAGGTAGATGTCGTTAAGAGATTATTGTGTCTACAACAGGGAGGCGCTCCAGGTCATTGCCGATGCGGATCTATACAAGTTAATATAAGTAGCATAAATTGTATCACAAAATGACCTCGCGGTCAGAGGATAATAAATATATTGACTGCGTTCATACAGAAATTTCACTGAGCGATACTTTTGGTCTTAAGTAGCGTTCGCGCTGTACCCATCACGCGCAGCCAGGAGTAGCCAAGGTGTAGCTAAAGTAAATTCGTTCGATTTTCGATTGTGCGGTATATCGCGAAATGCCACTGCTAAGAAATAGTAAGTTTTTCTATAAGCGCTCTATTCAAGTGACAGCGCGCGATTTCCGTAGATCACTGACTTCAAACGTTCCGACACCCAGTGAAACTTCCTGCGCAACGAAGTATTATTATTCTATGTCGCAGTTGTCCTGAATAACTGAATTTACGCAAACACAAATATAAGAGTAATGGGTCCAACAACTACTTAAACCCGAATGCGCTTTTTTCGTTAAAATAATTACCCAAGAATTCACTTCACAAAGTCTACAAATATAAAATTGAGTTTAAAGCCTTTTTATTTAATTTCAGCCAATTTCTCAAACTCTAGGTTAAATACTATTCACCCAGATACTTCGAAAACAACATACTTTTTTCGGAATGAAAAATTATATAAATCTTGTCTAGCGAAACAGGGTAATTGTCCTTTATCTAACTTGAAACTCAAAAAAATTTGAATTGAATCGCAAAGCCTACTAGCAGTCTACTTCAATTTCTAATCGTATGGATGCACCTTGCAAGGATATGATTTAAATTTTTTTCTGATCAAACTAACAACATTAGCGCAATTTAACAAGAAAGAAAAAAGTTTTCAAATTGTTTGTTTTATTTGTCAGAATTATTTTGATTTCGTATTGTTGACGGTTGTTAAAATATTATCATTTATTTGACAGTGCCCGTATGAAAGCGACTTTTTCTGGAATTCGAAATTTGTCCACATTACACAGAAAAACGTCTTCGGAAGCAGACAATCAACATACGAAAGCGGAACAAAATCCGTCGAACTGTTCTCGAGTTATTCCAATAAACAATATTTTTGGAAAGTTTCACGCCCTCTAGCGCCCTTATGATACACTTTTGGTTATAGGTAAATTGGTGTCAAACGGTCTATTTTGAGCCAGAGAACATCTGGTAAAGCCATGTACACACCTTTCACAAACACCCTTTATATTTTTTTAAACTTTAATAAATTGTGTATCATCATATTAACGTATTTTACCTAAGTATTCAGATTTTTTTAACTCATTTCTGAGATAATAAAAAAACAATTTTAAATTGAAACTTTACAGGGCGGTACCTCCTTCCGTTAGCCCAACTGAATAAAAGTTTATAAGAAGAATTTTCATCACTTTTTGTGCTTAGTAGCGTAGTATAGTTTGCGACTTATTTTTGGACCAACCTGTATATACAATATAACAATTTTGCCATTGTATGATTTAAAAAAATATGGGTAATAATTGTTGCTTTTAGTATTTATTCAATGCTTGTAGGATAAAAGCAATGTATTCAGATACATTTTATTATAAATATTGGGAATAAAAGTGTAGGCAACTTACAATACAGACGAAAAACATGCGTGTTTACTAAAAACTTAAAAGAAAAGAAAACAATTAAAAACTACATGCGGCCTTTTTCATGAATTTGGACGCGTTCCAAGAAAAATAAACGCTAGAATGTACCTAATTATGCAAAAAATATTCCGATTATTATCGATAACAATTTCCAATATTTGGGTCACGTAACAGTTTTTGCAGATAATTTATTACGTAAACTCTGCACCATTCTGATGCAAGCTAAATGCAATTGAGTAATAAATACTTGCACTTGCACCACGAATAAGAAAAATTAATGCACAAAGAAATGTGTTTTAAAATGAATTTGAATTGGCCGCGTAATAATGAGCATGCATATTTCTAATTGCCTGTTTCCGGGTGGGGATACTGCGACGTTAGGTGAAGTTCTGAAGTGCGTCAGCCTTTCTCTCGCCATAGCAGTCGGCGAGGTAAGTGTAGTGTTGCAATCTCTTTGTTTTCTAAAATGATTCCAAATTTCATGTAACTTTAATTAAATGTATAGTTTCTATTTACAATCGAACATTTTGTGTTTGTAAAGATTGTTTGATGATTTTTACGCCGAAATTTACGATTTGTTTTAGTTCTAGGAAATCTTGTTGGCCGCCATTATAAAACAAATTAATTTCTAATATCATCCCGAATAATCCAGGACTTTTGCATTAAAGAAAAATGTAAGTAACCTTTATTTTAAATGTCAGAATTAGTTTACGCTTTATTTTCATCAGATTCTGACTGATTACCCTTCTTTTAACTCTTTTGATAATGATCATGAAGACAGCCATTTTAATTTATTACGTGCAAATATCCTTAAAAAATGGACCCTTTTAGGTCGTTTGGAAAATCGAACGGATTTTATAATTCGCGCGACTCTTCTGGCGCGTCAGAGGAATGAACGGTGTAGGAGGTCATGATGGTCGTATGGGTGGACAAAGTGGTGGACCTCGAGGTGGCTCATCGAACGGCTACGGCAATAACCGTGGCGGTTCGACGGCGGTAGGAGTTATGGCGGCGGCGGAAATGGACGTTTCGGTGGTGGCCACAAATTTGGGAACAACAAGACCAATCTGACGGCAACCCGGTTCGTAAACCCGATTGGGATATAAGACTTTACGTCCTTTAAGAAAGATTTTTATACCTCATCCGATGGTAGCTAACAGATCTCAATGAAATCGAACAATTTCGTAGAGCCAAGCAAATCTCAGTGGAAGGGCGTGATGTAGTATTCTTTAATGTGTAATACACTCCTTGCTTTTCACTTAAGCTGCACTTACGAACACATTTTTAATAATAAATTGAATAATCTGTATCCGGATAAGCTTTTCGCCTAAACATCGGAACAGAGCTTAGTTTTAAAGTGGGGATCACTTGTATGTATATGATTCTCTAAACACTTATTGTGATCAATACAGGTACAGGTAGGGATATTCATTTCATACTGTTAATTATAATGATAGAAAAGGTTGTAATTTCAGCCTACGTATTTTTGTTGATGTACTTGAATGACTTGCTTTATTTATAAAAAATGATTATGTAATTTTATATAAATTACTAATGTCTTAAAGTTACTCAGAAAATTCTGATTGTAAACATTTCAAATTATTTCGGAATAATAAAAAAGAAATCGTGTTTCTTTGTTTGTAACTCGACCGTTAATTTTTAATGCGACAAGTTCGTTGTTTTCTCCTATAATAAACCGTTTCCTTTTTCAATTGACTGATTTTCGAGGTCATAGCAGGTATTGATTGAAACTTTCAGCACTTGCCCTAATGCAGCTGTTGGTTTTTTAAAGCACCAGCTTGAATTTGATAAGCGCGCAATATCATTTAAGTAAAAGGAAGTGGGGGGCTTAGTCTAATCATTGATTATAAACTTTTGGTCAAATTGTGCATGAAGCTGTACTAACATCAAAGAATTTTTTCTTTTGTAGTATATAAATTGAGAGAAACGTGCAGTTGACTCGTCTTCTGACCTGGCCGATATCTATAATTTTTGTGAGGCCGAATCCCGGACATTTCATAAATAGAATCACCGAAGTGGGTCACTTTTAGTCTTAAAGAACAACGGTATTTCTATCTTGATTCTTGTTTAAAAGGAAGTAACCAATGCCGTGTATTGTTCACAACTGTTTTACAATACTAAGCTCAACCGTTAATAAACACTATCATTCTTCATTAATTTGACTTTGCTAAAATCTTTTTAAAACTGTATTTAATGTATGGGGTGTCTCTAAATTCTATGTTATAATTTGTAGTTTGTGTTCCTGACCTGAAATTATGACGTGAAGTCTATAGTGCCTCGTTTTTGATATACAGAGTGTGGAAGTTGAAAAAAATATTTGAATCTTTTTATTTCTTAGAGAACGGTTTTTGAACTTTGGCAAAATGTTGTAGTAGATTGCGGTTAATAATCTGGCATGCTGCTTTTTTCTTTTAGTTAATCTCAAAATTGTATCGATATTTTGGACATTTTTTCGATTTTTTCGAAAACTGTTCTAGGGTAATAAAATAGGAGGTCTTTTCTTTGTACTCTATTTGTTGCTGTTTCTGAAAATAGTGCCTGTTTTTTGACATTCCACACCCCATTTTTTTTTCAAAGAGAGAATCCCCTGCTCCTCCTTCAAGGCCGCTTCTGTTACAGGTAAGGAGAAATGCTGTATGCCATATTATTAGTCGTAATATATAACATTTTGCCAAAATTTGTAGTTTCAAAAAACAATATGTCGGAGTCCGTCAAGTCATTGTGCTGAAATTTGTAGGTTATTGATGTCAGTGTGACAGTGACATAATTATTTCAAACGTAAACTAAGACAAACGTTTTTACATTCCACAACCACCCTTGACCAAGATAATTGTTGATATCCCAGTATTTGTGACCGATTTTTAAGTTTGGAAATCACATGGTTTCTTTAAATGCTTTATGAAGCTTGATCAGCTATGTCCGTAACAAATTGCTTTATTCGAAAATATAATAATATACAGGGTGTTTTATTACAAATTTGAAAGTCGGCATAACTTTCGCTCAAAGTTCAAAATTGTGGGGAAAAAATTAAAACAAATGCCCGTTACTGTAATACCTACCTTCCAAATTTCATTTTGATATCTGTAACAATTCCAGAGATATTTGCTTGGTTCCACAAATTTCCTATCATTGTATATCATTCCTTACGAAAGCAGGTGCCTAAAGGTGAATGCTTCGCATGTTCGGCCAGACACAGACGAAGAAAAACACCATGGACATGATCTTGATTTTTGACTTATCGTCATCTATGATGACATGTATAGGGGGAGCATTCGTACAGAAGTTCAAGTTGCTGACAGTTTCTACTCGACCCTAGTTTATTTTCGAAGATGGGCACATATCAAAGAATAAAAATGCTAATGTTTTTAAAACGAAAGTATTTGACTTCAAAGTTATGGCTACGCGCGACATTATAGTCCATACGTAGGTATTTTCCAGCGTGAATCACAGGTTTTCTCTTCTATGATTTTCCTTTCTATTCAGTAAATATTAGCCAACAGGTTCAAATTCACCCTCGAACGTACTCTACGTATACACTGTAATGTCGGCGTAGCCGTAACTGAGATCAATGTTTTTTAAATATTAGCAATTTTATTCTTTGATATGTTGTTTATAATTGTAAAACTATTTATTACTAAATTTGCATAATAATCCACGCGAACACTATGAAAGAAGCTCTTAAAATTCAATAGGTATAAGCGAACTTTGCAAATTGTTTTGTTTTATAAACGAATGGTAAAATAAAATTATTTGCGTTGATTTGTTTTAGTAGTTATAAACATTTAACTAAAATTCAGGGTGGTTCAATCTATACGACACAGTCTATCAAATGAGAACGCATCAATATGTTGCAGCGATTTTTGTACATGTATGCAGAGTCTTTTGGGCATGATTAAAAATATTTTTAATATACAGGATTTGTCAAAAAAAGTTAGATGCCAAAGTTGCAATTTTTTGAGGACGAATTTGGATTGTAGAGTTGAAATAAAGATAAGTTCATGTTACATGCCTATACCTATCTCAAATAATTTTGAGATATTTAAAAAATATAAAATTTCAACATAAATTTTAAAAAATTATAAAATAAATGTGCTTTATGTGACGTATGAATCGTTATGCCTTATCATAGCAGTAATGTCTTGGGTAATAAAGAAAAACAATAACTTTTTAAAAAAGTTATACAGAGTGGTTATTTTAAAGCTCAAACAACGAAAGATCGGCCGGGTCTATCTCGATGCACTGCAAGTCACAAACTATTTCGGTTTTGCTTTCTTTTCTCTTTACACTCATTTATTATTAAAGTTTGTATGACAAATATGAAATTGCTTCTCAACATGATAGGATTACGACGATTACATTTCAGTATTTTGGTGTTTAATTGCTGAATAAATATTTTTGTTGTATTTAGGTACCAAACCCGATTCAACATTTCGAAGAAGGAAATTTTCCCGACTCGTTATCAACGGTATAATGAAACAAGGTTATGACGCTCCAACCGCCATTCAAGCTCAAGGGTGGCCCATTGCCATGAGTGGCAAAAACATGGTGGGCATCGCCCAAGCTGGCTCAGGAAAAACCTTAGCGTACATTTTACCGCGATTGTTCACATTAATAATCAACCTTCGGTCATTCGGTGAAGGACCTGTGCGTTAGTGTTAGCTCCATT
>JALBCR010002745.1:0-30529 GCA_030710515.1 Abscondita cerata
TCAGTGTACTTCGTTCCAGTTACGTATTGCTACATTTAAATGCAAAAAAACGTGCTTTTTATTCTTTTTTCAGTATCTTATCTTCAATCGAGACTGAATGCTCATTCGGTGGTCTGTTTGTCACAAATAAAAATATTTTGAACGTGATGGAAAGGAATAAAACGTATATTTAGATTTTTTCGATAAAATGATATTTGACATACGAAAAATGCATGCAAAGACGACTGAAATTGATCGAGCGAGGAGGCGATAGAGTGGTGGGTGTACCCGGTCGCTAACAGCGCCCATAATCGCAGTCCCCTCAAACGGCGGTAGCCGCCGAATACCCCACCACTCCACTTTCATTTTGCTCGTTCACGGTCAGTTTCGAAAGTCGACGCATCTTCGTGTGATGCGCTATTATCAGAAAATGAAAATATAGGTATTGTTCCTTTTCATTTCACATTCACTTTTTATTCGGACCATCACACGAGCATTTAGCATCGATTGAAGATGTGCATAAAAAATTTAAATCGCAGTTATGCTTAAACTAATTACCTTACAATTTCAGGGTTTTGCATATTAAGTACGAATAATTACTTTCTATTTCTCGATGATTTACGCTACATCTCAAAATTACCGATCTACGAATTTTTAACGCAAATATTCCACCTTTTTCCGATTTTTCTTGGAAAATTATTATCCGATCGAGACGAGTTAGCGCTCATTTTATTCGTATTTTATCCTCTACAACTTTTTTTACACCATTAACGTTGGTTCATTACTTTTTACTCAACTAAAAGGCACGTTTTTGCATTTAAATATTAATAAACCGTATAATGACAATTCATTTTCTGTATAAAACATAACTATAAGGTGGTTTATACTATTTACAATTACATGGCACAGGCGATACCCTACTATTATTTTGTCAAAATTTAATTATTATTTGCTTTATTGATTGGGTATTAGTAAGCAACATGTTTATTTCACTGAAATTACACCACATAGATATTTATGAGGAAAAAGGAAAACCGTAAAACGCTTTAATGAAATTCTAAATAACCTTATCGAAATGTATCCCAAAAAAATTGATATTATTAAATTTTAGGGTAATTTCCACAATTTTATTAACCGATAAAGTACCATTTAATGAGAGACATTTTCGGCAAGGTGTGTTGGTTGGTAGGCTATAGTTATTACATTTTCTTTCTTTAAAATGGTACATTCATAATAACAATTTCAAAAACAAACTTTGTTTTGCTGTCATTAGAGATAAGGGATTATCTACATCGGACACTACTCGGATATGTATATTTTCAGTCTCCGGGTTAAAAGCAGGTGATCGGACCCTACTCGGATGCGCCCGACATTTTCATTACATAAACAATCAAATTGTGTCAATAAAAAGGTGCATTTAAAAAACCAGAAGAAACGACCCCTTTCAAGGCCACTAATAATTTACATATAAAAATTATACTAAAAAGTGTAGGAAGGTACTACATATGAAATGACATTAAATGCATTTTTTTCTCCCATCTTTAACACACATCGTATATGTTGGGACGATGGTAAGTAACCTTTAAATACACGGGTATATCTCAAATAACTTGTTCCTGCGATACATCGAATATCTGCAAATTATCTTTATATATTAAAATCTGTAAAGGTGGCGCCGCCCTGTTGGGTGTCCGTCTGTCCGCACGATTCTTGAGTTTGTTTCGTTTGTATCCGTCCGTCCGCACGATTTCGAGTTTGTTTCGTTTCATTACTGCCAACGCACAACTTCAACTCATATGCTTATCGCATTGTCAATTTATTGTAACCCTTCCTACTATACGCGTGCGTAGCATGCTGGCTCATCTAGTATTATATTAATAAAATAACTGGAATTTGAAGTCATGTTTAAGAATGGGTCATATTAGCTCTAGGACTATGACCAGTAGTACATAATTTCGATTTTTAAAATATGTATAAGCAGTTACGTATGCGACGGTAACTTATGTGACATTCGGCCCTTAAATATTTAAAAAAAACGCCAAAAACAGACACATAAAGAAACTTTGTCTATATGTACTTAAGACTGACACTGTTAAATTATCTCTCTAAATCAACAGTCGGTCAAATTGCAACTACAAACTAATACATTCGGTAACTTAAGTGACATTAATTAAGTATTTTATATTGTTATTATGTTATTGTTAAGCTGAAGTAAAGTAATTTTCAAATTTTAGTATTTTGTCTTGGTCGTAGCAAAAGTATAGTATGCAATTCGTCTTATAAATATCTCTATAGTGCCGGCCACGCTGAAAATGCAGTGCAGAGTCTTATGGAGCGCACCATTGCCAACCGTGGCATCGCTTAATCTTAAAAAAAGAGGGATAATATTGAAGTCAACAAATGTCACGTTCGAATGTAATTTTTTTTAAATAACTGCCACTTAATTCAAATTGTAGTTACTCATTCTATCTATGAAAAATTTGCACACACAAAAGTGACCAACGATGTCAAATTCGCTATCAAAGAGATGCTCGCGATTACCTCGCTAGGGTATAACTTACCGGTCTTGTGACTTTTTTTAAATAACTGCTTCTTACAGTTATTTATGTAATGTCTATAATCTACGGTTTTATGGACGGGCCACAGAATTATGAATCAGTAACGAAGGAGCGAGGCCATAACTATGGCAAAACCGTAAGAAGATTATAGACGGATTTATGGTCAACTGCATAATTTTACTCAAACAAAAAATATGAACTGCAGAAAGGATTTGTTATACCGACGAATATCTAGGTCGTCTTTACTTTTGTAAATTGGCAGTGTTTATTCTTAAAACTACATATACATTCTGACATTCATGTGTGCCATTGACAGCCGCTTATAAAGTAACAAGTACTCCATAAAGAGGCACAAAATGACCGAAAAACTGTATCATAAACAGGTCGAAGTTGACGCTTAAGCCATAAATTTTTTTTTATAGAGTAAACTCCTTGCTAATGCGATATTCTGAAGACATTCAAAATTAAACTGCACCAGTTTCATCGTTCGTAAATGCGTTTTGTAAGCACAAACATTGCTCAAAGTGAAAATATTGACAATTGAGGATTATCTATGTTTGATTATGTATGTGTTTTGTATTCCATGGTGAGTATGGATTTAATAAAAAATATGCATTTTGTTATTACCATTATTTACTTACATGAAATATGTGTCTTAACATCTCGTGTATAAAGAACACGTAAATAATAGTATACACTAAGAAATGCCAACAGTTAACTGTAACGGCAATTGATTGTTATGTGCAATATTGTCATCAAAGCAATAACTTCAAATGCAAAACATTGACTTACCTTTTAGCGATATTTTGTATTACTTTCAAAAGGGTGAATTTACTCTCATGGATAAAAGAATTTCAGAAAAATTAGTTTCAAAAAAAATTCAAATGTAAGGGATTTCCGTATAAAATATTCTTTTGGCCTAAATTTTAGGTTAGGAACAAGATATCAAGATGCGTTTCCGCAAACTTGTTTAGGCATCATTTAGCTACTTTTTCATTTAAAAAATCATATCAATGCATTTAATTTTTTAAATTAACTATTTCTGTCGGAATGTCGAAATAAGACCTCTAACGGAGGCATGTGAAACTAACAAAACTTCAATTTGGTGAAATGGTCTTCCTTTTTTGTTTATATTTATTTTTTCGCCGCAGTTTCCTACGGATCCTTGCTTATAGGCTTCAAATATATAACATTTGCAGTCCAATAATGAAATTCGATAAAATAGGTTCAGCCGTTTCAAAGGTACAGGGTGTTTTTACGGAAAATTTTAAATATCCCCCACCACTTCATTGCAATTACACCCCCTAGCGGCTATTTCAGAAACTTGAAAATAATTTCCAGATTTCTTTAGTAATAACTTTTACCGCAAGCTTCTGCTGGATAGTTTCCCCAGATACAGTACTTCGCATTCTTAGTTGGCCACGTTGTACAATAAATAATTCAGATAAACCCACACGTTATAATTTACATCAACTCTCATTGTATGACAACTTAGAACTGAATCTCAACAAACGGTTTTATAGTTGTAAAATTTTTGAGTTTAGCTTAGGTTGGATTATTTACAATTTTCTATACTTGGTCCTGGTTTTACTGTTTTAATACGAATGAAAGGAATGCACATGGTGGCATTTACTGCTCAACGTACTAAATGATTGATATGTTAGTCGTGGAGTGAGATATCCATTTTTATGCGATAACTAGGTTAAGATGCATTCCATAGTTTGTGGAAATGCTGTCTTGCACTTTCTTGATGTAAGTGTTGTAAATCAGGAAGTAGGTCGACTAAGTCGAAAATAATTGACTACACCAGAAATTTTCTTTTCTGAAAATTATTTCGTTCATATTCGTGTTTTACTATGTGGTGGGTTTTAAATAGCAGATAAATAGTACATTGACTAGATGAGAGGTTTCGGGAACTTCATACGGAGTAGGCAAAATTCTTCTACTTATGAGACGGGAAGATTTTCATGAATAGCATAAGACTTCAACCTCTTCAACAACAGGGAATGACATATTCATCGTAAGACTTTGGAAAAATGTATTGATCAATCTGTTTTTGATCACTGTCACATATTAGAAGAAATCAGATTCCTGCCATCCTGGAATGAAAATATTTTCAATTAAAGGTACAACCTACACATCACAAGCCGACGACTAATCACACTTTCACAGAACGCGGTTTTTCAGATGCTTTTATTTTGTGCTGTTTGAATTCTGCTGTAACAAAAAGAATGAAAGAGTCAGGTTTCGAACCTTAGGTTTGAATAACGTCGAGAACTTTCTGAACGATATGTTCATTAAGTGGCAAGGGTTTGGGATTCAAAATTAAAGTCATAAGTTTGTAGGCTCATGCGAGTTTTCTAGATTTTGTCGATCCTAAGTTACAGACAGATACGTAGGTATTCGAAAAATCTTAGTTCTAATTTAATATTTTTTGTAGAACCGAATGCTTTGCGGGAATGAAGAACCAAGTGCTACGGCTAGACTACCAGATTCATCTTGCAATATGAAATGCCCTGCCGATCCACATTTAGCTTGCGGAGGATATTACACTGTCAATATTTATCAAACAGGAATTGCGAGTAAGTAATACTGCGCGCGAAACGTTAGTCAATCTAACTTTAATTTTCTCAGAGTTTGCTCCACAAACTGCTGAAATTACGACGCTGCAAAATGCAAGACCAGCCCGAATAGTGTTTCTTTTAACATTAAATGGAAGGGCTCTGCGTCAGAAGTTAAAAGACTCATTAGAATACTGTACCACGAAGATCATTATTTTTACATTCATGTGGATATTGTAAGTGAAGTAGTCGCTTTTTGATCTTGTTGTCTTAATTTTTAAACAAACATAATAAGCGGTAATATACAGGGTGTTGCTATATTTGACCGACAACGATCTACCTCAGAGGCCCAGAGCTCTCATAAATTGGTGAATTTTGATATAGGAACATGAACCCTTAAACGTCTTAGTTGCTGAGTTTCAGGGTGTTGAACGTTCAAAATAAAAATTATAAATCTGCAATAAATCGAAAATGCCTTTAAAATTTTTTTTTCAAATTTGGTGATCAATATGGTCTTAAAAGTCATATTTTGACATAAACTTACTATAACGGTTAGTGACAACTTTTACCCTCCTATTTTTACGCCACTGGAGCAAATAATTTTTCTTTTTTTTTAAATTCTCTATACATTTTTGTCAAAAAAAGTAAAGCATTTTATGGTGCTAAAATGAACGGCCTTGAAGATGATATTTGCATCTAGACAAAAGGTCTGCAAGTACTGACATATTCCAAATCGATTATGTGAACAGTGCAATTTACCCGTCGGCGTTTTGCTAAACAATTTACTTCAACCCGTACTATTAATTTGATTTTGGAATAAGGTTGAGCGTAAATTGTTCCAAAAGTAATACAAACTATTTTCCATGAGCTTAACTTCTAGGACCCAATTGCGACAGTTGTTAATGAAAATAAAAATCACAATAACGCAAAAAGCTATCAACATTTATTCAAAATCCGAATTAATAGTATGGATTGAAGCAAATTGTTTAGCAAAACGCCGCACATAGGGGTATTTGAGCATCTGAACGGCCAAAATAATTTTTTGCTTAGATTGGTTCTAAATGACATAAATGATACAACAACAATAGTTTTCCAATATCAACTTCAGTTGCGGTTAGAAATTTTATACAATTTTGGATATATTTAATTTCTTCATTTGTGATGTCAGTAGTTTCTTTCACGAAACGGAATCTAATTGGTCGGCAGAATCGTGGAGAAGAGGGTGTAGGATTTTCCCACAATACTTTTTCAGTTTCTAATGTACCAGGTACAAAGCAG
Organism: Abscondita cerata; assembly: GCA_030710515.1. Classification (NCBI taxonomy): domain Eukaryota; kingdom Metazoa; phylum Arthropoda; class Insecta; order Coleoptera; family Lampyridae; genus Abscondita; species Abscondita cerata. The sequence goes on from JALBCR010002745.1 coordinate 6,377, forward strand.
CTTTGAAAATATTTGCATCTGAATCATCTTCGTTGTCAAATTTGCTTGAACTGTGATTGCTGCTATCCATCGCATCCCCATTTACATATAATTTTAGTGTATCTCTTTCTCGTTCTTCTACTGTTGATATGACCTCTTCCAGGAATTCTGATTAACGTTTCACGGTAATATCGACCAAAGGTTGCAATTGGCTTTCAGCGCAGGTACTCGTCACTGTGCACGCTTCTGGGGGTGGATAACACTCTTTTTTACCTGCTGTATTAGACTATAACACGGAAGAACTTATTAGTATAGTATTTCATATTTTTCTATAAACATAATTTGTCTCGACGCGTTACTTTTGGAAGTTGCATATGCTCTTCTATATTTTGTTGCACGTGTTGGGGTGCTCGTCATATCTTTTAGTAATGCGGAAGCATCCTGTTTTCAGATTTACTCAAGTCAACTTGTGCTGCGTGAACAATAACTCCGGCTTCTAAAGTAGAGCGAGGCTCCTCTGTTTTCTTCTTTTACTCCTTTCACTGGACTCTCCAAACGGTTTTGAGGTCGACTGGCCAATTTTGCAAAGCCATGGGAATTTCAAATATTCCTTCTAACCACAGGTGATTATTTTCCAAAAATCTCTTCCTTACGATGGGCTTTTGTCCATCTCTGTTTCATTCTGATTTGAAATGTGCGAAACTGAATTTAAACTTTTCGATTGTTCTTCAGTGAAATCCTCAAGCGACAACAGTTGGTCTTTTAAAAAATCCAGTTTTTCGTCAAAAGTTAATTTTCCTTCCTCAGAAGGTCGAATAGATGTCTGCGGGTCACTATCCGTACTCAGTCCCAATCCCTGAAACATGCAAATGTTGCTTTCAAGTTCATTAAACTTAATTCACATATTCAGAATTTTCGTGGGAAAAAAGTACTGAGATTTTTCAAATCGCTGATTTTCGCAGGTTAATTATTTGATTCCGTTACTACTCAAAACTCGAAGTTGTAATATTAATAAAAAGTACGGATCTACCCCAGTACTATAACTTATGGCTTGATAAGTATGCACTTCGTTGGAAAATCAGTCTTTTTAAATATGTTACTTTTAAACCGTCAAAAGTATAATTTATAGAATAAAATGAAAAAAATATATTACAATAAAATAGGTTAATTACCTGTAGAATCAGAATCCATCACTTTCGAACAAGATTGAGGTAAAAAATCAGTCCAGAAAAATCATTATGCTAGATTTCGATGTTCGAATTGCAAATGATGCCGACAGAGCAGGCGACATGCGAGTGAGTAGGGTGGGAGGTGGTGTGCATATTGTTCACTGGAGTGTTCCCTAACTCAGGTACTTGATTTTATTGGGTTTTTTCAAATTAGTTAGATTGACTTTTGGCCGCGTAGATTCCTTAAATATCCCTCTGTGCGCCGACGGGTAAATTGCACTGCACATAATAATTTGGAATATGTCAGTATTTGCAGACTTTGTTTAGAAGCAAATATCTTCAAGACTGTTTACTTTAACACCATATTCAAAATGGTCCTTTAACCCTTATAGCGCCACTGGTTAAATTTTTAAAAGTTATAGTATGTCAAAATATGACTTTCTTTGTATAGTATATTGGTCACCAAATTTGAAAAAAAATCATTTTGATTTTTGCAAGTTTTAATTTTATTTTAAATATCCTATATCTTAGCAACTAGCCGTTTAAGGGTTCATGTTCCTATATCAAAAATTTACTAATTTATGAGACCTCTGTGGTAGTCGGTCAAATAGCAATACCCTGTATAACAAAACAGAATATATTCAAAAATGCACATACTATATTAAGTTATATAACACTGTATTTTTTCAGCGTCAAATTATTTGTTTTGAGAACTCATCGCTTTAGAAAAGCAATTTCCAACATCCGCCTAACGAGAAAGCAACTGCACGATTTGGGGCGGCGCGTCTTTACTCCAAATGCTGTTATCGTCAATGCGCGAACTACTTTCGTCCAACTGGCAATGGGACTTCGTCATAAATCTAAGCGAATCCGATTATCCCGTTAAAGTTGGCGATAAGTTGGTAGAATTTTGACCGCAAACAAAGGTAAAATTTTGTTAAATCGCATGGCCGCGAAGTTCAACGTTTCATACAAAACAAGGTCACCGATAAGACTTTCGTTGAGTGCGACACACACATGTGGCGTTTGGTGATCGAACTACCTTGGGAATACAAATTGATGGTGGTAGTGATTGGATTGCTTTATCGCGTGAGTTTGTCGCTACGCAGCAAGCGATGAACCCGGCGAACTTGTTCGAGGACTTCGTAGTTTTCAACTAATTTATTGCCTGCGAGATCTTTTTTTCATACGGTATTGAAAACTCCAAGTTTTGTCATACATACGTCGATAATAATTTGCACGTGACCAATTGGAAAAAGAAGATGGGTTGTAAGTGCCAGAATACAAGCACATTGTTGATTGGTGCGGGGTGTAGTCCTAACCTACCGGAAGATTGGCCGCGCAAGAAACAAACATCAAATTTCTAACTGCGGCATAAGTTCGAACTGCGGTTATTAACCAAGCAGTAATTCTGCAATTAGAGCAATGGTTATACCATTCGAACTACAACAAGAATTTACCTAATATTAACTCAGATTGGCGAGCGTTTATCACCACTTAGATCTAACCCTCCAGTAGATGACAGCTTACTTACGGTAGCTCAGAGTGTTGCACTAATCACAACGAAAAATTTGTAATGCGCACGATCTACTTAACCCATGATAAAATTTTAGAAATCTCCTCATTCCATTCAGATGACGTTTACTAAAAATCTTTGATATTATACGCATGTAATGCTTCGCGCAGTTAAAGGGTACTCATTGAAACATGTTTTAAAGGTAAGCAGTCGCTTGTATTATTAAATCATCTCCATTTCTTCACAGACTTAAATCATTAGCTGTAAAGTACTGAATCGACCGAAAGAACAAACATTTCGTAATTTTGCACAAATAATGGGACCGTATTCGAACCCACTTTAGTGTTTGAATTCAATTCTAGTCCTGAAGTCAGTGCCAAATCTACAAACGTTTCATTTCTTTGGATAGATCCCGTTGGAAGATTAGTAGATTTATACGATACTTCTATTACGATAATACTGCGATAGGGCATATTAAACCAGCTTTAAAACAACCTCTTCTTCCCGGCACGTGGAGGGTGAAGTTAATTTACAAGCACGTGTTGGCCGAAATAAAATTCTTAATAACGCCGTTGAGTTCTTTCTGGCAACGTCGTCAGTCAGAAGCAAGTCAGTTTTATACATTCCGGTTCGGACGTTATTAAAGAATTTGATTCTTATTGGGAGAAATTTTACCTAACAGTTTCGATCGGGAACATTGTTTAGTAAGTCGATTGTCGATTCGAGAGGTTTGGAACTGATTTACAGGACTGGATTGATTCTTTAGTGAACAAATTTTTACTATTAGTGATATTGTATGTTATTACGAATGCGAGTGGTGTGTGTGGAAATAATTTAAGAATCTGTAGTGAAACTAATTGGGAGTTCTTTGGTCGGACCGAAAAGTTCGTTAGAAAGTATAAAAATAAACCATGATGGGAGCTTTAAATCTTATAATTTTAACAGATTTTATTTAGGTTTAAGTTTTAATTTATTTTGTTTTTAATACAATGGCAAGTATTTTTACCGTTTTATCTGATTAATTTGTTTTTATTCCAATTTTGAGTTTTATTGACTTTTTAAGTTTTATTTGAAAGCGAATTTAGTTGCAGGCAGGCTTGATTATAATCCATCCACTTTTTATTTGTTTCAGTTAAGTGTGACATTTTTATCGTATTAATGAATTTTTTGGTTATGTTTATGACATTGTTGCATTTTAAATATTCTCATAATAGTAAAATTAGTGCGTTCTTTATGCAGGAATCTCAGATTATTTCAGTTCACTTCCACGGTGACCCAATTTTTTTTATTACATATTATTTTTAACGACTCTTAAAAGAAGTGAGATCTTTTACTTATCATTTTCCCCAAGTGCACTAAAGTGGGTAGGATTCAGTTGGTGGAGAATGCAAATTTGTCGTACTCGGATAAGCTGAGATACTTCGATCTAATTTGCTGAATTCAATCGGATAAAAAGCGCCTTTAATATTATCATACTGCACTTGTGGAAATAAAGTGGACTATACAATTGATCTCATTTCATTATTTTTCTTTTTTAATAATAACTGTTTTCTTAGAGTACTTTCTGTGTTAAGTTGAACTTCGCTTACATAATATTTCTTAGTAAGAGTTGCATAATATTATTATTCGAACCTTCTTTTACAAAAGTATAAAGCTTTAGCAAATTTGGGTCCAACGTCTGTTTCATTTTGTGATTCTGTAAGATGGGTAGCTTTAAACTAGTATAATTGATTTTTAAGAAAAATCTTGCCATATGTACCTATTTTTTTAAATTATTAAACGCGTAAGCTCAATTTTACCATAGCAATATTTTTTAGACAATGCTCAATTGCCAAAATTATTTGTGTTCTAATTATAATCTTTGTAGACTAGTGAAATGTGTTTTTATCAATAATATTGTGATAAGATGGGTGCAAATCTAGATTATATCATATTTGTGTCATAATAATTTTAACTATAAGAAAATATGTAAGAAATACCAGTTACTAATACGAATTTTGATCGTATTTAAATAATTCGTATTTTTATTGTATAAATACTGCAATACACAGTAATATAATGTTGTTGATGAACTCTACATGTTGTAAAAAATGATACAAAAACGTTTTGTGTCCTTAAAAAACATTCTATGTACTTTTTTATGTAGGTTTATATTTATCTGCTTGTGTACCTATATGCATTATTTAATTTTGTAACAATTCCATTAGTATTACGTACATTGACTTTCAATAAATGTTGAACAAGAACGGCTGTATTATTTTAAAGTCATTACGACAGCACGCATGGGTAGTTTTAGCCAAAACTGCTCGCACATTCTATTACAGACCGAGTAAAATGTAAAATGATTAAAGAAGGTGAACATAACAAAACGATGAAAACACAAAATCTGTGAACATGAAATCACACACTAGGCACTACGGTTAAAGCCAACGAGTGGACTCGCTTCCCCGTTCTAATTTGTAATTAAGCACATAACCCCCATAAATTAATAATGATAAATAAAAATCTGATTTAACACCTTCCTGCGTTAAATGCTCCCGGAGGCATTTCATTGGTTTAACTCCTATGCGGTACAAATCCGTAAAACTTTCGCAACTTACGGAACGCATAAATTCATCAATTTTAAAATTTTTCTACATTATAGCTAGCAATATAACTATAACTACTTTTCAAAGTGATTTTTGTATATTTTCTTGTAAATGCCCCGGAGGCATATACCGCATAGAAGTTAATCAACTTAACTTATATGCGGCAAATGCCGCCGGGGGTAATCTTAACTTGTTGCAACTCGTCAGTTTTCGCTCTTCTGCGCGTTTAAGTACGTATATACTCATTATTCTATTGTACATCAGTGGATAAACTTGTATCATGTCGAAGCGCAGTAAAAGAATTATTGAATTAGCACTAAACGTTCCGTGTTTTTCTGGTGATAGTAATGAGAGTGATGGACTTTCTAGTGACAGCGAAAAGACTTTAGTAGTGACGATTCTATAGCGGATAAAACGTTTGTAGTGAACAACGAAGACAATGAATCTGAATCATCGGAAGAAGACCGTTCGGAAATTTCTGAAAATTATTTAGATGATTCATCCGATAGATCCAGTAAAACATCTACACCAACTTCTTTAGATAAAAGTGTAATAGACAGTCACTGGAAGAATATAGAGTCCTGCTTTTAGTTTTCCTATGATGAATGAAGATTGTAAGATAAATACTAGTTTCTTTTCTGCACCCTTAGAGAAACCAATAGATGTTTTCAAACACATGATTAATGACGAAATTCTTAATTTAATAGTTACCGAGACAAATCGTTATGCATCAATGCATGAACAGTAATTTATCCCACAAATCAGAATTAAGTCCTGGAATAATACAAATAAAAGAAATATTACAATTTCTATCTATTACTTTATCAATGGGAATGGTGGATGTACCTGCTCTAAACTTGTATTGGTCTAAAGATCCTCTTTTTCACAACGAACTAATAACTTCAATTATGGCAAGAGATAGGTATTTGCTGTTGTTATACATTTCTCAAATAACGAAGCGGCTGATGAAAATAATAAACTAAATAAATTAGAAAAATTGGTCTCCTTGCTCGTGTCAAATTTTCAAAATATTTTTCAACCTGGAAAATCATTAGTTGTTGACGAATCTATGGTGCCATTTCGTGGAAGATTACATTTTAAACAATACATTCCTAATAAAACACAAATAGGGTGTTAAAATATATAAATTATGTACAACAAATGGATACACATACAATTTGAAAATATATGCTGGAAAAGGTGATACAGACATATCTTTGGGACATTCTCAAACGATTGTAGAAAAACTGTTTGAGTCCATTTCTCCAAAGGAAGGCAGAATTGTTTATGCTGATAATTTCTATTCAAGCATTGGATTGGCAAGTAAACTATTGAGTGTAAATCCTTGTATTGTGGTACATACGTTCTAACCGAAAGGGAATACCAAAGTTAGTAAGTAACAAAAATTAAAAAAGGTGAAACCTTTGGGTTAGAGAAAGATAACATCAAAATTATTAAGTGGGTCGACAAACGACCCGTACTTATGCTCAGTACAGTGCCATCACATTCTTCCGAACTTGTTGATACAGGTAAGTTTAGAATTATTCCAATACCAATGTTGTAACACAAATTACATTACAGGAAAACGCAATAGAAAGGAGAACCTATTTTCAAGCCAAAATGTGTTATAGATTATAATCACGCAAAAAAGGAGTCGATTATAGTGATCAGATGTCAATCCTTATTCTTGAGTTTTACGTAAAAGTTTAAAATGTTACCGAAAGTAGCATTTGAGCTAATATTTGGTACGAGTGTGGTTAATGCCTGGATTATTTTAATATGAATATCTGAAACAAAAGTGTCTATTTTGAATTCCGTCGACAGCTAATAAACAATTTAAAGACTTCGAGACAGAAGAACAAATGATGAGACCTGATCAAGTAAAAGCCGAAGAAAGGCTGCACACCTTTGTAAAACCTCAAGGTCCCGGTAGAAAAAGAAGAAAAACCTTGAAAACACTTCCCAGTAAGAAGTTTACAAGAAGGTTCGAAATCGGGTTATTTCATATTGCAACGACTGTATCAATCAACCAGGATACTACCTGACATGTTTTAATACTGACACATAAAATAGATTTTGTTTCAATAAAGTGTATTACATTTATTTTATACATATATCAATAGTTGCAATAAAATTAGTACGAGTACATTAAAATATTTCTCTAGGACAACGCATACTGTTTTATTACGTGAGAGGAGAAATGTTTTGCTAAAAGAACCATGCCAATCAATATCCTGTACAATTGCCAATAATATATTGCTAATACTTAATTATTTCCGATCAAAAGGTATCGCTAATCCCGATCTTGTCTATTATCATAAAAATGCAAATTTTACTAGCGTAAGCTTAAATGCCCCGAAGGCATTTACCGCACCAAACGGATATATCTTGATAAAATGCCATGGGAGGCATTTACCGCAGTCAGAGACATGGTACTCTCTTAAGCTATCGCATTGAAGGTGTTAAGCAGGATTTCTTTCGGGAGGGCAATGTTTTTTTAAATCTCATTTTGATGTTGTATTATTGTGTGAAAAGACACGTTATTGAATAAATAATAAGTGGAAAATTAAATTAGTGCACAAGGGCAGTAAGAAAATAAAAAAAGATAAAACCGAAAACGATACGAGAATTTTACAAAAAGTACCCTAAATTGAACGGTTTTTCAAACAGAAACAAAAACACCAAGAAAAGGATTAGGATGGCGAGTCAAAATTGCAGATAACTCAAGTGTTATAACTAATTTTTGTAATAAAATCCAATTAAACAGGATCTAGACAACCTTAATTTTGAAAATTCTAAAATAATATATGACCACACACAGAAACCGTTATTGTTCACAATGTTTTTTTTCACATTAATTGATGGTGATATTTTTCCCGATAATGCCTAATTTATTCTCTCAGAAAATTCTTTATTTTTGTTTACCCTGTAAGTTGTTTGGGAAAATGACATCTGCCTTTAAAAATAGTGTCAGTGATTGGAAAAATCCTGGTGATAGAATCGTGGGACATAAACGGTTCAAAGAACATAGAGCAGAATCTTGCAAATACTCATAATCAGTAGATGTAACCAGATTAAAGAGCAAAATTGATGAAAAACTTCACCAACAATAATTGACCGAAAAGCAATATTGGTTTAACGTCTTAAAACGTATTGTGGCAACAATAAAATTTCTTTCAAGTTGCGCCTTGCCTTTTCGAAGAAGAAAAATTATTTGGGAGTTCTTGAGATTAATTGCAGAGGTGACTCTTTTTTAAATGAGCCTTTAAAAAAAGTGGAAACAAAGGAAAGGAAAGAGTGTCCTATTGTATCATCAACCATTTGTGACGAATTTATAAAATTATGGAAGAGTAGAGTTCTAAAACTTATACCTTTAGGAAGCAAAATATTTTTCTATTAGTGTTGACTATACTCCTTATATTGCACACTGACCAACTAACATTCATTTGCGTCATGTTTTCCAAAATGGAACCTCATTGAAAGATTTATCATTTATCAAAATGTAAGTTACAAAGCTGCAGATATGGAACTCTTGAAAATTTGTCTTTGGAAATTACAAACTCTCGTTGTCAAAGTTACGATAACGCTAGTAATCATGTCGGGAAAAATATTCTGGACTATACAAGCCAGGATATTGAAACCCCATAACCCATTAAGCTATTTTCATTTCCGTGTGCGGCACATATAGTTTAAAATTTAGTTGATAATTGTGCAGCAGAATGCTGCGACAACTGCCACCATTCTGTCCATTTTTTCTGTTTTTAACAATGGCTTGCAAGTTATAACTGAAATTTTAGCAAAGAAAATTTTACAGTTGTTTAAAAAAACTATCTGTTACAAGGTGGTCAGCGAGAGAAGCCCTTACAAAGTTTCATATCCAGGGATTCATTTATTTAAAAACTGCTTTAGAACAAATTGCAAATGATCTCGTTCAAAAGTTGTCGTCGAAAGCTGAAGCAAAAGGATTAATTAAAAAAATTTCAGTTTGAGAAACTGGCATTTATGTCAGGTTTTTGGAATCATATTTTACAGAATTTCAATAAAACAGTCAGTCACTAAAGTCTAGTCGTTTGATATAAATGTCCTGAGTGCTTTAAATTTATATGAATCATTATTAAACTTGATTGTTATTTATGTGATCAGTTTGATTACTTTGAAACTGCTGGTAAAGAACTTTGTAATAATGATTTATATAAATTTGACATAAACAGGACACAAATACGGAAAACCCAAAGAGATGAGGCGACACTCAGACGCAGTGTTTAATGGCTATAATAGTATGCGAATTAAAACATTTTATGTCATTATAGATACAATTGTTAGAGAATTAATAAAACAAAAAATGCTTTTAGTATATCTAAATATTTTTGATTCTTATCTAATTTGATTAATCTGGAAGATATAATGTTGTTGTTGAGAATGCAAAAAATCTAAGTTCTCATTATCCACAAGATTTAGATGAAACGTTTAACCAAGAATGCTTTCAATTTAAATATTTTATTAAAAACTATTTTTCGAAAAATTGTAAAATTGCTGATATGCTAAAATTCATAACGAAAAATAGTTTTAACGTTCCCTATAAGGGACATTACTTTACACACATTTTTATATTTACCAGCAACAAACTGTGGCTGGTGAAAAGATCTTTTGATTCTCAAAAGAGTCCAAAACTTTTAAACAATTTGGGATGAGAAAAGGTAGTAGATTTATCAATTTTGACAACTGAATCTGACCTTATTCAAATTTTTGTTATTATCCAAGAATTTTCTTTAACAACAAGTGTCAAAAGATCAAATTTTATATCTCACAATTTTTAAATGTCTAGTTTAATGTCTATTTACTATATTTCGTTTTTGATTTTATTGTTTGCACATGTAATAAATTGTAATGTTCCCCTGTGTAAACGTGAAATTACTTTTTAAGAGATCCTGACACGTTTGGGGCCCTAGTGGTTTTTGTTTGAATAATAAATTATTTTGTTGTTTTTTGTATTTGTGTTTATTTCAAAATTGTTTTAAACAATTTGTAGAAACGTTTCTAAATTAGAAGCATGAAATACTGTGATGTAAGTACTTAAATTGAAAGGGGTTTCTGGGAGCTTTTTATAATTTGTGTCCTAGGGCGCTTAAATTGATTAATCCGCCGCTGCCCGTGCGTGGAGCCGAGGGGAGTATTACGATCAATTTTTCTATCTATTCGTCGGGGAAGCGCGGTTTCGAGCCGAGCGTGGAACCGAGACGAGTAGTTTAGGTGACGGAGGCCGTACACCCCCTTCTATTTGCCGATTGAGTACAGTATGTGTATCGAGCTTTTGTGATGTATGTTACACCACTATACAGTGATTGCATCCTCTTGCGACCAAGACTATTTTATTATTTATGCTCACTAAATTTCAGCGTGTTTGCATTCAGGGGAACTTTTGCATAACTGTGATGCAAGGATTGCTATTGATGTTATTGTAATAAGGTAATATACTTTTACCATCAGTAAAAAAATTAGAATTTGATGGCCGAACCGTATACGTGCAAAACTCAAACGGGAATGAGAATATGATGAAACAGACTGTACTTTAGTATTGCAGCTATTGCAACCAAACTCTAGGCTGTTATGTGTTTGCCCACTATAACACTTGTGATGACATGTTATGTTTGTGTCTGTGGATGTTTTTCATGACCGACGTCTACATGATTTACATTCTTTTTATCATTTACATGTTTATTCGTGAGTAAACCATGTTCTGAACAGAGAAAAGAATCAAACTCAGTTGCATAACAATATAAACGTTTGTTTCTTTTTAGGTATGAGGTGTTTGCTGATTTCCGGACAGATCGTTCCAGATCCATTGTGTTTGGACCTGTCGTTTTCCTCCAAAATAACTAGTCAATTTACCATACTTTAAATGACATAAATGAAATACGTTTTATAATTTTTTTTTAAATGTTAGTTGAATACTTTCGGCAGTGGCGGCTTGTCCATATGGTCATTTGGTCAATGACCTCCCAAAAATTTTGACAATATATAAAAAATATTCATTATTACGTGTTTTATTAAAATAGGTAATTAAGTCGCAAGTACAATAACTTAAAATTTATCGGCCGTCGTTCGTAATTCATCTTCTTCAACCTTGGGCTGGCGGTGCGAATTGTCCTCATTGAATTAGATCTACCCGGAAAACTCGAAAAACGTGCAGCGCCCGAATAAACGCGAACGTCCGAAACAATAATCAACTTTGGGTCATGAGCCGGGTCCCGCAGTTTACGTTGACTTCGTATAGGGTGTACAACTACGCTCGATTTTTGATTCGATTTTCGCGTGTTTTAAATCAATTTAAGAATTTATATTGATATGTTTTACTGTTGTTGTGTTGTTTTGTAAAAATACTATTTTTGATTCGCGTGTGCATGCGCTATAATAGAAAATGTCGGTAGTGCAGAAAATTAAACAACTAAAAAGTGCTAACAAACTTAATTTTACAAAATTAGTTGAGTTCAAGGCAAATGGTCGTCCTTTGCCAGAACTAAGTTTACGACAAACTAGCAAAGACAAAAATAAAGATGTTCATCGAAACTTTCGCAAGGTAATGTACGATTTAGCTAACTGGATATGTGGTTGTGAAGTATCAAATGTATTTTACTGTTTTGTTTGTTTATTATTTTCTAAAGACTCGTCAGACTCGCTATAGTGCAAATCCGGTGTAAGAGATTTAAAACATTTAAAAGAGGAAATAAAAAACATGCTTCGTCTGCAGAACATATGAAATGCTCGGTAAATTTTGCAACCGTAGGAAATGTTGATATTCGTACACAGCTAGACAATGCTTACAGAAAATCCCTTAGAGATTTTAATAAGAATGTTTCGAAAAATCGCTATATTTTGAACAGAATTGTAGATTGTATAAAATTTTGCGGTGCATTTGAGTTATTTATATTTTTTAAGTATGTCTATTTTTAAATTAATTTTTGACCTCCCAGTATGATTGACCACGAGCCGCCACTGACTTTCGGTGTGGGTCACGACAACTTGATTTGGCTTAACGTAAATTACTGAGGGTTTTGAGAGGTTTTCCCTTCTTAATTTTCTAAAAAGTGACTCTCCCCCCGTTAGTATCTAATGATAAAACCAGTTGGGAATGCGCAAGCTTGCATTGCCGGGATGAACAAAGAACTGCTTATTTTATGAAGCAAATTTGAAAAATATTTGTTCGAGGAAAAAATTTTTTTCGGGAGCCGATTTGACCACTTTGCCGATGAAATAGACAAAAATGATCGAAGCAAAAATGTCTTAGATTTTGATGTTCTATAGGAACTGAAAGAAAATTTTCAAAATGTCAACAGGAAAAAGCTACGGACATCCAGACAGACAGACAGACAGACTTTGTGAATTCATAAGATGAACTTTTGTTCATCGAAAATAAAGTAATTCTTTTAAGCTAAAGTCCCAGATAAGCCTTTTATTTAGTTCAAGATGCTAACCTAGTTTTCTGTTCCCTATTATAACCTAGGTAGATGTCGTTAAGAGATTATGGTGTCTACAACAGGGGAGGCGCTCCAGGTCATTGCCGATGCGGATCTATACAAGTTAAGGATAAGTAGCATAAATTGTATCACAAAATGACCTCGCGGTCACAGGATAATAAATATATTGACTGCGTTCATACAGAAATTTCACTGAGCGATACTTTTGGTCTTAAGTAGCGTTCGCGCTGTACCCATCACGCGCAGCCAGGAGTAGCCAAGGTGTAGCTAAAGTAAATTCGTCGATTTTCGATTGTGCGGTATATCGCGAAATGCCACTGCTAAGAAATAGTAAGTTCTATAAGCGCTCTGTTCAAGTACAGCGCGCGATTTCCGTAGATCACTGACTTCAAACGTTCCGACACCCAGTGAAACTTCCTGCGCAACGAAGTATTATTATTCTATGTCGCAGTTGTCCTGAATAACTGAATTTACGCAAACACAAATATAAGAGTAATGGGTCCAACAGACTACTTAAACCCGAATGCGCTTTTCGTTAAAATAATTACAAGAATTCACTTCACAAAGTCTACAAATATAAAATTGAGTTTAAAGCCTTTTTATTTAATTTCAGCCAATTTCTCAAACTCTAGGTTAAATACTATTCACCCAGATACTTCGAAAACAACATACTTTTTCGGAATGAAAATTATATAAATCTTGTCTAGCGAAACAGGGTAATTGTCCTTTATCTAACTTGAAACTCAAAAAATTTGAATTGAATCGCAAAGCCTACTAGCAGTCTACTTCAATTTCTAATCGTATGGATGCACCTTGCAAGGATATGATTTAAATTTTTTCTGATCAAACTAACAACATTAGCGCAATTTAACAAGAAAGAAAAAAGTTTTCAAATTGTTTGTTTTATTTGTCAGAATTATTTTGATTTCGTATTGTTGACGGTTGTTAAAATATTATCATTTATTTGACAGTGCCCGTATGAAAGCGACTTTTCTGGAATTCGAAATTTGTCCACATTACACAGAAAAACGCTTCGGAAGCAGACAATCAACATACGAAAGCGGAACAAAATCCGTCGAACCGTTCTCGAGTTATTCTAATAAACAATATTTTTGGAAAGTTTCACGCCCTCTAGCGCCCTTATGATACACTTTTTGGTTATAGGTAAATTGTGTCAAACGGTCTATTTTGAGCCAGAGAACATCTGGTAAAAGCCATGTACACACCTTTCACAAACACCCTTTATATTTTTTAAACTTTAATAAATTGTGTATCATATTAACGTATTTTACCTAAGTATTCAGATTTTTTTTTAACTCATTTCTGAGATAATAAAAAAAAACAATTTTAAATTGAAACTTTACAGGGCGGTACCTCCTTACGTTAGCCCAACTGAATAAAAGTTTATAAGAAGAATTTTCATCACTTTTTGTGCTTAGTAGCGTAGTATAGTTTGCGACTTATTTTGGACCAACCTGTATATACAATATAACAATTTTGCCATTGTATGATTTAAAAAATATGGGTAATAATTGTTGCTTTTAGTATTTATTCAATGCTTGTAGGATAAAAGCAATGTATTCAGATACATTTTATTATAAATATTGGGAATAAAAGTGTAGGCAACTTACAATACAGACGAAAAACATGCGTGTTTACTAAAAAAACTTAAAAGAAAAGAAAACAATTAAAAACTACATGCGGCCTTTTTCATGAATTTGGACGCGTTCCAAGAAAAATAAACGCTAGAATGTACCTAATTATGCAAAAAATATTCCGATTATTATCGATAACAATTTCCAATATTTGGGTCACGTAACAGTTTTTTGCAGATAATTTATTACGTAAACTCTGCACCATTCTGATGCAAGCTAAATGCAATTGAGTAATAAATACTTGCACTTGCACCACGAATAAGAAAAATTAATGCACAAAGAAATGTGTTTTAAAATGAATTTGAATTGGCCGCGTAATAATGAGCATGCGCATATTTCTAATTGCCTGTTTCCGGGGTGGGGATACTGCGACGTTAGGTGAAGTTCTGAAGTGCGTCAGCCTTTTCGTCTCCCCATAGCAGTCGGCGAGGTAAGTGTAGTGTTGCAATCTCTTTGTTTTCTAAAATGATTCCAAATTTCATGTAACTTTAATTAAATGTATAGTTTCTATTTACAATCGAACATTTTGTGTTTGTAAAGATTGTTTGATGATTTTACGCCGAAATTTACGATTTGTTTTAGTTCTAGGAAATCTTGTTGGCCGCCATTATAAAACAAATTAATTTCTAATATCATCCCGAATAATCCAGGACTTTTGCATTAAAGAAAAATGTAAGTAACCTTTATTTTAAATGTCAGAATTAGTTTACGCTTTATTTTCATCAGATTCTGACTGATTACCCTTCTTTTTAACTCTTTTGATAATGATCATGAAGACAGCCATTTTAATTTATTACGTGCAAATATCCTAAAAAAATGGACCCTTTTAGGTCGTTTGGAAAATCGAACGGATTTTATAATTCGCGCGACTCTTCTGGCGCGTCCAGAGGAATGGCGGTGTAGGAGGTCATGAGTGGTCGTATGGGTGGACAAAGTGGTGGACCTCGAGGTGGCTCATCGAATGCGGCTGGCAATAACCGTGGCGGTTCTGGAAGCGGCAGTGGAGGTTATGGCGGCGGCGGAATGGACGTTTCGGTGGTGGCCACAAATTTGGGAACAACAAGACCAATCGAACTAACGGCCCGGTTACGTAAACCCGATTGGGATATGAAGACTTTACGTCCCTTTAAGAAAGATTTTTATATACCTCATCCGATGGTAGCTAACAGATCTCAATATGAAATCGAACAATTCACAGAGCCAAGCAAATCTCAGTGGAAGGGCGTGATGTAAGTATTCTTTAATGTGTAATACACTCCTTGCTTTTTCACTTAAGCTGCACTTACGAACACATTTTTTTAATAATAAATTGAATAATCTGTATCCCGGATAGCTTTTCGCCTAAACATCGGAACAGAGCTTAGTTTTAAAGTGGGGATCACTTGTATGTATATGATTCTCTAAACACTTATTGTGATCAATACAGGTACAGGTAGGGATATTCATTTCATACTGTTAATTATAATGATAGAAAAGGTTGTAATTTCAGCCTACGTATTTTTGTTGATGTACTTGAATGACTTGCTTTATTTATAAAAAATGATTATGTAATTTTATATAAATTACTAATGTCTTAAAGTTACTCAGAAAATTCTGATTGTAAACATTTCAAATTATTTCGGAATAATAAAAAAAGAAATCGTGTTTCTTTGTTGTAACTCGACCGTTAATTTTTAATGCGACAAGTTCGTTGTTTTCTCCTATAATAAACCGTTTCCTTTTCAATTGACTGATTTTCGAGGTCATAGCAGGTATTGATTGAAACTTTCAGCACTTGCCCTAATGCAGCTGTTGGTTTTTTAAAGCACCAGCTTGAATTTGATAAGCGCGCAATATCATTTAAGTAAAAGGAAGTGGGGGGCTTAGTCTAATCATTGATTATAAACTTTTGGTCAAATTGTGCATGAAGCTGTACTAACATCAAAAGAATTTTTTCTTTTGTAGTATATAAATTGAGAGAAACGTGCAGTTGACTCGTCTTCTGACCTGGCCGATATCTATAATTTTTGTGAGGCCGAATCCCGGACATTTCATAAATAGAATCACCGAAGTGGGTCACTTTTAGTCTTAAAAGAACAACGGTATTTCTATCTTGATTCTTGTTTAAAAAGGAAGTAACCAATGCCGGTGTATTGTTCACAACTGTTTTACAATACTAAGCTCAACCGTTAATAAACACTATCATTCTTCATTAATTTGACTTTGCTAAAATCTTTTTTAAAAACTGTATTTAATGTATAGGGTGTCTCTAAATTCTATGTTATAATTTGTAGTTTGTGTTCCTGACCTGAAATTATGACGTGAAGTCTATAGTGCCTCGTTTTTGATATACAGAGTGTGGAAGTTGAAAAAAATATTTGAATCTTTTTATTTCTTAGAGAACGGTTTTTGAACTTTGGCAAAATGTTGTAGTAGATTGCGGTTAATAATCTGGCATGCTGCTTTTTCTTTTAGTTAATCTCAAAAATTGTATCGATATTTTGGACATTTTTCGATTTTTCGAAAACTGTTCTAGGTAATAAAATAGGAGGTCTTTTTCTTTGTACTCTATTTGTTGCTGTTTCTGAAAATAGTGCCTGTTTTGACATTCCACACCCCATTTTTTTTTTCAAAGAGAGAATCCCCTCCTCCTCCTTCAAGGCCGCTTCTGTTACAGGTAAGGAGAAATGCTGTATGCCATATTATTAGTCGTAATATATAACATTTTGCCAAAATTTGTAGTTTCAAAAACAATATGTCGGAGTCCGTCAAGTCATTGTGCTGAAATTTGTAGGTTATTGATGTCAGTGTGACAGTGACATAATTATTTCAAACGTAAACTAAGACAAACGTTTTTACATTCCACAACCACCCTTGACCAAGATAATTGTTGATATCCCAGTATTTGTGACCGATTTTTAAGTTTGGAAATCACATGGTTTTCTTTAAATGCTTTATGAAGCTTGATCAGCTATGTCCGTAACAAATTGCTTTATTCGAAAATATAATAATATACAGGGTGTTTTATTACAAATTTGAAAGTCGGCATAACTTTCGCTCAAAGTTCAAAATTGTGGGAAAAAATTAAAACAAATGCCCGTTACTGTAATACCTACCTTCCAAATTTCATTTTGATATCTGTAACAATTCCAGAGATATTTGCTTGGTTCCACAAATTTTCCTATCATTGTATATCATTCCTTACGAAAGCAGGTGCCTAAAGGTGAATGCTTCGCATGTTCGGCCAGACACAGACGAAGAAAAACACCATGGACATGATCTTGATTTTTGACTTATCGTCATCTATGATGACATGTATAGAGGGGGAGCATTCGTACAGAAGTTCAAAGTTGCTGACAGTTTCTACTCGACCCTAGTTTATTTTCGAAGATGGGCACATATCAAAGAATAAAAATGCTAATGTTTTTAAAACGAAATGTTGACTTCAAAGTTATGGCTACGCGCGACATTATAGTCCATACGTAGAGTATTTTCCAGCGTGAATCACAGGTTTTCTCTTCTATGATTTTCCTTTCTATTCAGTAAATATTAGCCAACAGGTTCAAATTCACCCTCGAACGTACTCTACGTATACACTGTAATGTCGGCGTAGCCGTAACTGAGATCAATGTTTTTAAATATTAGCAATTTTATTCTTTGATATGTTGTTTCTAATTGTAAAACTATTTATTACTAAATTTGCATAATAATCCACGCGAACACTATGAAAGAAGCTCTTAAAATTCAATAGGTATAAGCGAACTTTGCAAATTTGTTTAAACAATTTTATAAACGAATGGTAAAATAAGAATTATTTGCGTTGATTTGTTTTAGTAGTTATAAACATTTAACTAAAATTCAGGGTGGTTCAATCTATACGACACAGTCTATCAAATGAGAACGCATCAATATGTTGCAGCGATTTTTTGTACATGTATGCAGAGTCTTTTTGGGCATGATTAATAATATTTTTAATATACAGGATTTGTCAAAAAAAAGTTAGATGCCAAAGTTGCAATTTTTTTGAGGACGAATTTGGATTGTAGAGTTGAAATAAAGATAAGTTCATGTTACATGCCCTATACCTATCTCAAATAATTTTTGAGATATTTAAAAAAATTATAAAATTTCAACATAAATTTTAAAAAATTATAAAATAAATGTGCTTTATGTGACGTATGAATCGTTATGCCTTATCATAGCAGTAATGTCTTGGGTAATAAAGAAAAACAATAACTTTTAAAAAAGTTATACAGGGTAGTTATTTTAAGAAGCTCAAACAACGAAAGATCGGCCGGGTCTATCTCGATGCACTGCAAGTCACAAACTATTTCGGTTTTTTGCTTTCTTTTCTCTTTACACTCATTTATTATTAAAGTTTGTATGACAAATATGAAATTGCTTCTCAACATGATAGGATTACGACGATTACATTTCAGTATTTTGGTGTTTAATTGCTGAATAAATATTTTTTGTTGTATTTAGGTACCAAACCCGATTCAACATTTCGAAGAAGGAAATTTTCCCGACTACGTTATCAACGGTATAATGAAACAAGGTTATGACGCTCCAACCGCCATTCAAGCTCAAGGGTGGCCCATTGCCATGAGTGGCAAAAACATGGTGGGCATCGCCCAAACTGGCTCGGGAAAAACCTTAGCGTACATTTTACCCGCGATTGTTCACATTAATAATCAACTTCGGTCATTCGAGGTGAAGGACCTATTGCGTTAGTGTTAGCTCCGACGCGCGAGTTGGCCCAACAAATTCAACAAGTTGCGACCGAATTTGGAAATTCCTCGTACGTAAGAAACACGTGCATCTTCGGTGGTGCACCGAAAGGGCCACAAGCTCGCGACTTGAAAGGGAGTTGAAATTGTAATCGCAACCCCGGGACGCCTAATCGATTTTCTCGAGAGGGGCACCACAAATTTGCATCGTTGCACTTATTTGTATTGGACGAAGCCGACCGCATGTTAGATATGGGTTTTGAGCCACAGATTCGTAAAATCGTCGAACAAATTCGTCCCGACAGACAGACTCTGATGTGGTCGGCCACTTGGCCAAAAGAAGTTAGGAAGCTGGCTGTTGACTTCCTCGACGACTACATTCACATTAACATTGGATCTATGCAGTTATCGGCGAATCACAACATTTTACAAATCGTTGACGTTTGCCAAGAACAGGAAAAGGAAGCTAAGTAAGTATACTGAAGTATAGACTTTTGCATGTCTTCTTTAATGATGAACTCTTTAACTGAACGTAAATGACGATTGTTTATTCCTCTAAGAAGAACTGATTTGTTCTCGATTAACTTGATTCTAAAGTGTTCCCGCAGTGTGTTTTCATACTTCTATCTTTCCAGGCTCAATAATCTATTACAAGAAATAGGAAACAATGCAGAACCAGGCGCAAAACTTTAATATTTGTAGAAACAAAAAAAGTTGAAACGATCACGCGCAATATCAGGAGGTACGGATGGCAAGCAGTATGCATGCACGGAGACAAAAGTCAACCGGAAAGAGATCACGTCATGCGAGAATTTAGAAATGGAAAATGTAATATTTGGTTGCAACAGACGTTGCCGCACGAGGTCTCGGTAAGTTCAACGAAAAACACTACTACAGTTTGGGTTTCGCGTACATTTGGCAGCCGAGTTTTTCTGGATTATTAATTGGTTTTAATTAAATGGAAATTCTAAATTACACAAAAGCATAGTAGCATCTTGGATGTTCCAGACTGGTTCTTTATTTTATATAATTTCGGAGTTTTGGGGATTTATACGTGCATGATCTTTAAACGTAATTTTAAATTTATTTCCTAATTAATTTATTTTTAAAATCGATTACTGTAAGTGTTTATTTAGTATGTAGTGCATATATTGAGCAGCAACATTTTAATCAGTCTGGTTGTCCTTTTTTGTTTCAGAGGCATATGCGAGATGAGCGTAGTTAGCTGGTGATTTTGCTATCTTACGCATCAGATTATGTTCTTAAAAGGATGCAATACTGTCTTGCGGTGCCTCTGGCGGACTATCGTTGAATGGGTAGTTCAGTTATTGAGGTAGAAGACCGATAATGGAAGGTTCGAATATGGCATCACATAATGGCACTTGTTGGTTCCCCTGTTCACAGTTTCCTTATTAAATTTAAATTCAATTAAAAAATTATTATTGTTGTGTAACCTTCGTGTCCCATTAACACATGATCCTATTGGCTGATCAACGAGGAAAGCATTTGCTGATAAGAGATGTCGTTGAAATATTTATAAACTTTCCTGTCGGTCCTGCAGTGGATTAGTCGGTCTATTTCAACATCGGTTGGATCCGCTGCAGCAAGTTTTTGCTACTATTGCTCTGCCAATTTATATTTAAACGTCATAGCCAAGCGCGCTGTGGATTCAGTGAGTTCTTTAGCGCAATGGTTAGTATTTATAGTATCTTAAATTTTTATTTTCATTATTTTTTTAACAAACTTTTATTTTATCTTAACCGTCTCAATTACCAAAATATTTTTAAATTAATATTTTATTCCTATTAGATTCCTCGTAGACACTTTTTAATTTTTATTTTCTGGTAGATGTTGATGGAATTAAATATGTGATAAATTTTGATTATCCCAACTCGTCTGAAGATTACATTCATCGTATTGGACGCACAGGTAGATCAGACAGTACTGGAACATCTTACGCTTTCTTCCCCGAATAATTTCAAACAAGCTAAAGATTTAGTCGCAGTATTAAAGGAAGCTAACCAGGTAATTATGCTTTGGATTTATTTTCAACCTCTTAAATTGGCATGCCTTCACGTTGTAACCACAGGGAGCATGAATGCTTATGAGAGGAATAGTGAAGAGAAGGTACCTTCGGTGTCCACACTATCAGTCTGATATCATCCTCTAGCCTTCTAACAATACAACGTCTTTAATAACTTTAGACTCAATGAGGAAATTCTGATTATAAAATGTTGCTCTATTTTAGGTAATTAATCCAAAATTATCAGAAATTGCGAGTCGTTGTGATAACTACGGTGGAGGTAAATCTGGAGGTCGATGGGGTTACAGAAATAACTTCAGAGGCCGCGAGAATTCAGGTCCCAGAAATCACATGAGATTTGGTGGTGGAATGAACAAACAGAACGGATACTCGAACGGAGGTGACTGATACAGGAAGATTAAATTCTCAACGTCCTTTAATAACGTCTTTTTACAGCTTATTAGTAAATAGATCTGCGGTACGGAATATAAGCATCAGTATTTAATCGGAAAATGCATTCCACCCATTCACAGAGTGTGATTGAGTTTTTTGATGACTGTTATCATACTTGATGACTTTGTAAATAATATTTAGTTTAAATTATCCTCTAGAGTTTGAAATTTATTTAATTTGACAATTTTATATGAATTCGTGTTAGATTAAGTCGACTTTAAAAGTCTATTTATTACTTTCTTTTTAAGAATTTTGTCTCCATGTGCATTGTCATAAATTTACTATCTGTTTAAATGCCTTTATAGAATGTATTCTGTATTGGTCGCGACGATTGGTTTTAACACTGTACTGTACTTTTGGCACATTTAGATACAGTTTCAAATAAACTTGTATAGAATAGTGAAATTTTTTTGTACGTTCATGATTGTATTGCATGAAACTATTGTATTGGTGTAACCAAAGAAAGGACAGTAATTTGAAATAAACTTCATTTACCATCTAATTATTTTATTTAATGATTCGAATAGAGTACTTGTAGAATTATATCCAATTTTACATTCTGCCGAAGTATACATTACCATTAAAAGGGTAATAAATGAACGCCTGTTTTTAATACCAAATTTTATTTGATTCGAAATTAAGAAGTCACGAAACCTTGAAATTGTCGTTAAGGTTATTTTAATTACCTAATTTGATCTCACCCAAGACCCATTCCAGTTGCTAATCTTATTCATATTTTGAGCAATAAAAATAGCGATAATTGATCATAAGTAGCGTTCGCGGTTTACCCACGCAAGCACAGCTAAAGTAATTCGTCGATTTTCGATTGTGCGATATGTCGAAATGCCACTGCTAAGAATTACTAAGCTTTCTATAACCGCTTAAGTCCATAGATGAAAAGACTTATAATTACTGTTACTTAAGTCATTAATAATATTTATGCGCGTGGGTACGGCACGAGGGTAGGATCACCGAGATCAAACGTTCTGACACTCGGTGGAACTTCTGCGCAACGAAGTATTATTCTTTTGTTACAAGTCGTGCATCAACTTGCATCCGTTTATAAGTTATAAGTGTACGAATCTACATCTTACAGAAAATCTAAATCAGCAAAAATATATTTCATAATTATTTTAGTCCGTCAGTTAAAATCTTTATGTATGCAAACAAAAAGTACGATGTTTTTCTTAAACGACCTTTAAAGAAATAATTGGAAACCAAGTTTTTGGTTAAAAATTTGTTTTTCTTATTTGCATTTGGTCCGTTTATTACTGTCTGCAGAAGTTTATTTCTTACATGCTAAATTTGATTTTTATTGTTTATATGAGTCACACACCATTATATGAGCACATCAGAATTTTGGCATGTTCCATAAGCAAATCTTCGAAATAAGTATTTAATTTACAAAATTATCTTTTATTAACTCAAATACGTAAATTATTTAAAAATTAACAACTGTTAGCAAATACGAGCTCTTATGAATAAATAATCCGTGGGTTTAATAGTTATATTTACGTTGGTAAGTGTGCTAACAAACTTGTTTACAAATGATTGCCGGTGGCTTACAAACGAGTGGACTATAGCCCATAAAGGTGAAGAATTTCGGTACAATTTGTGAATGTTAACGCACGAATAAAGTAAGGTACCTATATTTTGTGAGAAATGTCAATAATAGGACTACCGATGATGAAGACTTACGTTTTACAGGAATGATAAATCGTTTTATTGGTAGGTGGGTATAGTATATTCAATTTAATTTTCCGCTTTTGGATTATCTAGTAAATCCAATAACCCAGGGGCGGTGTACATAAACAGATAAAAACTGAGGTTAGACAGAGACATGCAAATTGCTTTTCCCTGTTAATAAGAAAGACATAAATTTGCCACAAATTCTAAACCTATTGTGATCTATTCTCCTCTCTCTGTCGTCTAACGTTCAATATATTTATCTTTCTCTGCATCGAGCACTTTAAACCCAATCTGCAGTTCTCAAACATTTCAATCATAAAGTTGGGTTGTTTAGTTAGTGTGACTTAAGGTTAAGAAATTAAATTAATTACACGTCTTTTTAAAATAAATTATATTTAAAAAATCATTAGAAATGTCCAATGGCATTGTGTGTAGGTACTTACAATAATATCCAGCAGTTTCCATAGAAATTGAATTTAAATAAATAATACATTACGTACTAAAACAAATTCAATAAATGAGAAATAAATAAGTAAATTTAAAATGAAAAATTATTAGGTTTATATATCACCATCACTGTTACTGCTGTCCAGAGTCGGAGTCAGAGTTACTTCCGTAATAATTAAAGGTTGTACGTCAAACACATATTGTTTTTCTAAATCTTGCTTTTATCAACCTTTCAGTATGATCTACACTCTTTTTCCACACTTCATTGGAAACAGTGCAGGGCTTCGTTCCACATGTTGATAACCTGGACGTCTCCGTAGCCATCTCTGCCTATAGGTTATCGTAGTAAGTTTTGCTATACCCCAAACCATCTCTAGGGTTGTCACTGACAGTGATAGAGGGGCAATTTAAGAACTTCGTGTCCACTTAACGCGCTAAGTTGTCAATAAA